>CM056599.1:35790758-36024857 GCA_029721355.1 Tegillarca granosa | reverse complement strand
GTTTGACTAACGACTTTGGACAGACAATGTCAGTATACAGTTAACAGTTTAAAATTGGATTCAAAATGGCTATCTGCTTTGAATGAACATTAGACATAATGACATTTTAATTAACAATTGAACTGTTTTAAAATGATGTTCATTGTCGGTATGAAGGCAACAAATTTGCAAGCAAACGGAATAACGCGCATTAGCATAGACATACATGCATTAGACATAATGGAATTTTAAACTCTGTTTTCAAAACTGACTCCCTATTGAACGGGCATTAGACATAATGATATTTTAAACCACGTTTACAAACCGACTCCCTGTTGGGCGTGCATTAGACATAATGACATTTTTAAAACCGCTTACAAACGGACCCACTATTAACGGGCATTTGACAATATGCACATTCAACTCCTTGTTGAACGAGAATTAGAAATAATGACATTATAACTCCGTTTACATACTAATTCCTTGTTGAACGGGCTTCATGCATAATGACCTATTTAACTTCGTTTTTAAACAGACTCCGTTTAATTGGCATTCACTGTTTAAACGGGCATAAGACAAATTGAAAATTTCAACTCCGTCTACCAACCGACCCACTGTTAAACGGGCATTAGACATAATGAAAATTTAAACTCCGTTTACAAACCGACCCTCTGTTAAACGGACATGAAACATTTCAAACTACAAGTACATTTATTAGTGAAATTCTTCTAACTTCTAGAAGTAATTGCAGAAAATAGCCATGATCCACGAACCTCTGACTCGGTTATGTACCAAGCGTACTTCTACTGCACCTATTGGTCCTCGCTGGTCTACAGTAAGACATTTACACCTCTTAAGTTCGAATCCAGCTCGGGTTAGTGTTTTTTTTCTAGTACACCAGTTTCCTCCACAATATCAGAACCTACTTAGTAAAAGAATCTGGCCTGGAGCGTTATACACAATCACTCCTCTCCACTCTTATCCAACTAATCGCCTTATTCTGCTATAAATAATAGTACGGATTTTTAATGGATAGTCCTATAAAATAACTTATTCCAAAATCCCCTTTTTAAAAAAAAATTAGATAATGATCTGTCATTTGCCAAATTTTCATTTATTTATTTATTTCATTTCATTTCATTTTATTTTATTTCATTTCAGTTTATTTATATATTTATCTAGTAGTACCTATTTATTTATTTTTTCATAAAATAAAATATTTAAAATTTCACGCATAACATCTTTCAACTTTTTAGACAAAATAACTTTAATATCATTGCCATATAAATAACTATCTTCATTTTCAGATGTCGTTTTGCCACTGTTTATAAGAAAAATAATTTACAATACTGTCGACATTCTAGTAAGGCAGAAAAAATGCGGTAATCCAAATATACCAACTTTACCCAAACCAATCGGATGTAAATATTTAGAGGAAATGGTTTTGCCATTTTGGGTGAAGTGGGTAGGGATGCATTTAAGGATAGGAACGACAAATCCCTGGGAAAAACAAATTAAAAAATTGTCACAAGAATTTGTGGAGTTTGTAAGAACATTATACATTTATAAACCATCACATTTATAAAATTGAAAATGAAACAATAACCAGAACATTAATTTTAAAAACTGCCTTCCTACTTTGAAAGATCGCAAAAACACAATTAATCAAATGAAATTCTGATTTGAACGTACCCTCAAAGTTTGACTAACGACTTTGGACAGACAATGTCAGTATACAGTTAACAGTTTAAAATTGGATTCAAAATGGCTATCTGCTTTGAATGAACATTAGACATAATGACATTTTAATTAACAATTGAACTGTTTTAAAATGATGTTCATTGTCGGTATGAAGGCAACAAATTTGCAAGCAAACGGAATAACGCGCATTAGCATAGACATACATGCATTAGACATAATGGAATTTTAAACTCTGTTTTCAAACTGACTCCCTATTGAACGGGCATTAGACATAATGATATTTTAAACCACGTTTACAAACCGACCTTAACCGACTCCCTGTTGGACGTGCATTAGACATAATGACATTTTTAAAACCGCTTACAAACGGACCCACTATTGAACGGGCATTTGACAATATGGCACATTCAACTCCTTGTTGAACGAGAATTAGAAATAATGACATTATAAACTCCGTTTACATACTAATTCCTTGTTGAACGGGCTTCATGCATAATGACCTATTTAACTTCGTTTTTAAACAGACTCCGTTTAATTGGCATTCACTGTTTAAACGGGCATAAGACAAATTGAAAATTTCAACTCCGTCTACCAACCGACCCACTGTTAAACGGGCATTAGACATAATGAAAATTTAAACTCCGTTTACAAACCGACCCTCTGTTAAACGGACATGAAACATTTCAAACTACAAGTACATTTATTAGTGAAATTCTTCTAACTTCTAGAAGTAATTGCAGAAAATAGCCATGATCCACGAACCTCTGACTCGGTTATGTACCAAGCGTACTTCTACTGCACCTATGGCCTCGCTGGTCTACAGTAAGACATTTACACCTCTTAAGTTCGAATCCAGCTCGGGTTAGTGTTTATTTTTTCTAGTACACCAGTTTCCTCCACAATATCAGAACCTACTAGTAAAAGAATCTGGCCTGGAGCGTTATACACAATCACTCCTCTCCACTCTTATCCAACTAATCGCCTTATTCTGCTATAAATAATAGTACGGATTTTTAATGGATAGTCCTATAAAATAACTTATTCCAAAATCCCCTTTTTAAAAAAAAATTAGATAATGATCTGTCATTTGCCAAATTTTCATTTATTTATTTATTTCATTTCATTTCATTTTATTTTATTTCATTTCAGTTTATTTATATATTTATCTAGTAGTACCTATTTATTTATTTTTTCATAAAATAAAATATTTAAAATTTCACGCATAACATCTTTCAACTTTTTAGACAAAATAACTTTAATATCATTGCCATATAAATAACTATCTTCATTTTCAGATGTCGTTTTGCCACTGTTTATAAGAAAAATAATTTACAATACTGTCGACATTCTAGTAAGGCAGAAAAAATGCGGTAATCCAAATATACCAACTTTACCCAAACCAATCGGATGTAAATATTTAGAGGAAATGGTTTTGCCATTTTGGGTGAAGTGGGTAGGGATGCATTTAAGGATAGGAACGACAAATCCCTGGGAAAAACAAATTAAAAAATTGTCACAAGAATTTGTGGAGTTTGTAAGAACATTATACATTTATAAACCATCACATTTATAAAATTGAAAATGAAACAATAACCAGAACATTAATTTTAAAAACTGCCTTCCTACTTTGAAAGATCGCAAAAACACAATTAATCAAATGAAATTCTGATTTGAACGTACCCTCAAAGTTTGACTAACGACTTTGGACAGACAATGTCAGTATACAGTTAACAGTTTAAAATTGGATTCAAAATGGCTATCTGCTTTGAATGAACATTAGACATAATGACATTTTAATTAACAATTGAACTGTTTTAAAATGATGTTCATTGTCGGTATGAAGGCAACAAATTTGCAAGCAAACGGAATAACGCGCATTAGCATAGACATACATGCATTAGACATAATGGAATTTTAAACTCTGTTTTCAAACTGACTCCCTGTTGAACGGGCATTAGACATAATGATATTTTAAACCACGTTTACAAACCGACTCCCTGTTGGACGTGCATTAGACATAATGACATTTTTAAAACCGCTTACAAACGGACCCACTATTGAACGGGCATTTGACAATATGGCACATTCAACTCCTTGTTGAACGAGAATTAGAAATAATGACATTATAAACTCCGTTTACATACTAATTCCTTGTTGAACGGGCTTCATGCATAATGACCTATTTAACTTCGTTTTTAAACAGACTCCGTTTAATTGGCATTCACTGTTTAAACGGGCATAAGACAAATTGAAAATTTCAACTCCGTCTACCAACCGACCCACTGTTAAACGGGCATTAGACATAATGAAAATTTAAACTCCGTTTACAAACCGACCCTCTGTTAAACGGACATGAAACATTTCAAACTACAAGTACATTTATTAGTGAAATTCTTCTAACTTCTAGAAGTAATTGCAGAAAATAGCCATGATCCACGAACCTCTGACTCGGTTATGTACCAAGCGTACTTCTACTGCACCTTTGGTCTCGCTGGTCTACAGTAAGACATTTACACCTCTTAAGTTCGAATCCAGCTCGGGTTAGTGTTTTTTTTTTCTAGTACACCAGTTTCCTCCACAATATCAGAACCTACTTAGTAAAAGAATCTGGCCTGGAGCGTTATACACAATCACTCCTCTCCACTCTTATCCAACTAATCGCCTTATTCTGCTATAAATAATAGTACGGATTTTTAATGGATAGTCCTATAAAATAACTTATTCCAAAATCCCCTTTTTAAAAAAAATTAGATAATGATCTGTCATTTGCCAAATTTTCATTTATTTATTTATTTCATTTCATTTCATTTTATTTTATTTCATTTCAGTTTATTTATATATTTATCTAGTAGTACCTATTTATTTATTTTTTCATAAAATAAAATATTTAAAATTTCACGCATAACATCTTTCAACTTTTTAGACAAAATAACTTTAATATCATTGCCATATAAATAACTATCTTCATTTTCAGATGTCGTTTTGCCACTGTTTATAAGAAAAATAATTTACAATACTGTCGACATTCTAGTAAGGCAGAAAAAATGCGGTAATCCAAATATACCAACTTTACCCAAACCAATCGGATGTAAATATTTAGAGGAAATGGTTTTGCCATTTTGGGTGAAGTGGGTAGGGATGCATTTAAGGATAGGAACGACAAATCCCTGGGAAAAACAAATTAAAAAATTGTCACAAGAATTTGTGGAGTTTGTAAGAACATTATACATTTATAAACCATCACATTTATAAAATTGAAAATGAAACAATAACCAGAACATTAATTTTAAAAACTGCCTTCCTACTTTGAAAGATCGCAAAAACACAATTAATCAAATGAAATTCTGATTTGAACGTACCCTCAAAGTTTGACTAACGACTTTGGACAGACAATGTCAGTATACAGTTAACAGTTTAAAATTGGATTCAAAATGGCTATCTGCTTTGAATGAACATTAGACATAATGACATTTTAATTAACAATTGAACTGTTTTAAAATGATGTTCATTGTCGGTATGAAGGCAACAAATTTGCAAGCAAACGGAATAACGCGCATTAGCATAGACATACATGCATTAGACATAATGGAATTTTAAACTCTGTTTTCAAATCCCTAACTGACTCCCTGTTGAACGGGCATTAGACATAATGATATTTTAAACCACGTTTACAAACCGACTCCCTGTTGGACGTGCATTAGACATAATGACATTTTTAAAACCGCTTACAAACGGACCCACTATTGAACGGGCATTTGACAATATGGCACATTCAACTCCTTGTTGAACGAGAATTAGAAATAATGACATTATAAACTCCGTTTACATACTAATTCCTTGTTGAACGGGCTTCATGCATAATGACCTATTTAACTTCGTTTTTAAACAGACTCCGTTTAATTGGCATTCACTGTTTAAACGGGCATAAGACAAATTGAAAATTTCAACTCCGTCTACCAACCGACCCACTGTTAAACGGGCATTAGACATAATGAAAATTTAAACTCCGTTTACAAACCGACCCTCTGTTAAACGGACATGAAACATTTCAAACTACAAGTACATTTATTAGTGAAATTCTTCTAACTTCTAGAAGTAATTGCAGAAAATAGCCATGATCCACGAACCTCTGACTCGGTTATGTACCAAGCGTACTTCTACTGCACCTTTGGTCTCGCTGGTCTACAGTAAGACATTTACACCTCTTAAGTTCGAATCCAGCTCGGGTTAGTGTTTTTTTTTTCTAGTACACCAGTTTCCTCCACAATATCAGAACCTACTTAGTAAAAGAATCTGGCCTGGAGCGTTATACACAATCACTCCTCTCCACTCTTATCCAACTAATCGCCTTATTCTGCTATAAATAATAGTACGGATTTTTAATGGATAGTCCTATAAAATAACTTATTCCAAAATCCCCTTTTTAAAAAAAAATTAGATAATGATCTGTCATTTGCCAAATTTTCATTTATTTATTTATTTCATTTCATTTCATTTTATTTTATTTCATTTCAGTTTATTTATATATTTATCTAGTAGTACCTATTTATTTATTTTTTCATAAAATAAAATATTTAAAATTTCACGCATAACATCTTTCAACTTTTTAGACAAAATAACTTTAATATCATTGCCATATAAATAACTATCTTCATTTTCAGATGTCGTTTTGCCACTGTTTATAAGAAAAATAATTTACAATACTGTCGACATTCTAGTAAGGCAGAAAAAATGCGGTAATCCAAATATACCAACTTTACCCAAACCAATCGGATGTAAATATTTAGAGGAAATGGTTTTGCCATTTTGGGTGAAGTGGGTAGGGATGCATTTAAGGATAGGAACGACAAATCCCTGGGAAAAACAAATTAAAAAATTGTCACAAGAATTTGTGGAGTTTGTAAGAACATTATACATTTATAAACCATCACATTTATAAAATTGAAAATGAAACAATAACCAGAACATTAATTTTAAAAACTGCCTTCCTACTTTGAAAGATCGCAAAAACACAATTAATCAAATGAAATTCTGATTTGAACGTACCCTCAAAGTTTGACTAACGACTTTGGACAGACAATGTCAGTATACAGTTAACAGTTTAAAATTGGATTCAAAATGGCTATCTGCTTTGAATGAACATTAGACATAATGACATTTTAATTAACAATTGAACTGTTTTAAAATGATGTTCATTGTCGGTATGAAGGCAACAAATTTGCAAGCAAACGGAATAACGCGCATTAGCATAGACATACATGCATTAGACATAATGGAATTTTAAACTCTGTTTTCAAACTGACTCCCTGTTGAACGGGCATTAGACATAATGATATTTTAAACCACGTTTACAAACCGACTCCCTGTTGGACGTGCATTAGACATAATGACATTTTTAAAACCGCTTACAAACGGACCCACTATTGAACGGGCATTTGACAATATGGCACATTCAACTCCTTGTTGAACGAGAATTAGAAATAATGACATTATAAACTCCGTTTACATACTAATTCCTTGTTGAACGGGCTTCATGCATAATGACCTATTTAACTTCGTTTTTAAACAGACTCCGTTTAATTGGCATTCACTGTTTAAACGGGCATAAGACAAATTGAAAATTTCAACTCCGTCTACCAACCGACCCACTGTTAAACGGGCATTAGACATAATGAAAATTTAAACTCCGTTTACAAACCGACCCTCTGTTAAACGGACATGAAACATTTCAAACTACAAGTACATTTATTAGTGAAATTCTTCTAACTTCTAGAAGTAATTGCAGAAAATAGCCATGATCCACGAACCTCTGACTCGGTTATGTACCAAGCGTACTTCTACTGCACCTATGGTCCTCGCTGGTCTACAGTAAGACATTTACACCTCTTAAGTTCGAATCCAGCTCGGGTTAGTGTTTTTTTTTTCTAGTACACCAGTTTCCTCCACAATATCAGAACCTACTTAGTAAAAGAATCTGGCCTGGAGCGTTATACACAATCACTCCTCTCCACTCTTATCCAACTAATCGCCTTATTCTGCTATAAATAATAGTACGGATTTTTAATGGATAGTCCTATAAAATAACTTATTCCAAAATCCCCTTTTTTAAAAAAAATTAGATAATGATCTGTCATTTGCCAAATTTTCATTTATTTATTTATTTCATTTCATTTCATTTTATTTTATTTCATTTCAGTTTATTTATATATTTATCTAGTAGTACCTATTTATTTATTTTTTCATAAAATAAAATATTTAAAATTTCACGCATAACATCTTTCAACTTTTTAGACAAAATAACTTTAATATCATTGCCATATAAATAACTATCTTCATTTTCAGATGTCGTTTTGCCACTGTTTATAAGAAAAATAATTTACAATACTGTCGACATTCTAGTAAGGCAGAAAAAATGCGGTAATCCAAATATACCAACTTTACCCAAACCAATCGGATGTAAATATTTAGAGGAAATGGTTTTGCCATTTTGGGTGAAGTGGGTAGGGATGCATTTAAGGATAGGAACGACAAATCCCTGGGAAAAACAAATTAAAAAATTGTCACAAGAATTTGTGGAGTTTGTAAGAACATTATACATTTATAAACCATCACATTTATAAAATTGAAAATGAAACAATAACCAGAACATTAATTTTAAAAACTGCCTTCCTACTTTGAAAGATCGCAAAAACACAATTAATCAAATGAAATTCTGATTTGAACGTACCCTCAAAGTTTGACTAACGACTTTGGACAGACAATGTCAGTATACAGTTAACAGTTTAAAATTGGATTCAAAATGGCTATCTGCTTTGAATGAACATTAGACATAATGACATTTTAATTAACAATTGAACTGTTTTAAAATGATGTTCATTGTCGGTATGAAGGCAACAAATTTGCAAGCAAACGGAATAACGCGCATTAGCATAGACATACATGCATTAGACATAATGGAATTTTAAACTCTGTTTTCAAACTGACTCCCTGTTGAACGGGCATTAGACATAATGATATTTTAAACCACGTTTACAAACCGACTCCCTGTTGGACGTGCATTAGACATAATGACATTTTTAAAACCGCTTACAAACGGACCCACTATTGAACGGGCATTTGACAATATGGCACATTCAACTCCTTGTTGAACGAGAATTAGAAATAATGACATTATAAACTCCGTTTACATACTAATTCCTTGTTGAACGGGCTTCATGCATAATGACCTATTTAACTTCGTTTTTAAACAGACTCCGTTTAATTGGCATTCACTGTTTAAACGGGCATAAGACAAATTGAAAATTTCAACTCCGTCTACCAACCGACCCACTGTTAAACGGGCATTAGACATAATGAAAATTTAAACTCCGTTTACAAACCGACCCTCTGTTAAACGGACATGAAACATTTCAAACTACAAGTACATTTATTAGTGAAATTCTTCTAACTTCTAGAAGTAATTGCAGAAAATAGCCATGATCCACGAACCTCTGACTCGGTTATGTACCAAGCGTACTTCTACTGCACCTTTGGTCTCGCTGGTCTACAGTAAGACATTTACACCTCTTAAGTTCGAATCCAGCTCGGGTTAGTGTTTTTTTTTTCTAGTACACCAGTTTCCTCCACAATATCAGAACCTACTTAGTAAAAGAATCTGGCCTGGAGCGTTATACACAATCACTCCTCTCCACTCTTATCCAACTAATCGCCTTATTCTGCTATAAATAATAGTACGGATTTTTAATGGATAGTCCTATAAAATAACTTATTCCAAAATCCCCTTTTTAAAAAAAATTAGATAATGATCTGTCATTTGCCAAATTTTCATTTATTTATTTATTTCATTTCATTTCATTTTATTTTATTTCATTTCAGTTTATTTATATATTTATCTAGTAGTACCTATTTATTTATTTTTTCATAAAATAAAATATTTAAAATTTCACGCATAACATCTTTCAACTTTTTAGACAAAATAACTTTAATATCATTGCCATATAAATAACTATCTTCATTTTCAGATGTCGTTTTGCCACTGTTTATAAGAAAAATAATTTACAATACTGTCGACATTCTAGTAAGGCAGAAAAAATGCGGTAATCCAAATATACCAACTTTACCCAAACCAATCGGATGTAAATATTTAGAGGAAATGGTTTTGCCATTTTGGGTGAAGTGGGTAGGGATGCATTTAAGGATAGGAACGACAAATCCCTGGGAAAAACAAATTAAAAAATTGTCACAAGAATTTGTGGAGTTTGTAAGAACATTATACATTTATAAACCATCACATTTATAAAATTGAAAATGAAACAATAACCAGAACATTAATTTTAAAAACTGCCTTCCTACTTTGAAAGATCGCAAAAACACAATTAATCAAATGAAATTCTGATTTGAACGTACCCTCAAAGTTTGACTAACGACTTTGGACAGACAATGTCAGTATACAGTTAACAGTTTAAAATTGGATTCAAAATGGCTATCTGCTTTGAATGAACATTAGACATAATGACATTTTAATTAACAATTGAACTGTTTTAAAATGATGTTCATTGTCGGTATGAAGGCAACAAATTTGCAAGCAAACGGAATAACGCGCATTAGCATAGACATACATGCATTAGACATAATGGAATTTTAAACTCTGTTTTCAAACTGACTCCCTGTTGAACGGGCATTAGACATAATGATATTTTAAACCATTAGACATAATCACATTTTAAACCCCGTTTACAAACCACTCCCTGTTGAACGCGTATTAGACATAAGGACATTTTTAAAACCGCTTACAAACGGACCCACTATTGAACGGGCATTTGACAATATGGCACATTCAACTCCTTGTTCAACAAGAATTAGAAATAATGACATTATAAACTCTGTTTACATACTTATTCCTTGTTGAACGGGCTTCATGCATAATGACCTTTTTAACTTCGTTTTCAAACTGACTCATCTTAATGGGCATTAGACATAATGACAATTTCAACTCCGTTTACCAACCGACCCACTGTTAAACAGGCATAAGACATAATGAAAATTTCAACTCCGTTTACAAACCGACCCTCTGTTAAACGGACATGAAACATTTCAAACTACAAGTACATTTATTAGTGAAATTCTTCTAACTTCTAGAAGTAATTGCAGAAAATAGCCATGATCCACGAACCTCTGACTCGGTTATGTACCAAGCCTACTTCTACTGCACCTTTGGTCTCGCTGGTCTACAGTAAGACATTTACACCTCTTAAGTTCGAATCCAGCTCGGGTTAGTGTTTTTTTTTTCTAGTACACCAGTTTCCTCCACAATATCAGAACCTACTTAGTAAAAGAATCTGGCCTGGAGCGTTATACACAATCACTCCTCTCCACTCTTATCCAACTAATCGCCTTATTCTGCTATAAATAATAGTACGGATTTTTAATGGATAGTCCTATAAAATAACTTATTCCAAAATCCCCTTTTTAAAAAAAATTAGATAATGATCTGTCATTTGCCAAATTTTCATTTATTTATTTATTTCATTTCATTTCATTTTATTTTATTTCATTTCAGTTTATTTATATATTTATCTAGTAGTACCTATTTATTTATTTTTTCATAAAATAAAATATTTAAAATTTCACGCATAACATCTTTCAACTTTTTAGACAAAATAACTTTAATATCATTGCCATATAAATAACTATCTTCATTTTCAGATGTCGTTTTGCCACTGTTTATAAGAAAAATAATTTACAATACTGTCGACATTCTAGTAAGGCAGAAAAAATGCGGTAATCCAAATATACCAACTTTACCCAAACCAATCGGATGTAAATATTTAGAGGAAATGGTTTTGCCATTTTGGGTGAAGTGGGTAGGGATGCATTTAAGGATAGGAACGACAAATCCCTGGGAAAAACAAATTAAAAAATTGTCACAAGAATTTGTGGAGTTTGTAAGAACATTATACATTTATAAACCATCACATTTATAAAATTGAAAATGAAACAATAACCAGAACATTAATTTTAAAAACTGCCTTCCTACTTTGAAAGATCGCAAAAACACAATTAATCAAATGAAATTCTGATTTGAACGTACCCTCAAAGTTTGACTAACGACTTTGGACAGACAATGTCAGTATACAGTTAACAGTTTAAAATTGGATTCAAAATGGCTATCTGCTTTGAATGAACATTAGACATAATGACATTTTAATTAACAATTGAACTGTTTTAAAATGATGTTCATTGTCGGTATGAAGGCAACAAATTTGCAAGCAAACGGAATAACGCGCATTAGCATAGACATACATGCATTAGACATAATGGAATTTTAAACTCTGTTTTCAAACTGACTCCCTGTTGAACGGGCATTAGACATAATGATATTTTAAACCACGTTTACAAACCGACTCCCTGTTGGACGTGCATTAGACATAATGACATTTTTAAAACCGCTTACAAACGGACCCACTATTGAACGGGCATTTGACAATATGGCACATTCAACTCCTTGTTGAACGAGAATTAGAAATAATGACATTATAAACTCCGTTTACATACTAATTCCTTGTTGAACGGGCTTCATGCATAATGACCTATTTAACTTCGTTTTTAAACAGACTCCGTTTAATTGGCATTCACTGTTTAAACGGGCATAAGACAAATTGAAAATTTCAACTCCGTCTACCAACCGACCCACTGTTAAACGGGCATTAGACATAATGAAAATTTAAACTCCGTTTACAAACCGACCCTCTGTTAAACGGACATGAAACATTTCAAACTACAAGTACATTTATTAGTGAAATTCTTCTAACTTCTAGAAGTAATTGCAGAAAATAGCCATGATCCACGAACCTCTGACTCGGTTATGTACCAAGCGTACTTCTACTGCACCTTTGGTCTCGCTGGTCTACAGTAAGACATTTACACCTCTTAAGTTCGAATCCAGCTCGGGTTAGTGTTTATTTTTTTCTAGTACACCAGTTTCCTCCACAATATCAGAACCTACTTAGTAAAAGAATCTGGCCTGGAGCGTTATACACAATCACTCCTCTCCACTCTTATCCAACTAATCGCCTTATTCTGCTATAAATAATAGTACGGATTTTTAATGGATAGTCCTATAAAATAACTTATTCCAAAATCCCCTTTTTAAAAAAAATTAGATAATGATCTGTCATTTGCCAAATTTTCATTTATTTATTTATTTCATTTCATTTCATTTTATTTTATTTCATTTCAGTTTATTTATATATTTATCTAGTAGTACCTATTTATTTATTTTTTCATAAAATAAAATATTTAAAATTTCACGCATAACATCTTTCAACTTTTTAGACAAAATAACTTTAATATCATTGCCATATAAATAACTATCTTCATTTTCAGATGTCGTTTTGCCACTGTTTATAGAGAAAAATAATTTACAATACTGTCGACATTCTAGTAAGGCAGAAAAAATGCGGTAATCCAAATATACCAACTTTACCCAAACCAATCGGATGTAAATATTTAGAGGAAATGGTTTTGCCATTTTGGGTGAAGTGGGTAGGGATGCATTTAAGGATAGGAACGACAAATCCCTGGGAAAAACAAATTAAAAAATTGTCACAAGAATTTGTGGAGTTTGTAAGAACATTATACATTTATAAACCATCACATTTATAAAATTGAAAATGAAACAATAACCAGAACATTAATTTTAAAAACTGCCTTCCTACTTTGAAAGATCGCAAAAACACAATTAATCAAATGAAATTCTGATTTGAACGTACCCTCAAAGTTTGACTAACGACTTTGGACAGACAATGTCAGTATACAGTTAACAGTTTAAAATTGGATTCAAAATGGCTATCTGCTTTGAATGAACATTAGACATAATGACATTTTAATTAACAATTGAACTGTTTTAAAATGATGTTCATTGTCGGTATGAAGGCAACAAATTTGCAAGCAAACGGAATAACGCGCATTAGCATAGACATACATGCATTAGACATAATGGAATTTTAAACTCTGAATTTAAACTCTGTTTTCAAACTGACTCCCTGTTGAACGGGCATTAGACATAATGATATTTTAAACCACGTTTACAAACCGACTCCCTGTTGGACGTGCATTAGACATAATGACATTTTTAAAACCGCTTACAAACGGACCCACTATTGAACGGGCATTTGACAATATGGCACATTCAACTCCTTGTTGAACGAGAATTAGAAATAATGACATTATAAACTCCGTTTACATACTAATTCCTTGTTGAACGGGCTTCATGCATAATGACCTATTTAACTTCGTTTTTAAACAGACTCCGTTTAATTGGCATTCACTGTTTAAACGGGCATAAGACAAATTGAAAATTTCAACTCCGTCTACCAACCGACCCACTGTTAAACGGGCATTAGACATAATGAAAATTTAAACTCCGTTTACAAACCGACCCTCTGTTAAACGGACATGAAACATTTCAAACTACAAGTACATTTATTAGTGAAATTCTTCTAACTTCTAGAAGTAATTGCAGAAAATAGCCATGATCCACGAACCTCTGACTCGGTTATGTACCAAGCGTACTTCTACTGCACCTTTGGCCTCGCTGGTCTACAGTAAGACATTTACACCTCTTAAGTTCGAATCCAGCTCGGGTTAGTGTTTTTTTTTCTAGTACACCGGTTTCCTCCACAATATCAGAACCTACTAAGTAAAAGAATCTGGCCTGGAGCGTTATACACAATCACTCCTCTCCACTCTTATCCAACTAATCGCCTTATTCTGCTATAAATAATAGTACGGATTTTTAATGGATAGTCCTATAAAATAACTTATTCCAAAATCCCCTTTTTAAAAAAAATTAGATAATGATCTGTCATTTGCCAAATTTTCATTTATTTATTTATTTCATTTCATTTCATTTTATTTTATTTCATTTCAGTTTATTTATATATTTATCTAGTAGTACCTATTTATTTATTTTTTCATAAAATAAAATATTTAAAATTTCACGCATAACATCTTTCAACTTTTTAGACAAAATAACTTTAATATCATTGCCATATAAATAACTATCTTCATTTTCAGATGTCGTTTTGCCACTGTTTATAAGAAAAATAATTTACAATACTGTCGACATTCTAGTAAGGCAGAAAAAATGCGGTAATCCAAATATACCAACTTTACCCAAACCAATCGGATGTAAATATTTAGAGGAAATGGTTTTGCCATTTTGGGTGAAGTGGGTAGGGATGCATTTAAGGATAGGAACGACAAATCCCTGGGAAAAACAAATTAAAAAATTGTCACAAGAATTTGTGGAGTTTGTAAGAACATTATACATTTATAAACCATCACATTTATAAAATTGAAAATGAAACAATAACCAGAACATTAATTTTAAAAACTGCCTTCCTACTTTGAAAGATCGCAAAAACACAATTAATCAAATGAAATTCTGATTTGAACGTACCCTCAAAGTTTGACTAACGACTTTGGACAGACAATGTCAGTATACAGTTAACAGTTTAAAATTGGATTCAAAATGGCTATCTGCTTTGAATGAACATTAGACATAATGACATTTTAATTAACAATTGAACTGTTTTAAAATGATGTTCATTGTCGGTATGAAGGCAACAAATTTGCAAGCAAACGGAATAACGCGCATTAGCATAGACATACATGCATTAGACATAATGGAATTTTAAACTCTGTTTTCAAACTGACTCCCTGTTGAACGGGCATTAGACATAATGATATTTTAAACCACGTTTACAAACCGACTCCCTGTTGGGCGTGCATTAGACATAATGACATTTTTAAAACCGCTTACAAACGGACCCACTATTGAACGGGCATTTGACAATATGGCACATTCAACTCCTTGTTGAACGAGAATTAGAAATAATGACATTATAAACTCCGTTTACATACTAATTCCTTGTTGAACGGGCTTCATGCATAATGACCTATTTAACTTCGTTTTTAAACAGACTCCGTTTAATTGGCATTCACTGTTTAAACGGGCATAAGACAAATTGAAAATTTCAACTCCGTCTACCAACCGACCCACTGTTAAACGGGCATTAGACATAATGAAAATTTAAACTCCGTTTACAAACCGACCCTCTGTTAAACGGACATGAAACATTTCAAACTACAAGTACATTTATTAGTGAAATTCTTCTAACTTCTAGAAGTAATTGCAGAAAATAGCCATGATCCACGAACCTCTGACTCGGTTATGTACCAAGCGTACTTCTACTGCACCTTTGGTCCTCGCTGGTCTACAGTAAGACATTTACACCTCTTAAGTTCGAATCCAGCTCGGGTTAGTGTTTTTTTTTTCTAGTACACCAGTTTCCTCCACAATATCAGAACCTACTTAGTAAAAGAATCTGGCCTGGAGCGTTATACACAATCACTCCTCTCCACTCTTATCCAACTAATCGCCTTATTCTGCTATAAATAATAGTACGGATTTTTAATGGATAGTCCTATAAAATAACTTATTCCAAAATCCCCTTTTTAAAAAAAATTAGATAATGATCTGTCATTTGCCAAATTTTCATTTATTTATTTATTTCATTTCATTTCATTTTATTTTATTTCATTTCAGTTTATTTATATATTTATCTAGTAGTACCTATTTATTTATTTTTTCATAAAATAAAATATTTAAAATTTCACGCATAACATCTTTCAACTTTTTAGACAAAATAACTTTAATATCATTGCCATATAAATAACTATCTTCATTTTCAGATGTCGTTTTGCCACTGTTTATAGAGAAAAATAATTTACAATACTGTCGACATTCTAGTAAGGCAGAAAAAATGCGGTAATCCAAATATACCAACTTTACCCAAACCAATCGGATGTAAATATTTAGAGGAAATGGTTTTGCCATTTTGGGTGAAGTGGGTAGGGATGCATTTAAGGATAGGAACGACAAATCCCTGGGAAAAACAAATTAAAAAATTGTCACAAGAATTTGTGGAGTTTGTAAGAACATTATACATTTATAAACCATCACATTTATAAAATTGAAAATGAAACAATAACCAGAACATTAATTTTAAAAACTGCCTTCCTACTTTGAAAGATCGCAAAAACACAATTAATCAAATGAAATTCTGATTTGAACGTACCCTCAAAGTTTGACTAACGACTTTGGACAGACAATGTCAGTATACAGTTAACAGTTTAAAATTGGATTCAAAATGGCTATCTGCTTTGAATGAACATTAGACATAATGACATTTTAATTAACAATTGAACTGTTTTAAAATGATGTTCATTGTCGGTATGAAGGCAACAAATTTGCAAGCAAACGGAATAACGCGCATTAGCATAGACATACATGCATTAGACATAATGGAATTTTAAACTCTGTTTTCAAACTGACTCCCTGTTGAACGGGCATTAGACATAATGCCATTTTAAACCCCATAAATTTTACAATCCCACTACCTGTTGAACGCGCATTAGACATAATCACATTTTAAACCCCGTTTACAAACCACTCCCTGTTGAACGCGTATTAGACATAAGGACATTTTTAAAACCGCTTACAAACGGACCCACTATTGAACGGGCATTTGACAATATGGCACATTCAACTCCTTGTTCAACAAGAATTAGAAATAATGACATTATAAACTCTGTTTACATACTAATTCCTTGTTGAACGGGCTTCATGCATAATGACCTTTTTAACTTCGTTTTCAAACTGACTCATCTTAATGGGCATTAGACATAATGACAATTTCAACTCCGTTTACCAACCGACCCACTGTTAAACAGGCATAAGACATAATGAAAATTTCAACTCCGTTTACAAACCGACCCTCTGTTAAACGGACATGAAACATTTCAAACTACAAGTACATTTATTAGTGAAATTCTTCTAACTTCTAGAAGTAATTGCAGAAAATAGCCATGATCCACGAACCTCTGACTCGGTTATGTACCAAGCGTACTTCTACTGCACCTTTGGCCTCGCTGGTCTACAGTAAGACATTTACACCTCTTAAGTTCGAATCCAGCTCGGGTTAGTGTTTTTTTTTCTAGTACACCGGTTTCCTCTACCATCTCAGAACCTACTAAGTAAAAGAATCTGGCCTGGAGCTTTGTACACAATCACTCCTCTCCACTATTATCTAACTAATCGCCTTATTCTGCTATATATAATGCTACGAATATTTAATGGACAGTCCTATAAAATAACTTATTCTAAAATCCCCATTTTAAAAAAATATTTAGATAATGATATGCGTCATTTGCCAAGTTTTCATTTATTTATTTATTCATTTTTTTATCTATTTATTCTATTTTATTTTAATTCATTTCAGTTTATTTATTGATTAATTAATTTATTTATTGATAAAATAAAATATTTTAAATTTCACACATAATATTTTTTAACTTTTTATACACAATAACTTTAATTTCATTGCCATAAAAATAATTTCTCTTCATTTTCAAATGTCGTTTTCCCACTGTTTATGAGAAAAATAATTTACAATACTGTCGACATTCTAGTAAGGCAGAAAAAATGCGGTAATCCAAATATACCAACTTTACCCAAACCAATCGGATGTAAATATTTAGAGGAAATGGTTTTGCCATTTTGGGTGAAGTGGGTAGAAATGCATTTAAGGATCGGAACGACAAATCCCTGGGAAAAACAAATTAAAAAATTGTCACAAGAATTTGTGGAGTTTATAAGTTCATTATACATTTATAAACCATCACATTTACAAAATTGAAAATGAAACAATAACTAGAACATTGATTTAAAAAACTGCCTTCCTACTTTGAAAGATCGCAAAAACACAATTTATCAAATGAAATTCTGATTTAAACGTACCCTAAAAGTTTGACTAACGACTTTGGACGGACAATGTCAGTATACAGTTAACAGTTTAAAATTGGATTCAAAATTGCTATCTGCTTTGAATGAACATTAGACATAATGACATTTTAATTAACAATTGAACTGTTTTAAAATGATGTTCATTGTCGATATGAAGGCAACAAATTTGCAAGCAAACGGAATAACGCGCATTATCATTATTCAGATAATTTCTTTACGATCTGATTGGATAATAAGGTCCTTGTAAATACCGATATTACAATTTTACACGGGTGATAAATAATTCACTCGGGTAATAAATAAAAATTACACAGGTAATAAGAAAGAGTGAATAGAGCGGTAATGGCCGCCACCATACAGTTCAATTGGGCAATAAACAGAGTAAAATTTACGATTAATTTGTAAGTATCAATCAATTTGACACATGATGCATATTTTATTGTGTATTATCTTAAAATTCTAGTTAAATTTTAAGCTCGATTTCCGATATTATTAATAAATTAAACTCAACATCGCTTACTCCAGGTGACCGATACACGGCAAAAGGGAAGTAACTCTCACAATGTTTACATTCTAATTTGAGTCCGACCTGGTCCCCTGCTCGAAACCCTGCTTGATTTGTTTTTGTTTTTGTTTACTTGGTGCTATGTAAATATAAGTGTATTGCCGACTATTTTAATTTTGTCGTCTGCATTCTAAAAAAAATGGCAAAAAGATTTGCAACACATTCTGAAGAAGAAAAAATAGAAAAACGTGCCAAAACGATACCAAGTGCAACTGTGAGAGCTAATAATCAAGCAGCTAATATTTTCAGGGAGTATTTACAAGAAAAACAACAGCCCGTTGATTTTGAGAACTTTGATGTTTTTCAACTTGATGAAATACTTACCCATTTTTACTTGGATGCTCGTAAGAGTGATGGGTCCAAATATAAGACAAACTCTTTGGAAAGCTTCAGATATGGCCTCAATCGGTATCTTAAAGCGCCTCCGCACATGAAGAAATTTGACATTATCAAAGATGCAGAATTTACAAGTTCCCGTGAATCATATAAAACTGCTGTAGATGAATTAAAAGCCGAGGGTTTAGGAGAAACACAGCATCATCCTTCCATAGCACAGTCCGATTTGAAAAAAATGTATAACAGTATTCATTTTAATCCAAACACTCCAGTTGGTTTACAAAACAAAGTTCAATTTGAAGTTAGGCTATATTTTTGTCGTCGTGGCTGCGAAAATATGGACACAATGACAAAAAAAACTTTTGGTGTATTTAGTGACCCAGATAGTGGTAGAAAATTTATCAAAAAAACGCGGGATGAATTAACTAAAAACAGACGCGCATCTGAGAAGGAAGGCAATACCGGATTTATTCCGGATGAACCGGACTCACCTTTATGTCCAGTCAGATCATTTGAAAATTATCTGAATAAACTTAATCCCAATTGTCCAAAATTATGGCAACGTCCACTCGATAGTTTTCACGAGGACTCTCATGTCTGGTATGCAAACAGAGCAATCGGGAAAGACACTTTAAGCACATTCATGTCTCGGCTAAGTAAATCCTGTTCCCTGTCACAAATCTACAAAAATCATTCAATTCGTGCCACTGGTGTCTCAATCCTGACAAAAGGCAGATTTTCACCATCACAAATCATGTCGGTGACTGGTCATAAATCTGTATCTTCGCTTGCCGTTTATCACCGTGTATCGGACACCGAAAAATTCCAGATGGGTCAGGCTATATCTCATGAAATACATGGTAATCGACAGACACTTGCACTTCCCGCGCCATCAACTTCAACTCTTACAACGACGGATGCTACTACTAGCGCCAATCAACACGGTCAAGGGGAACAACTTGGCGGCGATATGGACAATGTAAACGTTGACGATTTGCTTTGTGACTTTGACCAATTAACGGAAAACACTGGCAACACAAATAATATGTTAAATTTTCAGGCTTGTTTTGCTAGAAATACAGCACCAATGTTCCATGGTTGCACAATAGGAACAATCCAGTTAGTTTTTAAAAAATAAATACATGTGAAGTTTTCATTTCATGATTAACATGGATTTAGACTGATAACAGACATTATGATATTCGTTGTTAATTTTTTCATTCAAATTGTTATTTTATGTTAATTGATAAAGAAAACATAAACTTTATTTTACAAATATACGGTTTTTCTTTTTATTGATTTTTTTAATCTACAAAATTTTGAAATATTAAGTCTGAATAAAATGATAAATTCGTTATCTGGTTTTTAGGCAGGTGATATGGAATTTTACAACCTTTCTGATTATCTTATTTCCTTCGGCTGCGCCTCAGGAAATAAGATAATCAGAAAGGTTGTAAAATTCCATATCAACTGCCTAAAAACCAGATAACTAATATTAGCATAGACATACATGTATTAGACATAATGGAATTTTAAACTCCGTTTACTAACCCACTATCTGTTAAACGCGCATAAGACATAATGACATTATTAACTCCATTTACCGAACCACTCCCTGTTGAACGGGCATTAGACGTAATGCCATTTTAAACCCCATTTACAAACCCACTACCTGTTGAACGTGCGTAAGACATAATGACATTATAAACTCCATTTTCCAAACCACTCCCTGTAGAACGGGCATTAGACATAATGCCATTTCAAACCCCATAAATTTTACAATCCCACTACCTGTTGAACGCGCATTAGACATAATCACATTTTAAACCCCGTTTACAAACCACTCCCTGTTGAACGCGTATTAGACATAAGGACATTTTTAAAACCGCTTACAAACGGACCCACTATTGAACGGGCATTTGACAATATGGCACATTCAACTCCTTGTTCAACAAGAATTAGAAATAATGACATTATAAACTCTGTTTACATACTTATTCCTTGTTGAACGGGCTTCATGCATAATGACCTTTTTAACTTCGTTTTCAAACTGACTCATCTTAATGGGCATTAGACATAATGACAATTTCAACTCCGTTTACCAACCGACCCACTGTTAAACAGGCATAAGACATAATGAAAATTTCAACTCCGTTTACAAACCGACCCTCTGTTAAACAGACATGAAACATTTCAAACTACAAGTGCATTTATTAGTGAAATTCTTCTAATTATAACTTCTAGAAGTAATAGCAGAAAATAGCCATGATCCACGAACCTCTGACTCGGTTATGGACCAAGCGTACTTCTACTGCACCTTGGGCCTCGCTGGTCTACAGTAAGAGATTTACACCTCTTAAGTTCGAATCCAGATCGGTTTAGTGTTTTTTCTAGTACACCGGTTTCCTCTACCATTTCAGAACCTACTAAGTAAAGAATCTGGCCTAGAGCGTTATACACAATCACTCCTCTCCACTTTTATCCAACTAATCGCCTTATTATGCTATAAATGATGGTACGGATTTTTAATGGATAGTCCTATAAAATAACTTATTCCAAAATCCCCTTTTTAAAAAAAATTTAGATAATGATCTGTCATTTGCCAAATTTTCATTTATTTATTTATTTCATTCCATTTCATTTTATTTTATTTCATTTCAGTTTATCTAAATATTTATCTAGTAGTACCTATTTATTTATTTTTTGATAAAATAAAATATTTAAAATTTCACACATAACATCTTTCAATTTTTTAGACAAAATAACTTTAATATCATTGCCATATAAATAACTATATTCATTTTCAGATGTCGTTTTGCCACTGTTTATGAGAAAAATAATTTACAATACTGTCGACATTCTAGTAAGGCAGAAAAAATGCGGTAATCCAAATATACCAACTTTACCCAAACCAATCGGATGTAAATATTTAGAGGAAATGGTTTTGCCATTTTGGGTGAAGTGGGTAGGGATGCATTTAAGGATAGGAACGACAAATCCCTGGGAAAAACAAATTAAAAAATTGTCACAAGAATTTGTGGAGTTTGTAAGAACATTATACATTTATAAACCATCACATTTATAAAATTGAAAAAACAATAACCAGAACATTAATTTTAAAAACTGCCTTCCTACTTTGAAAGATCGCAAAAACACAATTAATCAAATGAAATTCTGATTTAACCGTACCCTCAAAGTTTGACTAACGACTTTAGACAGACAATGTCAGTATACAGTTAACAGTTTAAAATTGGATTCAAAATGGCTATCTGCTTTGAATGAACATTAGATATAATGACATTTTAATTAACAATTGAACTGTTTTAAAATGATGTTCATTGTCGGTTTGAAGGCAACAAATTTGCAAGCAAACGGAATGACGCGCATTAGCATAGACATACATGCATTAAACATAATGGAATTTCAAACTCTGTTTTCAAACTGACTCCCTGTTGAACGGGCATTAGACATAATGATATTTTAAACCACGTTTACAAACCGACTCCCTGTTGGACGTGCATAAGATATAATGACATTTTTAAAACCCATTTACAAACCCACTACCTGTTGAACGCGCAATAGACATAATGACATCATAAACTCCATTTACCAAACCACTCCCTTTAGAACGGACATTAGACATAATGCCATTTTAAACCCCGTTTACAAACCCACTACCTGTTGAACGTGCATAAGACATAATGACATTATAAACTCCATTTTCCAAACAACTCCTTGTAGAACGGGCATTAGGCATAATGCCATTTTAAACCCCATAAATTTTACAATCGCACTACCTGTTGAACGCGCATTAGACATAATCACATTTTTAACCCCGTTTACAAACCACTCCCTGTTGAACGCGTATTAGACATAAGGACATTTTTAACTCCGCTTACAAACGCACCCACTATTGAACGGGCATTTGACAATATGGCACATTCAACTCCTTGTTCAACAAGAATTAGAAATAATGACATTATAAACTCCATTTACATACTTATTCCTTGTTGAACGGGCTTCATGCATAATGACCTTTTTAACTTCGTTTTCAAACTGACTCATCTTAATGGGCATTAGACATAATGACAATTTCAACTCCGTTTACCAACCAACCCACTGTTAAACGGGCATTAGACATAATGAAAATTTCAACTCCGTTTACAAACCGACCCTCTGTTAAACAGACATGAAACATTTCAAACTACAAGTACATTTATTAGTGAAATTCTTCTAACTTCTAGAAGTAATTGCAGAAAATAGCCATGATCCACGAACCTCTGACTCGGTTATGTACCAAGCGTACTTCTACTGCACCTTTGGCCTCGCTGGTCTACAGTAAGACATTTACACCTCTTAAGTTCGAATCCAGCTCGGGTTAGTGTTTTTTTTCTAGTACACCGGTTTCCTCTACCAATCAGAACCTACTAAGTTAAAGAATCTGGCTTGGAGCGTTATACACAATCACTCCGCTCCAATTCTATCCAACTAATCGCCTTATTCTGGTATATATAATGGTACGCATTTTTAGTGAACAGTCCTATAAAATAACTTATTCTAAAATCCCCTTTTTAAAAAATATTTAGAAAATGATCTGTGTCATTTGCCAAATTTTCATTTATTTATGTTATTTTATTTTATTTTATTTTATTTTATTTCATTTCATTTTAGTTTATTTATTTATTTATTTATTTATTTAATTATTTATTTATTTTTTGATATAATAAAATAGTTAAAATTTCACACATAATATTTTTCAACTTTTAAATAATAAATAATAATTTACAATAATGTCGACATTCTAGTAAGGCAGAAAAAATGCGGTAATCCAAATATACCAACTTAACCCAATCCAATCGGATGTAAATATTTAGAGGAAATGGTTTTACCATTTTGGGTTAAGTGGGTAGGGATGCATTTTAGGATCGAAACGACAAATCACATGGAAAAACAAATTAAAAAATCGTCACAAGAATTTCTGGAGTTTGTGAGTATATTATACATTTATAAACCATCACATTTTTAAAATTGAAAATGAAACAATAACCAGAACATTAATTTAAAAAGTGCCTTTCTACTTTGAAAAATCGCCGACCAAAGGTCGGTGAGAACTTCACTTCTGTTTTCTTCACTATCCAAGAACTCTAGTGCAAAAACACAATTCATCAAAACAAATTCTGATTTAGACGTACTCTCAAATTTTGACTCACGACTTTAGACAGACAATGACAGTTAACAATTTTAGACTGGATTCAAAATGGCTCTCTACTTTTAATGAACATTACACATAATGACATTATAAACTCCGTTTACCAAACGACTCCCTGTTGAACGCGCATTTGAAATAATGACATTTTAAACCTCGTTTACAAACTGACTCTCTGTTGGAGGTGCATCAGACATAATGACATTTTAAACATCGTTTACAAACCGATTCCCTGTTGAAAGGGCATTGCAAATAATGGCATTGTAAAGTCCGTTTACTCGCCGACTACCTGTTGAACGCACATTAGTAATAATGACATTTTAAACCCCGTTTACAAACCGACTCCCTGTTGGACGTGCATTAGACATAATGACATTTTAAACACCTTTTACTAACCCACTACCTGTTTGATGTGCATTGCACAAAATGATATTTTAAACACCGTTTACTTACCCATTACCTGTTGGATGTGCATTGCACATAATGACATTTTAAACACCGTTTACTTACCCACTACCTGTTGGATGTGCATTGCACATAATGACATTTTAAACACCGTTTACTAACCCACTACCTGTTGGACGTGCATTAGACATAATGACATTTTAAACACCGTTTACTAACCCATTACCAGTTGAACGTGCATAAGACATAATGACATTTTAAACACCATTTACTAACCCACTACCTATTGGAGGTGCATTAGACATAATGACATTTTAAACACCGTTTACTAACCCATTACCTGTTGAACGGGAATCAGACATAAAGACATTTTAAACCGTATTAACAAACACACACACACACACACACACACACACTTGATAGATTTATTGAGGTTGATAATCTAATCGCTGTTGCCAATTTGCACACAGCTATTGACAAAAATTTAACAATTATAGTTATCGATATTCTGCGGTGAATAAATATTTCTACTTTAATGTGTTGAGTTGAGAGATGATGTTTTACGTCCCAGTCAAGAATATTTCACTTATATCGTGACATCACAAGATATAGGCGAAAGTGCTGAATTTTTTCCTGTGCGTTGCGCTGATGGCATTAAACAACAGGGTTCTTTATCGTGCCATGCCTACCATGACACGGGACCTCGTTTATTTTAAGTTCCCATCCGAAAGAACCGTGTCTTTCATTTCGTTATGCCGAGTGCTTAGCAAAAAATAGTCACTACCCTCTTTCAAGTCTTCGGTCAGCCACGGTGGGGATTCGAACCCACGACCTTCCACTTACGGAGAGAGCACTCTACCGACTGAGTTACCGAAGTGGTTTTAATGTGTAGAATCTATTTACATATCTATAACTTTTTTTTAAAAAAAACCTGTCTGACTATCATCATTTTTATAAGACATTTTCATTCAGTTGTGGGAAAATAATCCTGAAACGGAAAAATGGAGAAGTAATAGAGATAAATATGGTTAAGTATTTTCTTACGTTCCTCTAAAAATGTTTCCTTTTGTTGTTTGATTTTTAGTAACCGGAAGAAAAGCCTTTCGACTTATCTGCGTTACATTGACATCCTTTCCTTCCAAGATAATAATAATAATACATGTAATAAAATGCTTTAAGCTTATATGAAAGAAAAAATAAATCTCGCATTCTTAAACTGGTTAAAAACTTTCCTGTCCTTGCTCACCGAGTCAATATGTCACAGAAAAATAAACCTCTCCCGAGTCACATTAATCTGGAAACGGTTGATCCTGTCAGTTTTACCAGGCAGGGAAGTGTTTTAGGTTTTTAAATTCTTATGTATGACCTGGTCGGAGTTTGAACCTAGACATGCACTCTTGAGGCAAGGCAAACGCTTTTCCCCTGAGCCACCGACGCGGTCGGGCTTCGATAATAAGCTGAAACGAAAGGCGCACTTACGGATTAACGTCGATGTTATCGCTAAATTTCATTTTTTCTTCTTTGTTTCTTTGCCAAATTTCGGCGGCTTTTTCCAGGATTTTTGTTTTCTCATCCCAGCTCTGAATGTCTCGCTATAAGTGAACGAATCTCGATTTGAATGCTAAAAACCATTAATCAACTTCAGGGTAGGAAAACAAAATTGAAATCAAAAGAATACATTCTATCATCTTGCTTTTGTACAGCAATCTGTTTAAATTTGTTTTATTTTAGAAATAATGCATTGATTTTTACAATTACAGTTATGTCTTGAAAAAACAACAATTACAAACCTATTGAGAACAGGACTGTTGACGAGGAAAGAAACAAAGAAGAAAGAAAAATGCAGATGAAGAAGAAAAGGAAAAGAATGAGGTAGAAATAAGATGTGGACAGAACGGAAGACAATGGAGAAGCAAACCAAAATAAAAATGTAGAAAAGAAGGAATACAAAGATGAAAAAGAAAAACAAAATACAAGTGAACAAGTTCAACAAAATACAGATATAGAAAAGAAAGAATACAAAGATGTATAGCATAATAATTATGGAAATGGGAAGAGGAATGTAAAAAGAAAGAAAGACAAACCTGTAGAAAGAAAGCAAAATAAAGATGGAAATAAAAACAAAAAATTTAAAGGAAATCAAGTCAAAACTGTAGGACAAAAGCAAAAATTATGATGAAAAAGAAAGACAAATTAAAGATGCAGAAGTTAAGCCAATTGGAAATGTAGAGGAAAGGCAAAACGCAGATATAGAAAGAAAGCAAAGTACAAATTCAGAAGAAAAGCATTTTTTAAGATACAGAAGATACGCATAATAAAGATACAGTAGAAAAGCACAATAAAGATGAAGACGTAAAAAAAGGATGTAGAAAAAAGGAGGAAAAGGACGTAGAAGAAAAGCAAAATAAATATGGAAATGGGAAAGAGAATGTAAAAGGAAAGAACGACAAACCTGTGAAAATAAACAAAATGTAGATGAAAAAAACATATTACAGATGAAGGAGAAAAGGAAAATGCAGATGTAAAAAGAAAACAAAATAAATATGGAAATAAAAAGAAAAAATTAAAGAGAAAGAAAGTTAAAACTGTAAGAGAAAAGCAAAATGATAATGGAAAGGGAAAACAAATTAAAGATGAAGAAGTTAAGGATAACGAAAATGTAGAAGAAATGCAAAATGCAGATGTAGAGGAAAAGAAAATAGAAGATATAGAAGAAAAGCAAAATAAAGATGAAGAAGTAAAACAAAATACAGATTTAGAACAGAAGGAAGACAAGTGTGTACAAAAAAGCAAAATAAATATGTAAAAAAGAAAGAAAGGCAAACCTGTAGAAATGAAACAAAATGATGATGAAAAAGAAAAAGAAAAAGAAATTAAAAAAGAAGAAGTTAAGCAGAACGAAAATGAAGAACAAAGGAAAAATGCAGATGTAGAAAGAATGCAAAATACAGATGAAGGGGAAAAGAAATTTGAAGATATAGAAGAAACGCAAAATAAATATGGGTATATTTAGGTAATGATTGCGCATTATAACCATCGCATATGCGTTATGTGATCAGAATTTGTTTATGTGTAGTTGATATTAAAACAGTTCACGTCCTTCACTCATATCTGCACTTAATCCTAGTAAGAAATCTATGGCTGTCAGCGACAAAACAGATACGTAAAATACTTCGGAATCACTAGTGCTTAAAATGGTTTCAAAAACTAATAAACTAATGTTGTTCAATGTAGTTGTAGCAATACTGTAAAACAGTGAAATATTCCGAATAAAACTATGACTCTTTAGCGCTTTACTGTTTGCGTCATAAAAATTAAAATACTGTTTTGATATTTGACATATATCTATAAATAGCATTTATGATCTAGTTTAACTGGTTGTAAACAGTGAATAGGTCTCGACATTTTACAAATAGGACCGATTTTTTTTTAATTTGTTAATTTTTGTTTATTTATACATTTATTTATATTTTCTGTAAATAATTTTATTTCCATACCTAATGTAACTCTGAAATAGGACATTTGCAAAGTTTTCCAGTATCTAATTTACACGCTAGATTGTTCTACAGTTCTTACATGATGAAAATAGGATAAAGGACAGAAATTATTTCTTTTTTAATGTTTTTACTATCTTGTGCACTACTGAACGTAGCTGTTTGTAAAGCAGTCTGTAGTTCGGATTTATAATAAAACAAAGAAAATGCTAAATCAGATTTACAGAAAGATATTAAAAAGGTTTTATGTGAATCATGACAAAATTATCCTTAGACAATTTACTTATATAATTTAGGTAATTTCTACAACCTCGAGGGAAAATAAATTCTATTTGCAAATGATTGAAAGAACTCTAACTAAACTGTTTTAACACTGCCTCAAACTCTCTTAATTGTTTTGCAATTTAGAAACCAAACTGTTTTTCCGTGGTTTGATTCAACCATTTAATAAAGCCAACACTTACGCTCGACCATATTTTGATTATCAATCAGGGAGTCATAAAACGACGTCACAAATTTAAACCTGGATCAATCTGTCTGTACCTTTTTCTGTTTTTATCCGTCAAGTACACAGTTTTAATTCTTGATTCTACAGCAGAGTTATACAAGTCTCCGGCGGTTTTACAACCCCCGCTTTTGGAACTGGAAAACATTTCAAACGATTTAGGATTTTAACTACTAGAGAAGAATTGCTGATATTTCAAGGTATTGCAATAATGTATTTATCAATTCATTTTAATTCACTTACACTTGATTTTAACAACGTAACTACAGATCTAGATTCTGATATCATGGTATCAACAAAAATAGCAAATATGAAGAGGCCTTGAATCTTTGCAAATAAAACACACACAGACTAGTCCATATCTAAATCACAATTCAAAATAAAAACAATAAAAACTTTGAAAACTGGCAAATTTACTTATGTACGTGAACTTCCATCCCGGGAAGTGAGGCCTGGTGCACCGGAAGGGTAAGCACCTCCTGTCTAGCTAGCTACACCCGTCACGTGCAAAGTCAATTTTTAGAATGAAAGGAACAAGGAACTATGGTAAGTCAAATACATATACATTATATACTTATGAACAATATTGTGATGACGGCCATAAAATTTTTGAAGGGCCTTGATTAGCCTAGGCTTGTAGTTCCTTGAGTCAACAATTTAATTGTAAGCAGTTTGCTTCGTTGCAGAAAGTCTCCATAGTGAGAACAAGCTCTACTATAACGTATTAATTGTGAAACATATGCACCATACGCAGGAAAAGCAGGAATACTACTGCAAAGAAACGGAAAATTGACAAAAGAAAAATTGAAGTCATCACGTTTGTCGTATAGCTTCAGATGTAACCTTTCGTGGGTGTCATAATAAGTCCAAATATGAAGCAGAACATGAAGAACCCGTCTTGTCCTTTATTTGAAGCTCACTTGGATAGATGGCATTCACATATTCTCACAATTTGGTATTATAATTTTGTATTATTTAGAGATAGAACGTCATATATATATATATGTGTATATGAAGTTGAATGACCTAGCGACAGTCTTTTCTCTAGATTTGACAAGATTCTGTTAAAATTCTGATTCATATAAATAAAAAAACAAATCAGCAAGCAAAGGTGCACAGTTTGTGTCCATTGATATACCGATTGATCAGTGGAAAGTTATATTGCCAAACACAACAAATATGTTGTCTATCAAAAACTCTAACATTTTGTTGATGGTATCTTTAGTATATTTTTTTAAGTCTGTGTGGTGAATTACAATAAAACCAAAATCCCTGTTGAGCACTAGATATTTATATCTAAATAAAAAACATAAGGCAACTAAACATGTCAAAGCTTAATTCGGTTGTATGATTTTCATTAAAAATTGAATTAAAAAATTAAAAATGAAAATAAAGATAAAAGTAATCCAGAAAACAATGCAGTAACTTGCTACAGACTTTGCATATTCTATATTATTCTATTTAGTATAAGCTTTTGTTTTGAAGACAACGAATTGATTATTAAATTCAAATATCTTTTTTAAATTTATAAAAATTAAAAATAGAAGAATACAAGGGCACATTGAAAGAATATCAAAGAGTTAACGAACTATTGGAACAACGGCTTCCAGTCAAATATCCAAGATGTCCCGGTAAACGAGAAGAAAATTACGACTCCTGGTAAGAAATAAACAGACTTGTCAAGGCATGTTTTCATTAAGGTTTATTTTATTCATATAAATAGGAATTGTTTGGACAAGTAAGAATTAAAATAAAAGGAAGGACATGTATAAAAAAGTCTACTTTGCATCAACACTTGTTTTATTTATGTTTTGTATTATTTTGTATTGATATAAAGAAGCAAAATACGCAGTAAAAAGAAATGTTGCGCTATATTTTTGTAGAATTCGTGCTTCAAAGGCGCGATTATGAAATATTTTAGCAACGAGGGCATTTTTTTAAATACCACGCACAAAAATGTAGAATAATTATGTAAAAAAGAACACACAATAACCAAAACATCAGTTTCACTACGGATTTTACATAAACTTGTTGTCGAATAAATTTTATAAACAAGAAGACTTTTAACTCTCTTGTAATTCCCTATGTTATATACAGGTATTGGACAAACAAGGAGCGCCTTCTGGAAAGCTTGCAGGTAAAACCGTGGGCATTAAAGATAACATTGCAGTGTCAGGTGTCCCAATGATGAATGGTTCAAAATTACTGGAAGGATACACGCCCGAGTTTGATGCAACTGTCGTCACCAGAATTCTTGATGAAGGTATGGCTATAGCTTATTTAGTATCGCATGTAATTTTTTTTGGGGAAAATGATATAAATGTTTAATAACTTTATTTACTATTGCATTCAATATTCGAATCCTTAACAACCAATACAGGAAATATAACAATACATATATATTTTTGTAGTATGTTATAAATCGTGACTTAGCATATAATAATTTAAGATACTTGCAAATATTATTACAGTTTGTTAAACCTGCATGTCAATTATATGCCACTAAGTAAAAATGTGGCAAGTTATTTGCTACAATTATAAATTCATCTTCTTTAAAAAGTGTAACTTAGGATAATGTCAACTTGTTTGTATTCAAATATTGTGACTTTGTTGTCACTGTTTACGTATAGGGTTTAGATAACTCTACCTTTATTATACCAAACACCTATTGCAATAAAAGTTACCACATATTTAATTTAGCTCAGTTGGTAGAATTTCGCTTCGTATAAACAAAATACGGGTTTGAACTCTTATCAAATCTTATTATTTAAAAAAGACAGTTATTGCTCTCTTACAGAGAATTAAAAAATTAATGTGATTTAAAAAAAATCAAAATCTTTTCCTCTGTCACGTTCGACAAAAAAAAAACTTGCCAAACATTGCCTTAACAAAATGCAAATCTAAATTACTGCCTTTCTCGAATGACGAGTGTCAATAAAAATTAACATTTCTTGACCAGGACGTGAAACTTTTTCAATCATTTTCCGAAATGTACACATCTGGCACATCGAAATTTAATAGGTATTTGTGTTTCATATCTATTACCATATTTATTTTTTAACATTTACTATCATAGTCAAATACAAAATTTTCAGTTTTTCTAATTGAAATTTATTTAACATAATGTAAAATTAGCTTTATTAAAATTTTTAAACCTTTTTAAAAAATAAGTCAAATTATTGTAGACGCTTGTAAGGCATTAAATAGAGATGATAAGATTAAAAAAATCATTGCGTCTGTTAAAGAATACTATACTGCAAAAACCTGACATATATTAACAGGTGGAAGAATATTAGGCAAAACGGTTTGTGAAGACCTCTGTCTAAGTGGAAGCAGCTGGACATCATCAACTGGCCCTTTGACCAAAGGAAGACAACAGGAGGTTCCAGTTCAGGAAGTGCTTCTTTAGTAAGAATTGATTATATTTTTTTAAACAGTTAAAAACAGTTTGATCTATACTCAATGAAGATCAATGGCACAACAGATTTTATGACACAATTAACTTTAAACATACAAGTTTGGCGGAGTCTAAATATTTACATTTACTTCATCAGACTGATTGCATATTATTTGTTCTGGACTTTCTGACTGCCAGTCAAATTATAAATTTAAAATTGGATGCCGACAACACCATTTTGTGTTACATCTTACCATTTATGTTTAATAATGAAAGTTTATTTGATAAAAGTTGACTTTATCTAATTTTATTCTGTATGTAATAAGATTAATAATTGACACAATTATTAACATTTCCAGTGATTATTACCATCATTGTCATTTCAAATCGTAATTCAGCATTTTTTCAGCAAAAACAGTTTTTCGTAAAAGAATTAGTCACAGTCTAAAAAATCAATGTTCGTTTCTTTTTTATACGTTTTTAACTACGAGGAAGATGCTAAATTTTTTAAACCGTCTTGTATCCAAAACGTGTATATTTCAGTGTGAAAATAAAGAAGCGAAGATAATTACAATGAAGACTCAGGATAGGATCAAATTGGCAATCTTTTTTATTGTTAAAAACCCCACTATATTGTGTTTGTCTTATGTTTTTAATTGCAAAAACCATTCTAAACTCTAATGATTAACCTGGAGTGAACACCAAATCAGAGAATGACGAACATTAGGTCTGTAATGTTTCTAAGTAAATACATAAGTATTTACATAGCTAAGGTAAAACAAATATATATATCATTTATATATAATATATGTCATTTTTATAACCCCTGACAAATACTTCTTATCGTTAAATATTTTACAGTTAGCACAAAATAAAGTAGACCTTGCTCTCGGAGGTGACCAAGGTGGTTCAATACGAATACAAGCCTGTTGTTGTGGAGTTGTAGGATTAAAACCTACACATGGACTTGTTCCTTACGCAGGAATAATTCCTTTTGAGATGACTTTACCACGTAGGACCAATGGCCAGAACAGTAACCGACTGTGCATTGTTGCTTGAAGTATGTTTCATTAAATTTCATTTTAACATGCTATTCATTGGGTATTATAAAAAAAAGTATATTAACTTTCGCAGGTTCTAAGACGTGAATGTATGTACACAGTTGTGCATACCACAGAGGCTTCATGTCAGATTATTTGTCCTTTTCTTCTAATAATTATTTTTGTCTGTAATATAAGCGTTAATACAAGTTCATTCATATTGATAACTTTGCCTTACATCTGTTTCTAACAAACATACAAAAATTCTGAAAAAAAATAACACTAAAAACAAATCCTATATACACAATGCTAGAAGTCGTTTATATGCTTGTGCTGAAGCACACACAAGTAACTAATTAAAAACTTCGTCATGATAAATTTAGTGCCGTAAAATCTCTTTTTTCTTTTCTACAATAAGAGTTCTATCTTTCATAATCACTTGATGTTGAGTAGCACATCAAGCTTCTAACAAAACTTTCTGTCATTTACCAACTTTGTTCAATTTCTACATGTCCATCTCTATCAAAAATCTGGTTTTCGACGTAGTTGCACTTGAAATTGCCAATGAAATCTTCATATTGTTTTTATTGATCATTACGACATTTTACAATAATTTCCGTTTCTTACATCTGAAGGTTATTGCTGGGCAAGACGAAAAAAGAGATCCTAGACAACCAACAAACTTGGAAATACCAGAGTATACCAAGTTTGTAAGTATAGCGATATAAAAAACAATTTAAAGTACATGTAGTATATAAACTCATTGTTTGATTTACATATTTTGTCTTCTTTTAGGGCTCTCTTTGTACCGAGCAGATTTGACAAATACAATAACACTGGTTTTGTCTTTAAAGACAACCATTTTCTGCCATACAATTATTTATACATCTAGCATTTTGAATAAATAGTGTTAAAAAGTTGTTTGGTATTTTCAAATTTTATTAAAAAATGTTTTACATGATTTTTTTTGAAGAACTAAAAAATAATCAAAAGCTTCTGAATACACTCTTCCTGTATACTTTATTCATTTATTTATCAATTTATTTATTATTGTTTTACTGATGTAACGCGTTTTAAGGGTATTTAAACACATTTTAAATAATTTTTTTTAAAATCAAGAAGTGTCTTGATATTAATTTAATATTTCTAAAATAACTATTTACATCGGTTGTTTTTATATAAAAAATTTGCCTTTTGGAAGAAAACTGTAACTTGAATGAAAATTAATTCCACAAAAGTTTTTTTTTACATGAAGACGAAACGTTTTGGTGTTTTTCGCTTTTTTACAATGAATATATAATTATATTTTAAGACTGACATGTAATGTGAACTTTTTCTTGCATACTTGTGAAATATAAGATAAAATTTTTTTTTAAATAGTTATATTTATACATTAACAGATCGAAAATAGCATTGAGGGAAAGAAAATAGGACTTTTAAAGGAAGGATTTACAGGTTCAGAAGAAGACGTTGCAAATCAAGTTCGCGCAGCTGCAAATCGTCTAAAAGAAGCTGGTGCCATTGTTAAAGAGATATCGGTACCTATACATAACGATGGTAAGATTGTTTCTTATTCTGTATGTATCACGTGATTGTCGTTAAGTATAATCATGATATTTTTTTCATAAAAATTAGGACATGGTGAATAATTATCAATTTTAAGTTAGCAAACTTCAATAAATCTTTTAGCATGTATTTTTGTGTTTTTATAATTCATTAACTTTCTAACCACAATCAGAGTTTTTTTTTTAAATTTTTTAAATTTAAATTTAATTGCGTTTCATTGACTTAAAGTATTGATTATTTTACATACTTCTATCCACAATATTCTTTTCTTCCTACAACGATTTTTCATTTATTGCTTTTGTACTAGCTTTTTACTTACTTATGAGTTTAAATATTTTAATTTATTGTTCCATTTCTCTTCTTTTTATGAGATGGGTAGGGTATCACTTGCCCTGATCCTTTAAATTAACTATTTCCTAAAGTCTCTAAAGTTATATGATTAGCTGATTTCGTTATTTGTCTTCTGCCTTACTATGACGAAATTTTCATCGTTTATATATTATTCATTTCTTCACTTCACTTTCTTACTGTATATATTTATCTATGTGTGACGACGGTTAAACTAATTCCTATAACTGAAATGTTGTGTTAAAAGTTATTATCTTGTTTTTATGCTTGCATTTCAGAACTTTTACATATCATTTAATGTTTTGAATACATAACTTATTGATTAAATTAACATTCAATATATTGATATTACGTTTAACGGGTTATTCGGCGTTCGTGTACATCCAGCTGTAGGTAACGTAACCAATTGCAAGGTCAATTCTTAAATGATTTGTTATGCCAACATTACCATTTTGTGGTATTCAGAATCTTTAAGCACCTGTTTTCGTTTTATACTATAATTTATGTTCTAAAGTCTGTCATATCATACTGCAACACAAACACAAGGTAATGCATGTGGTCCTTTTTCATGTTATACTCCAATAAACTACACAACCATAGCAGCGCTAAAAGTGAATGACGTGACCTATGTCTCGTTCCAATTCATTGACTGAAATTGTCTGTTGATGATATTTCCAACGCGGAGGAATTTTTTTTCAATTATAAATATCAAAAATAAAACATAACAGTGTTGAATGTTTATGTTTAAGTGTTTAAATTAAATTATAAGGAATAACATGTGTTTTTAACAGTTAAGTCATGACATGAAAAACGGTGCGCACACTTTTTCATTACGCTACGTTATGACTCAATACACTTGTTAAAAAACACATGTTATTCCTTAGGTAAGATTGCTCATTATCATTTTTGAGAAAAGGCCGTTTCCATTTAAAAACTTCAACGTAAATGACAAGATGTGCATTTCCAATGCAAACAAACATGACAAAGATCATGGAATAAATATCAGTTTTTTCTTAACCCCTTTTATCTTTTTTAGTATAAAAACAATAATATATTTATTACATATTCACTTACTCTCTGTGACAAATAAAACTAATTAAAGGACTGTCCTCTATTACTCCTTTTAGGATTCAAAAATTAATTATTTAAATAATAAAACGGAGATAAAAACGAAGGGTGGTCTCATTTGTATGCTGTTACTTAAATCCAATACTGGAAAGGAATGTTGCAAATTTGCTTCAACAAATACGTAGCCATTTTACAGTATCATTAAAATTTACAGGTATATCATCCCTCGCCGATGGAATCAGAAGGGGATATTGTTTTGGGGTTGTCTGTTTGTCCATGCAAACGTGTGTCCGTGCGTCCGTGCGTTCGAGTCTACGGGGCTATTTCTTTAAAACCACTGGCTTAATTTTAATGAAATTTGTGAAAAAATAAAAAACAAAAAAATAAAATACCAAAAGGAGATGCGCACATAGTCGGGGTCACCCATTTCTACCATTGAACAAGGAGTTATAGCACCTGATTATTTAAACAATATACATATCGAGTAATATTCGTTTCCTTGCTATTTCTCTAAAACTACTGGCTAGATTTTAATGAAACTTTGTGAAAAGCTTTATTACTAAGAGGAGATGCGCATGTCGTCAGGGTTAACCGGTTTGACCATTGAACTAAGAGTTCTTGCCTCTAATCGACTATTAAACCCAAAGTTATTGCCTGGATTAGTTAAGCAATATACTTTATAGAGTTTTATTCGTTTCCGGGTTATTTCTTGAAGAATATTAGCTAGATTTCATTGATTCTTTGTGGTAATCTTCAATATTAAAATGACATGCGCATACCATTGGGGTTACCCAGTTTCCCATTTAACCCAGAGTTATTGTCCCTGATTAGGTTAAACAGAAATATAAATAGTAGTATTAGTTTCCGGGCTATTTTTTGAAAACAGCCTTATAGAAATCATCTTGTCTGTCCGCCCCTCTGTTGGTCAGCAGTTGTTGTTGCTTAAGTTTGCCTACAGGTTATTATTGACCTTTCTGAAACTTAGTACATTTGTAGGAACCACATTAAAGACGTTCATGCGACTTTTTGAACTTGGTCGGTAAAATTTTCTAAATTTTATCAGATATGGGACTTTTTCAAAGCAGGCTTCACTCTAGGGCTCATGCATTGTGTAATCAACTCCGCCTACATTTATTTACCGACCTTTCTGAAACTTGACAAATTTGTAGTAAGCACATTGAAGACGTGCATGTAATTTTTTAACTTGGTTGCTGAATTTTATTACCAGATTTATTTTTTCGGGGCCCTTTCTGACTGATTACAGTTACCAAAAGGAGACAAGCATATCGTCGGTGTTTCTGTGTTCGATAATTTAACTTAGGAATTATTGCCCCTGAATTATGCACCATGCCTTTAGAGTAAAATCTGTTTCTAGGCTATCTTTTAAAATTCAGTGGCGCGATTTCAATAAAACTTTGTTAAGTTTTATTACCAAGAGGAGATGCACATATCTTACCATTTCGATTTTTTTAAATTCTAAATTATTGCCCCTGATTAGTTAAGCGGTATGTTTATGAAGTAATATTTGTTTTGGACTTTTTAAAGCTGATTGGGGTACTGTTTTGGCGTTGTCCATTCGTTTGCGTCCATTTGGGTTTCGTCTAAGGCTTCAGACAGAAATTATTGGTAAACAGAGCAGTGTTTTTTTTTAAATTTTCTTTTCTTATTTCTTTTTCATTTTCTTCTATATCAATTCAAACTGAGCCTTTCTTGAAAACAAGTACCCATCGGTTGGAAATATATTATATATAATAAAAACAAACATAGCAGTCCGTTGTCCATATCACAATCCCAAAAACAAAGTAAAAACTTTGCAAACTGGCAAAATATGTTATACACGCTGAACTTCCATCAAGGAAGTGAGGCTGGGTGCTCCGGAAGGGTAAGCACCTCCTGTTTAGCTAGCTACACCCGTCAGGTGCAAGTCAATTTTGAGAATTTTATATGTGACAATGCCTTGTTATATTATTGTTAATCTTTCTCCATTCATCAAGTGAATCAAGTAAGGCATCATATGATTAGGAAATTTAAAAATTGTCATGACTTAATAAACGAACACCTAAAAAAATCTTAGAGATGAAATGATTTGTAACACATGTCGTACTGTATAGCTTAGCCCATTCTATTTATCGATGGATTTCTTTTCTATATTATTTGAAGGTTTATCGATTTGGTGACCAATAAGTTATGAGGGTTCTTACGCAAACATGATAAATGGATACGGTATGTATTGTATGCTAATGATCAGTTTGAATGAAAAGTACATTTTGTCAACCTAACTAAGTTGAAGACATTGGTTTTGCTGTGTTTCTTCTTCTTCTTCTTCTTCTTCAAGCCATGTCCGGAGGGTTTCTCAGAGAAGCCTTGTATGACTCTTTTAAAATTTCATAGAAGTAATAAGGAATGCGTACCATGGTGCTTTTTGCTATTTCGAAAACTGCAACAAGAACTTTATTATCAGAGCTTAATGTTCCCTCCATAAAAACATATCTTTCTTAGTACTTGACGTATAATATTAAAACTTTATAGATGCATAATACAAAAGCCCTTTTTCAAAAAATATAATGTTTCGAATAACCAAGAGCTAAATTATAAGAGTTTAATGCCCCCTTAAAAAGCAATTTTTAAACTGTTGAAATTTGGTAGTAAGGTAAGCATTAAAATCTACAATTGTCAATCTAATAACAATTAATTTCCAGTTTTGAATAAGAATATTGCAAGTAAAAAATCTTATTGCTTCGTTTGGTGGACTTCAAAAAGGATCCGAACACTTCTTATCGAAAGATACTTGCAGTTTTCAGATTAGTTGAAATTTCTAATTTTTGTTTGATTATTTTAATTTAATTCGGTTGATGGGTAAATAAATGCTTGAAATATAGCTACTTTTTATAGGTAATGGAAATAACTGGAAAGGTCATTATCCCCTCTCTTTGCAGGAAGCTTTGGCAAGGCGATATAATCTCCGACCACAAGATTTTCCAATTACTGTTAAGTTAGTTAGTGTTTTTGCAGAATACATGAAAAGAAATTACCAAAACAAATTTTATGCCAAGTGCCAGAACCTTGGCTCTATGCTGACTCAGGCGTTTGACGAGGCATCACAGGAATACGACGTTCTTGTAATGCCAACGCTGCCGCAGAAATCAATGGACCTTCCTACTACAAAACATGGATTACTAGGTAAGTTTTTTTTATTTGCAGTTTTTGGGCGCGTTTGGCGGGTTTCTTTGAAATGATAAGTGCAGGAAATATTTCATAGCGACTTAATAAATAAACAATAGCAATCACACCGGACATGGTGATTTTTTTGCCAATATTATTAAACAGTTGAACATCATTTTTCAGCACGTTTGAATAATAATTTCTTATTATTTTAATTATAAATAGTTGCATCTATCTGAAAACAGAGGAATAAATTTGACAAACAATATCAAAAACGCAAAATAAAAGAACAAAGCAAATTGAGACTACCTGGAATTATTTGTATGAAAGAATCGTAATTTTAATGTAAAATGAAAAGTGTTCCTAAAAAGCTCATGTTTAAAAAAAGGCATTGTCAATCTGTCAAAGATATAAAAGTCTACATTTGTGACTTCACAGAGTCGCAACAGGTTTATAACAAACGTGAGTGTCATTCTCTAACTTACTTAATATTTTTATTTTGTCTTTTTTATTTTACTAAAATCAAAATGGTATTTAACACTATATAAGTTTGTTTAAACTATTTTCTGTTAAAACAGTAAAGTAAACGCTGTTTGAATGTGAAGGCCCAAATCCAGAACCTAGTTATTACTTTTAACCTGGCACTCTAATTTGTATAGGTACGTTAGATGAAGTTTTTCAGTTAAAACAACCTTTTTTCTGGCAATAACAAACAACACAAAGAACACATTACATAAGAACCGAAAGAATTTTAAAAACGTAAAACAAAAATAAATATTGACATCATTGATCCCGGTAAATCAAAAATATCAAGTTTTATTGGAACTATAGTTAATTTTAAGGGTCCATATTATCCAAGTGGTTTATTTGTTAATTTTTTTATTTCAGATAAATTCAAGTTGTCTTTTGATATGATGAAAAATAATGCTTCTTTCAACGTAACAGGCCATCCTGCATTGACTATCAACACTGGATTTCTTGATGGCTTCCCAATTGGAATGATGGTAGTTGGACGTATGTTTGATGAGGTCACTGTGTTACAGGTTTCCCGGAATTACGAAATATTACGAGACGGAAAATAAATATTACACATGCATTTGAATACCATAAAAAATTAATGTAAAAATTAAATAATTAGTCTATTCCAGATTGATAAATTTGTTTAAAAGAAATATTTCAATAGTAAGATAGTTTCGAACGAAGAGACTTTCAACCCTGACTTATAAATTGAACCGGAAACATAGGCATCCCAATCGCCTTAACTCTGATTCTGTTTGTTAAAAATCTAATCGCACTTCTATTTGTAAATAGTTGTTGTAATAACTTAATGACTTGTTGCCTGATTGCTCCGAATTTATCAAATTTCTGCCGAGCTGCTGGTTCTGAAATATCAAAATTGAAAGGTAGACCATTATAAAACAAACCATAAAAAAGACTTTAACTACTAGAAAATTTGTAGAAAAAAGTTTTCAAAAGTTTACACTGAAATCTGTTGTTATATTTCTTTAGAATTTCAGAATAATTGCAACTTTGATAGGGATGGAATAAATGGCTTATTTTTGTAACTAAAGAAGAAGGGTTACAACTAATCTTGCATTTGGCAACAACCAAAGCAGCGTAGAACACGGAAAGATACAATTATTTAATAACATCAATACAAAGATGACTTAGCAAAAAAACTTCACCAGACAACTGATACAATTTTGTCAATTTTACAGTGTCTATCAAAGCTCCAAATTGCATAATCAATAATAATAAAACACAAACATACCAGTACTTGTCCAAATTAATATTCCCAAACCAAAGTAAAAAAAAAACTTTGAAAGCTGGCAAATTTAGTTTAATTTGATATATATATATATATTTTTACTTTTTGTGTACCGGTATGTTATGGTAAAAGGTTTACAAGAACGATTTTAAAAACAAATTATACACAATCAATTGAAAAAGGTACATGGCAAAAGCCAATGAAATCAAGAACAAATAACAAGAAAAACTGAAAAAGTAAGAAATAGAAATAATAACCCCACATTGAGGCTACTTTACTACACGACACTTCCTACTTAAAAATCTTACTTTTATGGTATTGCTGTGTAGGTATGTAAATTCGTTTATTGCTTTTTCGTTTTTCCTGGTTAAAACCTCCATATATTATTTGACCTGAAAAAAATTGAAACAGCAATTGAATTTATTATGGTCTGATGCAGAAAATTTTATAACGTTAAGAATCAACTTTCAACAAACTTCTTTATAAATCTATAAGTAAAATTTAAACATAATCGCCAGTAATTATTTTATGCTATATTAAAGCAAACTGCTTTGCCTTTACAGGATTTTTTACATGGGTTTTATGCTGGCTGTGACCTATAGTTTGCTATTTTTTGTCCGCTGTCGTCTGTCTTGTGTTAAAAAAAATTACGGACTTCTTCCTAAAAACCAGTCAGATGGTTCCTTGGCCAAACGCATTCTAGATAGAATTTTTACTAAGACTTTTAATTAAGTAAAATTACATTTTACATCAATATCTAGATACATTGTCATGAGTCAGAATGTCTGTAAGTTAAAAACTTTAAACAAGCTTTCATGCAAGAAGGCCAAACACTCGTTCAATGCTAAGTGACTTTAACTTTTTTACAAGATTACATTAAGTGTTAGACGTTTAATTAACATTTCTCATAACCGAAAACGTAAAAAAAAGCTTGAAATTAAATACAGGATAAATGCACGGAATTCTACTAAGTATTGAAATTGGCTGGCCTAAAAATACAATTTTTAGTGTCACAAAGGCGTTTGTTTGCCTTTAAACATCTTATTAATTGTAAAACCTAGAAGCTTTTAATAAGGAAAGATATGATTAGTGAATTGTTGACCTTAACTTTCATTTACTAATGTAGTTAGAGTTATTCAATGACTAAAATTGTAAAACTGCTTCTAAAAATTAACCTTTAGATTAAACAAGTTACATGTAAGTAAGCATAAACTGATAACAAACTTGAAATTATGTTGACCTTGAGTGAATTTTAAAAACAATTCGACCTTGATAAACAATTAAATTTCTTTAACTATAGCATTTCGTTTGTAAGTCTATTTTTCCTGATGTTATTATTGGGGAAAATAAATGTTTTTATAACTGTAATCATACAAAAATCAGAATTAAAAAGGTGAAAAATATATTTCAGCGTTAGACAAATGCAATCGTTTTAAATTTCATATGGCAAAACAAACTGACGTAAAAAGATCTACGAATATTGATACCACTGATCATAAATATTGTATCTGTAGATGTGTCAAGATATATACCAAAATAATATCTCATTTATCGGTGTGGTATAAGTACATGTATTTTTGGAAGAATCTTGCAATAATAGTATCAACTTCTATGTTTAAAATAGGTCATGCCAGCTGATGAAATAGTGCAGCGCGCCTGTGTGTATGTGTGTCATGAGGACACATTTACAACTCCTTTTTTTTAAACTGCTATACAATTTTAGAAATATTTAGAAAAGATATGTTCATTGTTATGGTTTTATTATTTTTATTGTACTTTATAATTGAATTAGAAACAAAGATAAAGGTCTTGAGCAAGTTTTAATTTTTGTTCATTTTGTTTCTATTTTGGCTTTTTTTAAATAGATTACAAAGATTTTATTTTTGAAATGTGTTTTTTAAAAAACCCGATTATAATGTTGACCTTTTTTATCTAAAAAAATCTTCAACTTAGTTTTTATTTTGCTCCTTTGTTTTGTTTCTATTTTAGCTTCTTTAAATAAATTTCCAAGATTTTAGTTTTTATAAAGCTTTTCAAAAATCATGTTTATCTATTATTTTTTAGAATTTTATTCATTTTTTAATATTTTATTTATTTTTTAATATTTTATTTATTTTCTAATATTTAATATTTTATTATTTATTTATTTATTTTTATTTATTTATTTATTAATTTATTTTATTTTTTATTATTTTATTTTATTTATTTATTTTTTTTATTTATTTATTTATTTATTTATTTATTTTTTTTTTTTTTTTTTTTTTTTTTTTTTTTTTTTTTTTTTTTTTTTTTTTTTTTTTTTTTTTTTTTTTTTTTTTTTTTTTTTTTTTTTTTTTTGCTTTTAAACTATACTGAATAGATTACGAGATTTAGCGACAAAAAAAAATAGTTTTCAGCAACTTTTCCAACATAAAATATAAATTATAATGTACCTTAGAGGTTAAAAAGTTGATTTTGTATATATATATTACATTTTTTCTTAATTGGTGTAACAAATTTATGTTTTTTTTATTCCCTTAAAAGTTGTATACAGCAGAAAACAAATTTGTAGGCGTGCGTAAACCTATCCTATTCTTTCCATCTTTTTAAAATAATTAATGAAAATTATACATAATTGGACATAAATCAAATCAATACTGGCAACGCCTTTTTGATTTAAAGTAAACATACATATTTTTCCAATTAAATTCTGTTCTCAATAAAGAGAGTAATAGCCAATCACGCAGTGTTTTGTCACCTTATTATAACCATTATACTACTTTGACATAATCATTATATTATTCATGCCATGATTGTACTTTTTTTTCTTTTTTTTTCATTCAGTTAACCACTCCTAATCAGAATGGTTCATTCACATTAATCCAACATTTGAAAATTCACTTTTTACACTTATCCAACATTGGATTCACACATCATTGGTTTTAAGATTATTTACCTGTGGTGTGATCAGTTAGTTTTCACTACCAGAGTAAAAGTTCGTTTACTTTAAAAAGTAAACCATAAATTAAAAGTAATTATGTTGAATTTTTGAAATTGATTTTTTTTATTTTCTACCTTAATAAAATTCAAAAAGTTATATTTAATTAAAAATATTAAATTTTGAACTAAGAATTAAAAATAACTACTATGAAAAATAAACATTATATTGCTTAATCATTTTGATGTCATATGTATTTTTTAAAAAAAATATTTGATAGTGGTACTTTTTATTTATGTGATAATGCTTATTGATGTTATTATTTAAAATGTGATGCAGTTACTGTAACATTATATTGCTTGATGCCATTTGTATTTTTTTTAAAATATTTGATATTGATTTTAAAAATAGTTACTGTTTTTTAAACAAAAACTTGATATAAATCATATTGTTTTATTTTTAATTTTTAATTGGAATTAAGTAAATCGGGGGCAATAAAAATCTTTTCGAATAAAGCTTCTTTTCATTTTACCTGATATTTTTTTTCTTCAAAAAGATGAAGGTATGAATTTCCCTGTTCACAGTACCCAAGCCCACCTATTATTTCCATTTTCCTTTGATATAAACGTAAACTTTACATAATATAAAATTTACCTTTTCCTATACCACAATATCAAATGTTGGATAAATGTGAAGACACCTATCAGAATTATGAAATATAATGCTTTGTGTATTGCAAACAAATTACAAAACAATACAAGTACCAGTTACAACTAGATATCCTAAATCTATTTGAATTTGCAAGCATCAGTTTAAAACTCAAAATACTTATGTACAGTACTATTTTTTCTTTTATCAAACGGTAACAAACAATTTCCTAGATTTTTTTTCAATTTGTTTTGTTCAAAAAATTTTATCACAGTATTTTTAGTACTAGTTATAGAAATCATAGATCTTGTAATAAATTTCGGGTTATATGTCAGTTTTAAATTTACTTTTTGAACTACTCTTTACTTATGTTTCGGTTTTTTATAAAATGTTGTTTTTCACCTGTGTAAGTTGAATATGGCATTGTTGTTACGGAAACGTCTTCATCTGATTGTGGTATAATCATGGTCGATGTTAGATTACAAAGTGCCAACACTATGGTAACAAAGCAGCACTTTCCTGCTAACATCTGAATTAAAATAAAACATCAATTATATTTCATATATAGAAACGAATTCTGCAACTTATTCTTATTTGTGTTTGATAATTGCTAGGACAGCCTTGACACAGGCACATGATAAACACAACCATACGGTTTAAAAGATAAGGACGTAAATATAAAGCAAAGAGTTGAGTTGAGTAATGGTGTTTAACGTCCCAGTCAAGAATATTTCACTTATATCGAGAGGTCCCCAGCTATCGGCGAAAGTGCAGAAATTTGTCTGTGCGTTGCGCTGATGGCATTATACAGCAGGTTTCTTTATCGTGCCACGCCGTGACACGGGACCTCGTTTATTTTAAGGTTCCAATCCAAAAGAATCGTGACTTTGATTTCGTAATGCCGAGTACATGTACTTGGCGAAAGAACAGTCACTACCCACTTTCAAGTCTTGGGTCAGACCCGGCCGGGGTTCGAACTCACGACCTCCCGCTTACGGAGCGAGCACTCTAGGAACTGAGCTACCGCAGTGGTTATAAAGCAATGATAAAATTCCTACCTACGACTATAGCTGGAACATAATAACCGTTAATTATAAAAATTATGTCTACCAGAGCAAGAGTATTCATAAAAAATTAAGCCTAGGATATTTGCGGAAGAGAAATACCAAGTAATTTATCTAGATCTTATTTTCAAAAGGATATTAATTCCATAAGCTAAATTATTATGCAATAATTTTTCAAAAATAATGAAATTATTATTATTATTATTATTATTATTATTATTGTTTTTATTATTATTATTATTAAAGACAAGAATAATTTATTAACTAATATATTTTTTTATTATTATTTCAGAAATACTCTTTTTAAATTGGGAATTATTAATACTTATGATATTGTCAAGGTTCGGCGGGTTTTCTTCAAACATATTGAAGTATCGATCTGACTTTTTATTCACTTATTTGTCAAGCAAGTTTTTCTTTTCAAGAACGTAAAAGACTTGAAAGGTCACTTATAAGTAATACAAAATACGTTTACGTAGTATTCGTGAATACATACGTATTTGTTTATGGGCGATTTTTTGGTATTTACCGTTCATTAAAAATTTTTCTAAAATTTAAAAAATAGTTTCGAGGTATTTTTGTTAGTCAAACAATAAAAACATGAAAATCTAAGTTTTTCAAACACAAAGCTGCCAGTCAGATTCTTGTTCACCCAGAAATTTTTAATAATCAAATCACTTTTTGAATTTACCGAGTTGCTGAAAATGAGTACTGATTATTTTTTTAACCAATTTGGTGATTGTGGCCAAAATCGATTTGCTAAAATCCTTGATAACGTTCTTAATGAATTTAATCAACCAATCAATCAAATGAATTATTAATAAAATAAAAAGATAAAAATTATAAATATTTCATTACTTTTGATATAGGTAAAAAATAAATCAAAACTTACCATGTAATGTTTTACCTTTTGTCAGATTATTTAGGCGGGATCCCAGTTTTACATCTGTATTTATATAGTGGTGAAGTAATTGTTGTGTATAAAAAGAAACGCCCACAGTTACATTTCCAGAATGATTTCAATTTTTACTCACCAATTAAGTATCAAACATTATTACAACAGTGTAAGTACTATGTGCTAATGTATATACTTATTGAAATAAAGACTATCCCCTACGAGCATCGATCAAAAATTTATTTAATTTATTAATTAATTATTATTTATTTATTTCAAAAATAAATTCAACGATGTGAAGATGTCTAACGTTTGCTGCTTTTGAGTTACGAATATTTCATCAGAAGTATCGTATATCTATTAGACGGTGCGTTGTCATACATCCATATAGACTTCATGGCTCTGACGGCTTTTTTAATTACACTTTTTTACTTTTGAGATAACCTTGTTCACTTCGCAATTGTAAGTCATTTTATCAATGTAATCGTAACCATATTTCGGTGCGTGCGCTGCGTGTGTGTGTGTGTGTGTGTGTGTGTGTGTATGTGTGTATCATCAATAAACCAGCTGTTTTCTTTTTAGAAAATATTCATCGTTGTTTTTACAAATCTTCATTTTCCATGATATTTTCTATTTAATGTTTTAAGCAGTCAAATATTTTGTAACTAACTTACATGCATTGATATAATTTCTAGATGAGAGGTAAAATTATATGGCTTGTGAAAAAATATTTGACGTGAAATACGTATCCTATGACAGACAAAACCAGCATTCATATCTTCATTCTTTTAATACAATATTGTTGTTTGTCCGAATGTTGATCCCCACTTTCACGAAATGCTCAAGCTATCTGTAAATAGTACAGTCTGCCATAATTACTTCTCTTTTTCCACTTTTTAATCTCATCAATATTGAAACATAAAACGGTCATAAGCAAATTAATCACGACTTTTTATGACAAATTGCGTATGTTATAATTTTTAAATTAAAACAATTTTATGTTTTAAAAGTTTCATTTGAAATATGATTTTAATTCCAAACTACTACTACTACTGAACAAAGATCAAATATTCGTATTTTTTTCTAGATACACAATAGAAAATTTCCAAACTAAATCAATGTTGTCTATTTGCAAGAGTTTGCAACACGTTCAAATAGATACTTAACTATCGTTGTAGACAATGAAAGAATGTTAAGAGACATCCAACAGTCAATTAGCATTTTCTTAGCATTTATTTTATCGGTTCATTATTCATTATTCAACTGTTTGGCTTATGTTTTTAATCTATCAAACTTTTCGGTCTTACTGTCACTAATGAGCAATGAATTCCCGAAATGTGCACATCTGGCACATAAAAATTTAACTGGTATTTAATTTGTTATATATTATTATTTTTATTAGATCCAGATCAGTGGCCTCATTAAAACATAATCATTTCTTCCTTCTTACCTTCGTGTATTGTTTGAGTTAGACACTACACAGTATTTTATTATGTCAATTATTTGTATTTGTATTTTATGTATATCTATATATAACACAAATATCTGTTAAATATATATATATATATATATATATATATATATATATATATATATATATATATATATATATATATATATATATATATTACACAAATACCAGTGAAATTTTCATTTGCCAGATGTGCACATTATTTTGGAAATTCATTCCTCATCAGTAACACTTAGATTAAAAATTTTGATAGATAAAAATTATAAGTCAAACAGTTGAAAATTAATGAATACAAAGTGCTAAAATGATATAAATCCAAATCCAGCTAATGAATGCTTTGCATGAGGGAAGATTTATTTTATGTTATAGCTGGATTTGGATTCATACAGTTTTGGAATTTTAGATTATTTATTTTCAACCTTTTGGCTTATGTTTTTATCTATCAAACTTTCGGTCCCTAGTGTCACTGATGAGGAATGATTTTCCGAAAAGTGAACATAAGGCGCATCAAAATTTAACTGGTATTTGTGTTACATATTTAAGAGGAGATCGTTTTTCATTTGCAAACAGTATGACTTCATCTGTTACAGGGCATCTTTAAGCCTTGTAGTTTACAACATTCTGTTCTTAGGACAAAGTATAATTTGACGACTGGGTCGAGTGTTTTCACTAATTAAAATAAAAGAATAAACGATAGCATTCACGGCTTTTCTAAAACCATTAGGCAAGGCATAGGATTATTGCTACAACACATTTACGTAATTTAAATAAATCACTAGATGTGAGATAGCAAGTTTGCAAACCTACATGGTTAATAAGCATTTTATGGTTTATCTATGTCGTTATTTTTGTTGGAAGAGAGATTCAGTTTAATTTGACTCATTTTCGGGATTGACAAGTTCGGAAGTAATCCTATTAGCACATGCAAACGTCAGAGGTATAAAATCGGTTTATATTATTATTATTAAGTGTCAATATTTAATAACCTTGTCCCAAACGTGATCTAAAATTGAGATTTGTTGTTTGCATTAAATGAATATAATATTATGCAGTTTATATTAATTTTAAAAATAAGGTATTTCGAAAATTATTTTGAGACTTTCTTTCCTTTTTTCTTTCATCATATTTATTTAAGAACTTCAGTCATAACAAATTCAACAAATTCAAAGTGTAATTTCAGATTTAAAAAAAAAGTTTTCATGATCAATGTCAAACATTTTATGGACTAAAATGAGCTATATAAACCAATTTAAAATGCATTACTCTAACAGAAGAACGCTTTTCATTTTCTTGCAAACAGTGAGATGTTTACTTTAACTCGATTAATTAAAGCCTTCCAGTAGCATGCTTCCTTATTGGCTGTTTAACAATCATTTGTTTACAACATTTTGTGTTTAGGACAATGTCAAGTGTTTACACTAATTACAATATAAGAATAAATGATAGCATTCATAATTTTTCTAAAATGAGTAGACAAGGTACCTGATTATTGCTACAATACAAGTTCTTACGTAATTTAAAAAATCATAATGTGTGAGATAGTAAGGTTGCAAATCTACTACATAATTAATACATCTACGCATTTAAACGTCAGAGGTAGGTAATCCGTTTCTATCATTACGTAAATAATTAAGAACCTCATCCAAAAAGTGATCTGAAATTGAGATTTGATGTTTGCATTAAATAAATATAATATTATGCAGGTTTATATGAATTTAAATAAGATATATTGAAAATGATTTTTAAGATACATTTTCATATATTTTTTTTTTTTTTTGGTCATATTAAACTAGGAATTATGTCATCACAAATTGTACAACATCATTAAGTTTCAGATTCGAAAAAGACGATATTTAAAAGATCTATTTTAAAAATCTCATGTAACCAAACAATTTATATGATTTAATTTAAAATAAATTACTTAAACAAAAGACTTCTGATATTATCTAGCATACAGCATTATTTTAGCTCGAAAACTAGGTAAAATGAAGCTGTGCCGTCGTGTGTGACTTCTTTGCCTTTCAGCATTTCTTGTTGGTAACTTATTTTTTAAATTAACTTAAACTTTTAAATTTGAATTAACTTAAATTTTTTCAATTTGAATTTAATTAAATTTTTTAATTTAAATTAAATTAGATTTTTCAATTTAAATTAAATCATATTTCTAAATTTAAAAAAAAACAATAAACAAGATAGAAAAAACCCATTGAAAGCAGTCACTACCATTAAATATATAGGAAAAAAGGAAATATGACAAAGACTAAATAAGGATAAAATTAGATATAATTAAATAAGAAGTACTGACAGCACTCATTACTTCCCTGTTGTCCAGTTTCAAGGTACAAATGTCTTTCGTTACTACAAGTAAAAGCGCATTTAAAAAGTATTGGTGTGAAATGTCAAATTTTCTAGTTTACATATTATTAAAATTCAGGATATTTGATATAACCAAATATCTTGAATTTTTATAACGAAGAACGACAAAAAATCAGGTGGGATGTTGTTTATGTTTGACTCAATAAGAGATTGGATTGTGTGATTATACCAGTAACAAAAGAATTAACACATTTAGACGTCATAGGTTGGTAATCCGTTTATACTATTATAAACTATTATTTATTCTATTTCGTGACACTCCTGTCAAAAAAGTGGTTATGTGCAATCATGATATTTTTCAAATGTGTACACTAAATCTTCTTGTCATGTAAACTTAGGAAACATATGTAATAAAATTGAACCATTCTGTTGAATTTCATACTTAAAAAAGATGTGTGGATTTATTGCAAAAAAAGATCCATGGATCCAAAAAGAGCTATATGGACTACTTTAAAATGCTTTCACAATATGACATCTTGTACTCTCCGACATTTACTGTGATTTGAACTGTAACTAGATTAAATGAGACCGTGTCTTGTCGTGCTACTTTGTTGATTGTCCAATTACCACCAGTTTTCTTTTATCCTTTTCTATTTCAATACGCTTTTTGTAAATAACTTAATTCTGTTGGATTTTATGTTATCTTCCCCATTTTTATTAAATGTTTAATCTATCTAGACATTTTTATATTTTATCAATTTTAGGATTGGATCCAAAGTATTAACGGTAACAATACAGTTAACGCATTTAAACGTCATTAAAGTCTGTCAATTATTTGTACTCTTATGAAGTGTAAATAATAAAAACCTTGTCCAAAAGTTGATCCCAAATTGAGACTTGATGTTTGTGCGAAAATGTTATATTATACAGGCCATATGCTAATTTTAAATCATGAATTCATCAAACATTATTTTAACGATATTATTTTAAAACGTGTCTTCCTAATTCAAGTCATAATAACTTAAAGCTAGCAAGGGGCTGTAATAAATCATTTCAAAAATTTTCATGGACTCATAAAAGCTATATTAAAATTTAAAATTCATTACTTTAAGAAGTAGACGGTCTATATTCTTAGGTCTGCTGGATATAGTGAATCGTTCTGATAAATGCTATTTTTTACTGCAAAACAATGGAATGTTTAAATTTAAGTTAATTGAAAAAATAAGTTACCAACAAGAAATGCTGAAAAGCAAAGAAGTCCTATGATACGGCACAGCTTCATTTTATCTGGTTTTAGAGCTAAGATAATACTGTATGCTAGATAATGTCTTTTTAAGTAATTCATTTTAAATTATTTCATATAGATTGTTTGGGTACATGGGAATTAAAAAAAAAAAACTTAGCTAACAATATTTTGAATAGTTTCATTTAATTTTTTCTAATAAACTTATTTTTTGTTTGCCTTTATGTAGTCCCAATTTTAAAACACTCAACCTATCTGTTATTGGCACAGAATACCACAATGAATCCTCTATAAGCACTTCTTGTAAAAATTTATCTACATTTGATTAAAAATACCATGAGCAAAAAATCTCGGCTTTTCATCTTATTCAGACAAATGTCATTTAGATTTTCTATCTAGCTGAAAAAATGTCATATTCAGAATATATAAAAATATACAAAATATGCCGGTTTTTTCCAAATAATTCATGAAGTGAAGCATTGTCAGAAAAATGTTTGACTCAACAAACCGACAAATGAATAATTTTAATTTTATAATAGGTGTGTGTTATTGCCAATGTAAAATGCACGTTAGCCTTTTTGGTGGGAGGCACAAATACAGTCGATATCTTTACACATAATTTCAAGTCAACAAAAACAAAATGTTTTTTTTTAGATTTTAAACCCTGTTTCATAAAATAAATACAATACAAAATTATACATGGTAAAAAGAGTACAGTAGAACTTCGATAACTCGAAGTGCTCGGGACTGCGCTGGGGACTTCGAGTTATCGGGGTGTTCGAGTTATCGAAGTTGAAAGATGATGTCCAAGAATGGTGTCACCTTATTATATGTTTTCCACTACAGAAATCTTGATGTTTTAAACAGTTACCTGTACTCGAATGTAAAAAAAGTCAAAGATAATTTTTAAAGAAAAAATAATAAATAATTTATTAAAGAATTGATATTGACAATAAAAGCGTGCGAAACGTGTTATTTTATTTTAAAATCATGATATATACGGACAACGAAATCGGAAATCAGATATATGTACATATTTATCAAAATGCGTATTTTTTACATTCGTTAAAAAATACGAACAGAAAGTTGATGAAATCATAAATCAGTGCAGTAAGTCATTTAAGATTTTAATGCAGTCGTGAGTACAACTGAGTTAGTCGTTTTAATTAAGCTTGGAGAACTTAAGTCAAAAGTAATCGACCGCGGCATATTAGTCGGCTCCTTTTATTAGAGTAGAGGATTAGCGTACCTGTTAGGCTTAATTGTCCATGACGGTTCTGAATAGTAATCCGTTAATTGATACTAATTAATATGGCAGATAACAAGAACTACTCGGTTCATTTCTCTACTTTAACGGTAGCTTAATTACCGATATGTGATTCTCCATCGATCATACATTGTTAGAAAAAATTCGAGTTTTGAAGTTAATTTTAATAGATTTTTAAACTACAGACCAAATTTTTACTTCAAATTATCGGGGGTATTCGAATTATAGAAGTTTGAGTTATCGAAGTTTTTCTAATATAGTTTAAATAGAAAACCGGTCGGGACATAAAAAAGACTTCGAGTAATCCGTGGTATTCGAGATATCGAAGTTTGAGTTATCGAAGTTCTACTGTATTTTATTTTAAAATCATGATATATACGGACAACGAAATCGGAAATCAGATATATGTACATATTTATCAAAATGCGTATTTTTTACATTCGTTAGAAAATACGAACAGAAAGATGATGAAATCATAAAGCAGTGCAGTAAGTCATTTAAGATTTTAATGCAGTCGTGAGTACAACTGAGTTAGTCGTTTTAATTAAGCTTGGAGAACTTAAGTCAAAAGTAATCGACCGCGGCATATTAGTCGGCTCCTTTTATTAGAGTAAAGGATTAGCGTACCTGTTAGGCTTAATTGTCCATGACGGTTCTGAATAGTAATCCGTTAATTGATACTAATTAATATGGCAGATAACAAGAACTACTCGGTTCATTTCTCTACTTTAACGGTAGCTTAATTACCGATATGTGATTCTCCATCGATCATACATTGTTAGAAAAAATTCGAGTTTTGAAGTTAATTTTAATAGATTTTTAAACTACAGACCAAATTTTTACTTCGAGTTATCGGGGGTATTCGAATTATAGAAGTTTGAGTTATCGAAGTTTTTCTAATATAGTTTAAATAGAAAACCGGTCGGGACATAAAAAAGACTTCGAGTTATCCGTGGTATTCGAGATATCGAAGTTTGAGTTATCGAAGTTCTACTGTATGTTAAATTAAAATTTAACGTACGGATAGGGCGTTAACCTTGAGTACAACATCAGAAGCACTGAGAGCGCTCAATACTTTTTAAAAACCAGTTTCCAAAGGCACGTAATTCTTGCATGAAAACATGTAACATACGTGATGAATATAATGGTGTTTTGTGTAATAACAAATTTCCCAACCTACATAATTAATTAGCAATACTAATTTATTTGTTAGTATAGACAATAACAAGCAAGCAGGTGGGTGTTGTTCATGTTTATCTCAATTTAAGGATTGGATGACCAGTAACAAAACAATAAACGCATTCAAACCTAACAAACCTGTTATCCGTTTATACTATTATAACAGTGTCGTAAATCTAAAACCTTGTCCAGAAAATATTTCCAAACTAAATTTGATGTTTATTTGCAATAAATGATAAACAATACAAGTTATATTCAATTTTATAAGAAACTTTAACGATATTTGAATGTGTATATTATCATTTTCAAGTCTTAATTTTGAAATTTATTTAAGGTTTGTTCCCTTATTCAAAACATTCCTTAGCTGGATTGTGATTTATATAATTTTTGAACTTTAGATACATTATTTTCAACTGTTTGGCTTATGCTTTTATATATCAAACTTTTCGGTCTTAGTGTCACTGATAAGGAATGAATTTCGCAATGTGCATCAAATTTTAACTGGTTTGTGTTATATATTTAAATCATATTGTCCTTTAAATTATGTCACAACAAATTGTACAAAATTGTTATAATTCTGAATCGGACGAGGGTATGGGGATCTCTTTTAAAGTTTACATGGACCCTAAAAGCTATATGGATCAATCTTAGCACCCGGCTCCACTTCCTTGATGAAAGTGCAAGTGTATAACTAAATTGGACAGTTTTTTAAAGTTTTTATTTTTTTGGTGGGGGAGATGTGATTTGAACATGGACTGTTATGTTTGCGTTTTATTTTACTTTATGACAATTTACATTTTCCGATATTTAGTGTGGATAGAGTAGTCAAATGAACCAAATATCGATATGTGGGTTGAATCAGATAATAAAAACCAAATGAATAGTTACATATTACTTAGCAACTATATTAAATTCCAATATTATTAAACAGCAGGTGTTTGTTTCTATCTTACTTTTCCAAGAAAAAACATTCAAAAAGCAATCAACTTTCAGTTTAAAGTGTATCTTTAGTCAACAATAACAAGGCCACGTCAGTGTGATAGCAATAAAAATGAAACACTGTTCAACTATAATTCAATAGTTCTTCTCATCTTAAACAAGTATGGGCATAATTGAAACTTTAAGAACATTTTAAATAATCCCAAATTCTCAAATGAATATTAGTATTTAATCAAAAGACGACAATGTTTGATAAGGTGACGTATCTTGTGTCCTAATTTCTTCTCCTTCTTTTTTATTTTACGCGCGCACGCGCGCGCGCGTGTGTGTGTGTGTGTGTGTGTGAAAAAGAACGTGTATTTACAAATTAGCACATAACGTTTTTGTAAATAAACTACTGTAAAATCGATACAAGTAAAAGTTTAAAATAAAAGAAACCCTTTGTTGACAATTGTACTTCAGTTGACATTCTTAGATAAAACATTCCTTATCTAAAGCCCTCTTCTGACATTTGAACATATTATTCAATCAAGTTCAATAAAAAGACCAAAATTTGGAACTTTGAAGATAGACACAATTCAAGCAAAATAAACTAACAAACTGAAGATGTATTAATCGTTAAGTAAAAATCAAAAATGAAATATAATTCCGTATTACCTACAGTTTGTTTATATATTTCTCTATTTGGTGAGTAAATCCATTTTTTATACAATTGTTGCCTTTTTTGCAATTTTAATATACACATATACTCAACAACTTTTGAAGATTCATGATATACTGTATGTTGAATACAATAGCGATAAATCTCGGACAATTATATTTTAAATAAGCATATATATAGACATTAATAGGTAACAAAGGTGGGTAGATTTGAATCATTCAAAGTTAGTATAGTCGATTTATTTATAAATTGTAACTTTAGGTTTCTTCGTTTTTTCGTTGGTTATGGTATAATTTTGATTGTTACGGCTATTGCAAAACCATTCCCAAAAACAAAGTAAAAACTTTGAAAAACGCCTTTATCAGCTTTAAGCGTAAACTTCCATCAAGTAAGTGAGGTCGGGTGCACCTAAAGATAAATTAAATGATTTTAATCCATTTCCAAAAACGTTTAAGAAACTTTTTTTTTTTTTTTTTAAAAATGTATAAATCACATATTTTTGTTTTAATAAAACAATAACACATCAGTCCATGTACAAATCATTATCCCGCGAAACAAATTAAAAACTGGCCAATGCAGTTACACTCGTGAACTTCCGTCAAGGAAATAAGGTCGGGTGCTCCGAAAGGGTAAGCACCACCTGTGTAGCTAGTACAACTGCCATTTGCAAAGTCAAATTTGAAAATGAAAGAAACATGGACCATCTGACGCCAAATATATCTAGTAAATGTTTGAATACAACGGCGTCATACTTAAAAACAATATTGTTATGAAAACAATAAAACTTTCCAAAGGCCTTGATAAGCCTATGCTTGCAATATCCTTGAGTCAACAATTGTTTTTTGGAAGCATCTTGCTTCACAGTTCCGTTTTAACTGTGAATCGAATACACCATATAAAGAAGAAAAAGGACTATTACTACAGAGAAAAAAAAGTTGACAACATAAAAATCTAAGTTATCAAATTTGTTATTATAGGTACAAATGTAGCCTTCCATGTGTGTAGTGATTGAAATATATGCCTGAAAATAAAGCAGAACAATAAAGAGAGCATTCATATATTCTCCAAATTTCGGATTATCAAGAGATATAAAGTCATCTATATATTTGTATGTGAAGATGTATGACTTAGTGACCGTTTTCTACCCATATTTGACAAGGTTCTGCTTCATATGAATAAAGAAACAAATCAGCAACCAAAAGCGCAGTTTGTGCCTACATGTACACCAATTGTTTGTTGCAAAATTATATTACAAAACAAATTTGTTTCTATCAAAAACATTTTGTTGATGGTATCTTATGGTGTTTAACAAAATACATGTGACCATCATGTAGAATCGCAAAACATACCAAATGCCTGATTAAAAGTAACCCATCACTTTAGCTGTACTTTACAATTTTGACCGAAGCAATGCTATCTCATCTATTTTTAACATTCGGAAAATAGAAAGAAGTGTCTTTACCGGCATCAGTTAACTTTAGCGAGGTGATAAATGTATCACTTCAAGGGACTTGCATGAAATACAAGCACATAATCTTAACACGTGAAATTATTCAGTTGATATTTATTTGTCAAGTATTTTTGATTTCAGTCATCAAGATTTATATAACACTGGCGCAAAACAGGAATAATGGTGCGCGTAGTAACACCCAATAACTACCCAGAAATTACCTCATTTTTTCTAAAATCAAAATCATGGGAAATTAGAACATACAAAACACGGGAAAATTGTCACCTTGATTTTATTTTTGACGTGCAAATACTTATGGCAACAGTATCACTATGAAACACGTTTCTTACTTGCGGCAATTGATCTTAAAATCTGGGTCCTTCGAATGAGACCTTAAAAACCGATGTCATGCGTCACGGCAGCCGTAGCACGTTAAAGAACCCTCTTTGCACATTGCTCTGAGCGCAGTGCAAAAGTCAATACTATCTTATCTATTTTCAACATTCGGAAAATTAAAAGTAGTCTCTTGGCCGCCATCGGTTAACTTTAGCAACATGTGATAAATGTATCACTTCAGGCACGATATACAAGTACTTAATCTTAACACGTGACATTATTTAGCTGGTATTTATTTACAAGTATATTTGATTTACAGTCGTCACGATTCAAACCCCCCTGACGCAAAACAGGGATAATGGTCTGCGTAGTAACACCCAATAACTAAGAAATTACCACTTTGTTTTCTAAAAACAAAATCAAAGGTAATCAGATCATACAAAACACGGAGAAATCGTCACCTTGATTTTACTATTGACGTGTAATACTAATGGTAATAACATCACCGTAAAGCCCTTGCGGTAGTAGATCTTCAAATCTGGGTCCTTCAGATGAGAACTTAAAAACCGATGCCCCATTGCAGCAAGGCACGTTAATGAACTCTTCCTGCACATTGCCCTGAGCGCAGTGGAAAGGTAAATATTTCTGCCATTTCACATATAGCTGGTGACGTCTCGAAATATTTTAGCTTTGTTTATGTATGCAAAGCCGTTGATAGAATCCAAACCAAGTAATTAACTATTACACAATGTTTGTGAAAATGAGATACAGAACCATTTAAATAAAGCTTAAATTCCACCAAGGTTCGTTTTAAGGAGCTTCTGAAAATTATCTAAAGTTTTAGTAAGTTAGTTTGTTAGTTAGTTATTTGCTTCGGAGAAAGGAAAATAAGGATTAATGTAGGTAAAAAATTGTTGTGCAAATGATGATGAATACAGAAATAGGTAGTTACGATCTATAATGTCATGTAAATATGGATGAATACAATCATATTTTGTTTTGTTTTATGGAGCAATGTAAATATTGTTGAATTCCGAAAAAAATAATTGGCTTTTGTAAATGTTAATAATGATAAACGCACTAATATTTTGTAATTTTTGTAATCAGCAATGAAACCATACAAACAGCTGTGCTGTTTTGATCAACTGAACCACGTAAATGTTGATAAACACAGAAATGTGTTGTTTGGGTCTAAAATGTAATGTATATATGATAGGCAAGGATTTTTCTCATAAACGCACAAATCCATTTAGTTTTAGAGGGTATATAATCATAATGTCTGCTGTCTTTCTGTTCGTCCGTCTGTGCGTCCGTGTAAAATCATGCCCTCTCCATAACTTTCACATTTATATCTGGAATTGAATCAAACTTGACACAAATGAAAATAAACACACAAAACAATGTATTGCATACTACATTAAGCTGTGTAAATCAATGGTGAAGGTCACAAGGTCAAACCTGAGTTTGGGGCGGGGTATACAAGTATTTTACTATCAACAAAAAGTTCGAGTTTATTTGTATGAAACCGATATTGAAAGTTCTGTCAATTGCATGTTTTACCTTTGTCATACTTTCCAGGTTTTTGCACATCAAATGATGTATTCCAGTTTTCAAAGTACTACCATGATCACATGGTTTTACAAAAAGATAATCCGGTTATTTGGGGATATTCCAACAATGTTAATGACGTAATACACATAAAAATAAATGGTGCTGAAGTTGGACATTCCACTGTACAGACGACGTCAGAGACAGGTCACTCTGGTGTTTGGCAGGTCAAGTTTTCAGCACCAGCTGGGGGCTACGGTCCATATACTATAACGGCTCAGTCAGGCAGTGGATCGTTAACTCTTCGTGACGTGTTGTTTGGTGATGTTTGGATCTGCTCTGGACAAAGTAACATGGAATTTTTCGTCAATAAAGTAAGATTCCAAAGTACTTTATAACAGAAAGACATTTAGTGAACATAAAAGACTTATTTAAATACAGGAGTCGACTCTTGTTTCCCTGTATTAAGGAAAATTAATTTAATAAGTACTTTAAAATTCTTTAATTCAATTTAACTCTCTCTTAATTTAAAAAAAAACGTAATGTTGAAAACTAATGTATGGCATATTCATGTTATCTCTCACGCTAAATGGTTCATTTTAAGTTGAAGAATGCCACAGAGGAATATACAGAGGCTGCCAATTTTCACCAGATTCGAATAACTAAAGTATCACATTCAATATCCACTGTGCCATTGGATGACCTTAATCGTTTGGACATACAGTGGTCCTTACCAACAGCTCGTAAGTTGTCCAAGTTAAACTATCACGTGACATTAAACATGTACATGTATTTTGTTTTGAGAAATTTGATCAAAAAATTGTGGATAGATCTTCATTTCTTCATAAATAAAGACATAATGATAACATAATGACGTAAGCCACGTATCTTTTAAGTCAGTATTGCTGCAAATACTTAAAGGAAAACCACATCAAATTTTCACATTCGAAAATAAAATTCTAATATAAAAGCAAAATAAAAAATAGAAAATTAATTTTATTTTCAGAAGGTGAAGAGAAGTTATTGTTGATGTTGTTGCTGTCTATTTCGTTTTATTTTTGTTTCTTGTACAGATAGCATGAGTTTGTTCTCAGCTGTGTGTTGGTTATATGGTAAACTATTATATCAACATCTCAACTATCCCATTGGTTTAGTAGAATCAAATTATGGTGGTACACGGATAGAAGCCTGGTCATCACCGGATGCAATGGCTGCTTGTCCAACCACTGGGAAAAGGTATATTCTGGATTAATTTTCTGCATCAAATTTTAGAAGTTACGGTTTATAAATGTATCTTTAACAGGAATGTTATTAATCTCTATACAGGTATTTGATACGTTAAAGTTAAGCATAATGTTGTAATAACCATCTTGTTCACGTGCGGACACGTGCATTCCTTTATTATTTTGTTAAAGGAGGTCAAACATTTTAGCACTAACATTTTAATGAATATTTTTCACAAAGATTAATATTTATTTATTTATCTATCTATTTTTATTGTATTATATTTTAATTTATTTTTTATATAGAGCGACTTCCAGAAATGACGTTTCTGTTTTATGGAATGGCATGATCAACCCTTTATTGAGGAACACAATATATGGAGCTATCTGGTATCAAGGTAACGGTTTTCTTTTTTATTAAGGGATATTATTGGTAGAGCTATCAGGTATCGAGGTAACGGTTTTCTTTTTTCGAAAAAGACTATTTTTGGAGCTATCTGGTATTAAGGTAACAGTTTTATATTTTATTTAGGAATACTATTTACGGTCGCATTAAGTTATCATAGTGTTAGGTTAGCAAGTTACGGTATTTTTGTAATATGTTGAAAAATTTTCCATGACAAAGTCAACCAAGAAGAACAAAACTTAAGAAAATTACTTTAGCAAACTGTTCCTGAATTTTGCTATTGTATTATTATAATTTGTGGAAGATGACGTCCTTTTTTTTTTTTTTTTTTTTTTTTTTTTTTTTTTTTTTTTTTTTTTTTGTTGTTGTTGTTGTTAATGTTGTGACTTACAAGGTTTAAACTTATTTTTAAAACGAAAATTGTAATTGTCATATGACTACAAGCAAGTTAGCTATTGTATTATCATAATTCCTGGAAGATAGAGTCCTTTATCTGTTTAATAAAAAAAAGTCATCTTTTCAAATGCTTTGGTGTTTTTTTTTTTTTTTTTTTTTTTTTTTTTTTTTTTTTTTTTTTTTTTTTTTTTTTTTTTTGTGACTTACAAGGTTTAAACTTATTCTTAAAACAAAAATTGTAATTGTAATATGACAACAACAAAGTTAGCTATTGTATTATCATAATTCCTGGAAGATAGAGTCCTTTATCTGTTTAATAAAAAAAAGTCATCTTTTCAAATGCTTTGGTTTTTATTTTTATTTTTTTTATTTTTTTTTTTTATTTTTTTATTTTTTTTTTTTTTTGTGACTTTCAAGGTTTAAACTTATTTTTGAAACAGAAATTGTAATTGTAATATGACTACAAGCATATTATTAAAATTTAAAAAACAAGTTTAATTTTAAGTTTCACTTAATTCTACAAGGCAATCAGGTTTTATTAAACCAAATGTCACAACATTTTCCTTAGTTTAAGAACAGCCACTTTTATTTACATTAACATAAACATTCCGATATATATTCTCATCACAATCCAAAAAGCAAAATAAAAAATAATTTGGAAATTTTCTAATTAAGTTAAACACGTGATCTTCAATCAGGAAAGGGTATAGGCATCTCTTGTTTGGCTATATACGCCCGCCAAGTTTGAAATCAAAATTGATAACATGGAACATGGAACAATATGACGTCAATTATATCCAGGATAATTTTGGATACACCGACACCATACTTATCCACAATATTGTGATAACAGTCATGAAAACATTTGAGGGCCTTGATAAGTCTACGTTTGCAATAACTCTTAGTAAACAATTTATTTGTAGGCAGCTTACTTTGTTGTACAAAGTTCCGGTAGAGGTTCTACTATACAGTATAAAGGAATGTTCTCTTTACTCTTAACAGTATCAGTTCCCTCTTAATAACACTGCAAACATATAGTATATATTACTTGTTTCAGGTGAATCGAATGCCGGATATTATCAACAATACTCCTGTCAGTTTCCGGCTATGATTTCCGACTGGAGACAGAAATTTAACCAGGCATCCCTACAAGCTACAAGTAACTCCTTCCCATTTGGGTTTGTACAGGTAAACTCAGCTTAGTTCTACCCATAGCGTGAACATACGAGCAGAAGCAGGGGGTGCATACACAGTTTTTAAAAGTTTTTTAAAAACTATTTCATGAAGTAGAATAAAACATACTGTTTTATGTTGCTCAGAGAAAAAAACATTTTGAGGGGGGATAAATTCTCTTGTTTTAACTACTAGTGAAGACTGAAATAAAGCAAACTACATTTATCAAAAATGACGATGTATTTAATAAAGTTAATTATGCGATGTGCAATCACTAATTTTAAGCGTCTTTACGCGGATGGGGGGGAGTAGATCGGCGGTTTTAATTAATGATTTCAATTTGGTATAATAAAGCATTTTGCTCTTTGTAAGTAAAACACTGTATTAATAGTTTCTGAGCCACAATTATTTTGAGCTACCGTTTATTCGTGACCATTTGTGTTTCATCAATAAACGTGTTTCCAGTTACATTTTTAATCATTTCCTTATATCGCAAAGGCTGTGAAAATTATCTTAATAAACTCATACGCATTATTGTAATTCCTAATACAATAACTAATATTATATGTCTTAATATTATGACAGTTGGCAGCGAACAGAAATAAAACCTTTTTCTACTGGGATGGCTGGTCTTCGTTGGGCCCAAACCGCTAATCAAGGTCAAGTTCCAAATCCAAAATTACAAAATGTTTTCATGGCCGTTGGAATGGATCTACCCGACTTTGATTCACCATATGGCACGTACGTAAAACACATCTATTATGTACACCGAAATAATGGCAATTAGTTATAAAAGACACCCCCAAACTAAATTTGAAATACGTAATGTAAATATTTTAAGGATAATTAGCTCGTTATACCTGTATTATTTTTATATGCAGGGCATTTTTGTATTTTTCCAAACTCAGCAATATTTAAAAGAATACAACAAATATCCTTTCAAAAGAAAAAAATTCATTTATTGTAAGATAACCTGAAAGAAAAAATTCAAACAAAATGTGGTGTAAGATTTATCATTCCGCATATTGAGTTGTTCTAGAAACAGTTAATGTCATTTAAGAATGGAGGATATCTGCATGAGTTAATAATCCTAACATATGTTGTTTTCAAAAATATACACGTCTTTTTCGTTTTTCTAAATCGCCAAATCAATCTTGTACACCTATATTTTTAACCTCTTGTGGTTAATATTATAAAGATCATGCGTCGTTCACAAAATGTTTTGAGTTTACTTTTTTTTGTTAATCGGGCCTTACAGATTTCATTTGCGATACAAAAGTTGGTTAGATATCATTTTTAATTTGTCGCGAAAAGCTGCAAAGGGAGTGTTCGAACAAAAAAGGGGTGAAGACTGCTATATCATCATTTGATATTCTTCTATACCGTTTGATGTAATTAATGTACATTAATTGCAAAATTTTAATGTCATATAAACTTTTATGCAACTTTAATGACGCATTAATATATTGTATAATAATTAAATTTTACAATTTTCTAATGATTTCATTGGTTGAAAAAGCGAAAATACGTTCAGGCCATTTCTCAAAAGACTCAAACGTAAATTAGCTACGCCCACTCACGAGCCGAAGTGTTTGACAATGACGTAAGCTAGAACGAACTATTTTTTATCCATTTCATTTTACCTTGTTTTAATGTTATTAAAAGTAAAACTGCATAAAATTATTCTATCATTTGATGAAGTTGGCTTTAAAATTTACTTATAAGCATTAAATCTGATTTTTCATTTAGGTCATTTAAATATATCTTGAATGGACGCTGTGCACACTGTGTAATTCGCGAAATTTAAAGAGGTTTTGAATGCTTATGTAAAGAAGAAAATTACCCTGGATTATTTTTAACGTTAAATATTGAAACCAAAGGTATTAAAATTTGACCTTAATCCGTGGAAAAAATGAGCCGCGTCGTGAAATTTTGATCAGTATATAGGGTTTGAATTCAACACATACTGATGAATTGACATTAACAATTATGATTTATTCAATTAAAATTTAAAATTAGTTCGTCACGTGATTTATCCTTTAGACTAATGGTCATATAGACAATCCGTTTAAAACTTTTTTTCAAGATGAAAATATGATATATTTATTTTTAGAATTATCACTATGGTTTTAACTAATATTTGTGTATTCAAATTATTTCTAAATTAGAATTATTCATGGCTACACACGATATATACTGCATATTAGTTCAGAAATGTATTTGTCGATATTTGCTAGTCGATAAGGTTAACTATAGTTTTTTTTCATATTCCAAAAATTCGTAATTTTATTGTGTTAAGGAAATGTTAAAGGTTTTATGTATGGTAGATATAGCTTTTCATGCATACGCATGTCATGTGCAATATTAGTGTATATCCATCATGAAAACCGAGATTTTGTAAAAAATAAAATCATATTGGTGATTCTATGACTTTCAACTCAGCATACATATATCAGGATGGCGTTCTTTCTCTTAATAACACAAAATTTCGGAACTTTGTTATGTGATTGTCATTTATCCTAGTGAGCATAAAACGACCGATTCTTAAGTTCTGCTTCTAATTTGAATTTATACCTGGATTGTTTCAGTTACGAAATGCTACATTCAAAGCTATATGACCAACGCGGTGTATATTTTTCAATTGTCAACTTTCCATTTCTATGCAGAAATGGAATTGTCAACTTTCCATTTCTATATCTGCTTTTCCAGCTTTAGATGTATTGGTTTCACAGTTAATACGGTACGATAGAGCTTGTTTCCACTACTAAATTTTTGGCTTTTGGTCGCAATTTTTAACGGAGAAAAAGTACGCTAGGTTCATAATTAAACGTTGGAAATTGACATCTAGGTCAATTTTGAAACCGAGTCAATATTTTTCGTTACACCGCAATACCAAAAGCGCGCGATCACGGATCACATCATCTTTAGCCGTCTAGATTGAAATGTCACTTAGGAAGATCCTAATGTGATGTCAGTTTGCTTGCTCAAGGTCGGTGATATTCCGGTTCCCTACATTCCACAATAGAAGAACTAACCTCATTGATATAAGTACAAAATGCTGATGGGAGCACGATTACTCAACCTTACTCTCTACTTCTGGACATTTCAATAAGTATCATGTTTGCGCAATCCTTACCTTACATGCAATTGAAATGATTTTTTCTCTGTACTTCCAGAATACACCCCAGATACAAACACACAATTGCTCAACGACTAGTCCTTGCGGGTTATGCTGTAGCGTACAATCATAGGAATGTGAATTATCATGGACCGTTTCCATCAAGTTACCATTATACCAACAGCACACACAGAATACAAATCGAGTTTGACCACGGTACCAATCCAATAGAAGTTCGAAGTAATGATGGTTTTGATGTAGGTGTAAAGTAAACTTTAGTTTTTTGTCCATAAGCACTTGTCTTTTGTTTAAGATAAGTATCCTGCAATATATTAAAGGGTGGCCGCGTAGACTTACTCTCCATTGGCATTTTATCATGCCGATAAAATAGTTTGTAATATTACAACGTCACTAAAATAACGTGAATTATATATTATAGTATTAAATATCAATATAAAAAACAAATACCTGTTAAATTTAGATGTGCCATATGTGCACATTTCAGAATATCATTCCTCATCAGTGACAATAGGGACCGAAAAGTTTGATAGAAAAAAAACATAACCCAAACAGTTGAAAATTAATTAATAAGTCCAAAATTATATGAATCCAAATCCAGCTAAGGAATGTTTTGCATGAGGGAACAAATCTTAGTTTTAATAAATTTCAAAAATTAAGACTGTTGAAAATTTTGCTAAATGGTATATTTTCTGACAGCACAAAGTACTGCCTACTGAGTTATGGATAACCTAAGGGAGTTTACTCCACCAGCAGCGGTACCCGCGCAGGGGTAGTAAACATACAACACAAAAACCTGTTAAATTTTGATGTGCCATATGTGCACACTTCGGAAAATCATTCCTCATTAGTGACACTAGGGACCGAAATGTTTGATAGACAAAAACATAAGCCAAAAAGTTGAAAATTAACGAATCTAAAGTTCCAAAATTATATGAATCCAAATCCAGCTAGAGGAATGCTTTGCATGATGTAACAAATCTTAGTTTTAAATAAATTTCAAAGATTAAGACTGTTAAAAATTTTGATAAATTGTATATTTTCTGACAGCACAAAGTACTGCCTACTGAGTTATCGATACCCTCGGGGAGTTTTACTCCATTATCTAATATCATATGCCGCTTTGTCTGATTTGGATACCACGTTTTTCGTAGCTGAATAACAACTTTGTGTGTAAATTTTTGTAAGTGACTGGTCATTTTGAAGTTTTTGGATATCATTGGTGAGCTGGTGAATCATATTATTTTGCTTCTTTTTGTAAATATGCTTCCACTTCCGGTGCATCTGGCTTCACATTCTGGTGGAAATTCAAGTGGTGGTTTTACTTTGCTTTTGGGATTGCCATTTAAAATGAACCTGTTCTAGATTAAATTATAATTTTAAGAACATCGAATACTTGAAAATTGTCGTATCGTACATGTACTTTAAGATCTTAAATTCGTTATTTTTACATTTAAATTAGGTCTGCTGCGCTCCTCCAAATCATGCTTGTTCTGATCATGACCGCGGTTGGAGAATATCTCACATCCTCTCACATGACACAACACACGTTTATATTGACACCAGTATGTGTAAACAACACGGATTGACTTCTATTGGTGGCGTCAGGTACGCCTGGAGAGAGTCACCTTGTCCGTTCCAGATGTGTGCCTTATACGGAGTAGACAACGGACTGCCAACTCCTCCGTTTATTCACTCGGCTGCATTGTAGATTACAACAGTAATAAATATTCTCAAAACTAATTTCTCGATATAGTTTTGCATTTTCTGTAAATATAACGTCTCAGATATGTTTGCTTATCTTCACTTGTATTATTTCATTTCATAACATATTTGTTGTTTGTTATTGAATTGACTGGCTCTGTTTACAGCTAAAGTACATGTTTTTCTTCTACAAAAAAGATGGTAAATCCATGAATCAACCTACTAGCAGTTAATGTATACGTTTCAAGAATTGAGAAAATGAGAGGTTAAACACACACACACACACACACACACACACACACACACACACACACAGCTTAATATTATACCTAATTCAAGAGAAAAACCCAGCTTAAAAAATCTACTGGACTATTCTGAAAAAAATATTATTCGCCTTTTAAAACAAATTCTGCCAATGGAATACAAGTATAGTTTTTTATTATTTAGAAAAGAAATAACAAATGACATCAAATAACTAACAAGCGTATTACTCATACTTAACAAAACAAATATAAGAAAAACATCACAATCATGCGTTAACAATGAATAAGTTCCAATTAATATTCACGGTCAGTGCAATTCTTTTGAAGACATGATTTCCAAAATTCTTACTGCACGTGTGTTTTTCTAAACTTCATACAATATTAAAAACAGGCAGTGACAATTTTCTTGAAGATATGAATTCTCTTAAAGCATATATATATATATATATATATATATATATATATATATATATATATATGTATATATATTATATATATATATTATATATATATATATATATATATATATTGTATATTTCCAGTAAATGTGAAATGCATGTGTAGTTCCAGTGCCTTTTTCTGGTATGTTAATAAGTGTGTGTATTTTAGCAAATGTGAAGTGCATGTGTAGTTACAGCAAATGTGAAGGACATGTGGATTTCCAAAAACATACAAAGTGCATATTTTACAAGCACATGTTTCAGCAATTACAGTTCATGTGTATTTCTAAGGTGTGTTTTTCATAACTGTTTTGTTTATTGCATATGAAGTGTATGTGTATTTCCAGCACATGAGTAGTGTCTCTGTAGTTCAAGTCCTTTGTCTTTGTAATACATGTTTATTTCAAGCACTTGTCAGGCCTTAATTTTCAACATGAACCATTCAAAATATTGCAATACCATCTAGTAGTCTTATTTCACTGTAACCAGTCAATATAGTCTTTCTCAATTGCTTAAATTGTGAAAGAAACTTTATACAATAAAGAAAGTCTGAACCCATATTCAAATATTACTTTATGGTAAGCTACTCAATACTATGTATTAAAGAATCCACTTTAATTAGTGGAAGATACAAATAGAAAAATTTTGAAAATTTTTTTATTCACTGTAGTTGCGAAGGACAGGCTGATTAAAGTACCAAAATCAAGACTTTTATTTCAGTGTGTGTGTGTGTGTGTGTGTGTGTGTGTGTAAACAGAACAACTCACCATAACATAAAAGAATACATATGTCCATGTAAACATCAACATATAAAAACCTTCACAAAACAAAACTGCTGTAAAACTGCAAAAACTATTTTTTTTAGATTTATATTCTTTGCTTAATAATTGAAACTAAAAATCTGTTTTATCCAATAAAATCTTTAAATATCTTAAAAGAAATTAGTAAATTTTTTTAAGATTCCATTGTATTTATAAAAATACTTCACCTAAAGTGTGACACAATTAAATTTTGTACTTTGAAAAAAAATAGGATAATTTTGCTTCTTTTTGCATTTAAATGTCAAGATTTTGAAACAAATTATTATGTTTTTTAAGAAATGATATTTCACTGTCTAACCATATAACTTCATTTTAACAATATAAAAATAGAATGAAGCACATGTTAATAAATATAAATATAAATTACATAAAAATCAATAACTAGTGATGGGGGAGGGGTGTAATGAATAAACCTTGCAAATTGAAAATATTTTGATTAATTTTTCTGCAATACAAATAATTATAACTTTCTTAACAAAAATCTGAAAAGAAATGCAAAAAAATTGAAGGAGTTGTGACTATTTGTTTATATATATATATTAATTAAATTTTATTTCATCACATAATTGTAGACTCCGATAATAATTAAATATGACAATTTCATAACTCAAAATCCTTTCTGAATATACAAAATGTTTTTTTTTTTTTACAGAATAATGTTCATTAAATTTAAAGACCTCATTTGGTTTTATAAGGTACAATATTTAATTTCAGACAAAAATATTTCATGATTATGAGAACTTATCATTTATGTAATACAATGCCTTAAAAAATTACAATCATGTATTCATATGACTAGTATTCACATACATGCATAAATGCATTTAAATTGGTAACCATAGCAACCAAAAACATACAAACATTAAGTCAAGATGTTATAATATACATACATAAACTACATGTACAGTCCATATCAAGACACTGAAAAAATCTTTATCTGCCATCTGATTACGTAGGAAACATGGCACAATACTAGTATCCTGTAATGCTATATATAAAGTTAAGCTAAAATTTTTCAACCTTTATGGTTTCTACTGCAACACTACATATTAAGAACATTCAACTATTTACCTTATAATTCTTATAGCACCTTCTATATGTAATGTATGGGTTTTTGTCACCTTCCTATTTCAGCACCTTCAGTTTGTAAAATCATGTATATTATGTATGGAGTTTTGATTACAACACTGTTAGAATTATCATGTATGTTTATAATTTTAATGTTTTGGTTCAAATGGTCAAAACAAAAAAAAAAAAAATAATAATAATCATAATGATTCAGATAAACTTACATGATGTTCTTAAATCTAACATTCTGAATTCTTTAACACCATTGTAAGTAACTGATATCTGGACAGTGTATATGTATACTCTTTTGAAACTCAAGTTTTGTAATTCTGTTTGAAGTATCTTAATTTGACCTGATTCTTTTTATCCATTATTTACAACTTGTTGCTGTGATTGGAGGATTTGTTATGGAAGGAAACAAAAAAAAAAAAAAAAAAAACAAAAAAAAAAAAAAAAAAAAAAAACAGTGGGTGTAACTATAAAATCTATCAATAACTACATCGGAAATAGAACTTGAGTAACCCCACCTGAAAAAGAACCCAAGTTACACTAAAGAGAAAGGAGCATTAGGTGCAACCTAAAGATACCATACTGTTACATATGAACCTCGTAACAGATCTGTAATGGAAATGTTAAAAAATACATCATGATTCTAATACATTTAGCAAGTGTAATAATTTAATGTAACTGTGAGATAAAACAATAATAAAGAGGCACAATTGTATAAGCATTATCAGCAAAAAAAAAAAACAAATAATAACATGAATGAGAAAGTATTACCAAGAACAACTTGTCAGATAAAAACAAGAATTCCATGGAATTAAAGTCTCGCCGGGTTGATATGGACCTTAACATAAACTTTAACATTTTGACATGATGCCATCGCCACCAACACCTGAAAAGTAACACTTAAGTCTCGCCTAATGGCGTTGCCAGGCCTGACAAAAATTAAAGCTATTTATCTTAATGTTTGGTGAAATGCAATAATTCAAACCTATTTCCCATACAAAAGTTGGTATGTTATTGTGATTTAAATTACTGTGAAACCTGCTACAACTCTATAAAAAGACCACCTGTCAAATATGTCCAGTGTTTAAGTCTCCATTTGCTTTATATTTCACATAAAACCTTTATATAAAGACCAACAATTTATAAAGCCTAAATTTCTTGGTTCTTATGACATGTCTGTAAAGTCTATATATCTTAGGTCTCAAGAGTGGTCTTAATACACAGGTTTTACTGTACATTTTAAGTAGAAAGCTTAGCCATTTACTTTACTCAATAGAGTTAATTTTTTAAAATTTTCAATCAAACATTTTATCAGTAAGAGTTGAAGTGAGTAATGGTGTTTTAATGCCTTAATCGAGAATTTTTCACTTATTTCAAGACAATTGGTTCTGGGATGGTGGAGGAAACTGGTGTGGCCAGACAAAACAACTGACCTTCAGCATGCAAAACAACAAACTTTTTCTCACTAGGGTATGTCAAAGTGGGATTCAAACTAAGGAAGCGGGAAGCAGTGTTCATCAGTAAGAATTGGATGATTAAATGTTACTTCAATTCTGAAACAAACATCATGTATCCTCTATAAATACTCCTTATGTACATCTTTTATCAGTGATTACAGTAGCCATATTACATGTTCCTTAGATCAACAAAAAATCATTTGTACTCTTTATCTGCTCATCAAATCAATGAATACCAGTAAATGAAATATTTTGATTTATATGTATATGAAACATTATAAAGTTGTAATCTATAGTATATAAAGTAATTTTAGAAAATAGATTTTTAATCATGAATTGAGCTCTGTTACTATGGCAACCTTGTTCTTAATATAAAACTTCACAATATTTTGATAATTATTATAATTATTATGTATTATATGTATATATGTATATCACAGATATTTATTTATTTAAAATCATTGCACATACATGTAAGTAAGATACTTATTCTCTGACCCATTCTCTCAAAAATTCAAAATTTAAATCATGTATAGTCATGCGACTGGCATGTTTCAGACTCTCCAGGTAAAAAACTATACAGTCATAAACAAGGGCAAATATTTTCCAACTGATATTTTTTCTTATTGGTTTCTAAATGCTGGGATTTTTCTGTCTCAACCCATGTGAGACAGGCTCCATTAAACTGTTAACTATTCAAGAAAACATTTTGGTGAGTCAAAACGTCAGCTTGATAAAACCAATGGCCAATCATGAATCATCATGGCCACATCAAATATGTCCCACTTTTACGTGACAGGGTTGTAACTTTCTAACATCATCAATACATCATCAAGTTATCATAACAGTATCAAGTAAATTCCAGATTTTGATCACTGAATTAAAACTTTTTAACAACTGTCATTCCAGCATCACATCGCTGAGTCATCATGGCTGTATCAAGTAAATTCTAGTTTTTGATTACTAAATCATAACTGTCAAACAACTGTTAGTCCAGCATCACATTACCAAGTCATCATGGCTGTATCAAGTAAATTCCATTTTCTGATCACTGAATCATAACTTTCTAACAAATGTTACTCCAGCATCACATTACTGAGTCATCATGGCTAAATCAAGTAAATTCCAGTTTCTGATCACTGAATCATAAATGTCAAACAACTGTCACTCCAGCATCACATCACCGAGTCATCATGGCTTTGTCAAGTAAATTCCAGTTTCCGATCATTAAATCATAACTTTCTAACAACAGTCACTCCAGCATCACATCGCTGAGTCATCATGGCTGTATCAAGTAGGTCCCAACTTCCTGTCACAGGGTCATAACTCTCTACTGTATTTAGTAAAGTATTACCATCATACCTGAAATCAAGTTCATAAGAGCAAGTTTTAGCTAAAAATCAGTAATTGTGATTGTAACTTGTTCTGAGGAAATAAAATTTAAACATTTTTTTCCTATCTAAATCTCATTAACTTAATTTACCTTTTTAAAGCAGTAATTAGTAGTGTACGTCATAAGAGGGTTAATACTCTACTTCCTGATATCTGTAATAAACTAATGGCTGAACACAGATAAAATGACAAACAGATCCAAGATGGCATTCCACAGACTAAGTTAACAAGAGGCCCATGGGCTCACCTGAGGATACGTCCAAAATTGTTTGCAAAGCGCAAAAGACAATATATTAGGTACAGAAACTTTACAAGTTTTCTCAATTTAAGAACTCCAACAAAACTTAATCAGAAATATATCCAGTCACATTTTATTTATAAGTAGCATATATAATATGCATGAAGTTACTGTAATGCAATGAATAATTTCCATATAATTAACAAATTTTAGTATACTTATACAGCTATGTCCTTGACCTTTGAACATAAATGACCTTGAACCATATATGATCACCATGTCAATACTTACAATATTCTTATATACATACCCATACAAAAAGTAAAAGTTTTCAAGATAATAAGCAATTTATGTCTTCTTTTGCAGCTGTGACCTTCACCTTTGAACACATGACCTTGAACCATATATCAAAATGATCATTGCTGCAATATCTACAATATTCTAATATACATGCCCATACAAAAAGTTAAAGTTTTCAAGATAATTAGCAATTAAAGTCTTTTTTTGCAGCTGTGACCTTGACCTTTGAACATAGGACCTTGAACCATATATCAAAATGATCACCATATCAATTCCTACAATATTCTAATATACATGCCTATACAAAAAGTTAACAGTTTTCAAGATAATTAACAATTTACGTCTTCTTTTGCAGCTGTGACCTTGATCTTTGAACATATGACCTTGAACCATATAGCAAAATGATCGCCATATCAATTCCTACAATATTCTAATATACATGCCTATACAAAAAGTTAACAGTTTTCAAGATAATTAGCAATTTAAGTCTTCTTTTGCAGCTGTGACCTTGACCTTTGAACATATGACCTTGAACCATATAGCAAAATGATCGCCATATCAATTCCTACAATATTCTAATATACATGCCTATACAAAAAGTTAATAGTTTTCAAGATAATTAGCAATTTATGTCTTCTTCTGCATCTGTGACCTTGACCTTTGATCATATGACCTTGAACCATATATCAAAATGATCATTGTCACAATACCTACAATATTCTAATATACATGCCTATACAAAAAGTTAATAGTTTTCAAGATAATTCACAATTTTGGTATTTTAAAGCCAAAAATAACATTTCAGGGGCAAAAACTCCTACATGGATTATCATATAGTTACGAAACTTGGTACCTTTTAAAATTTTGTCATGCTGAACATTTTAACAATGTTTTGAATTCATGTATCTCTTAATATTTGCAAGAAAATTGCCTAAAACTGCATAAATCACAAATTAGGTCATGACCTTGATTTGTGACCTTGACACTAATTTAAAGGTCATTTCAAGAAAAAGTCACAACTGAAAACCCCATGTCATTATCTGTTCAAATAGTCAAGTTATAACAATTTGAAGCCATTTTACGAAATTTTTTTAATTAAACGCAAAAATGCGTAACCCATTTTTCAACCAAATTTCACGAAATGAACAAACTATAGGCTTAAGACCCTAGAGAAGCCAAATATCACATCAGATTTTTTCTCCCATCATCAGTTTTGGAGAAGAAGATTTTTTAAGATTTTTGGACCCCTAGGTCACCTTGACCTAGTTTTGGTAGCCATGGCAATGCCATGAACAAATCTGAATTGCACCGGCCCATATATGCTTCTGACCAAGTATCATTGAAATCTGTCCAGCAGTTTTGGAGGAGAAGTTGAAAATAGGTGTTTACGACGCACGCACGCACACACACACATACACACGCAGCGCCATGCCATAAGCTCACATGACCTTTCAGTCAGGTGAGCTAAAAAGAGATGGTTTTAATAAATTCTGAATCCAACATGCATTTTCTCTATACATCAGTACAAGTCTTATATCATTTTAAATGGGGAAGGAATGATGAAAATTTAAAAAAAAAAAAAAATTTGGTAGCAGATACAAGTTATTTTTTGGTTTTGTACTTAAATCAGTGCCTATGTCCAAATCAAAGGGGAATAACTGATAGAGCAACTTGATAACTATGACATAAATGTCATTCTAAATGCATTATTATTGTTTATTACCTTTCAAGAGGAATACAAACTGTTCAGGCAAGTGAAATAGAAAGAACAAGTCATATGTTTCAAGTACAGGTGTATCTGACAAGGGACTATTGAGTGAGTTTTTGTTTAAAGCCACATCAGCATTATTGCAACTATTGGCAGCTAGATAAGGGACTATTAAAATAAATATATCTTTGAATTCTTACCCAGCTACAACATACAATTTCCCACGCAGTACACAAGCACCCACATAGCACCTTGGAACTAACATATGCTGTAAAGTTGTCCACTGACTAGTGTGTGTATTATAAGATTCTGCGGAAGCTAGGTGGTCGTTTCCATCATAACCTCCACATACATATATCATATCATTTACTACTGCTACACCAGCACCTGTAGAGTATTACAAAATTTTTAATTCTGATTGCAAATTTAACTTTGCTTGTTTTAATTCTCTTAAAACTATGGCGATACCTAGAAATATCTATATAACCTTGGCTCTTTTTTCTTTATTTTCTGTATCATTTTAAATGGATTAAATTTTATTTCCTGCAAGATTTATTTGAGAAATAATGCAACCAGGAATATAAGTCTTCACAGAAATTTTCATATAAATATATTTATATATTTCACTGGCAGGAAAATATTCTATCTATCTATCTATCTATCTACAAATGGCCTTCATTCATTCCTCTGGCAAGTTTGGAATTTATAAGAAAAAAATTGAGAACCTTCCTATTCCTAAATAATAATTGGCAATGAGATAATGAAACAAAAAATAAAAACCAGATGTGGTTCACCTGTGCAGAGCTAAGATGGTGTGGTGTATCCTACAGTTAAAGTGCCAAAGGACAAATCAATACCTGATCTCCTAGTTGACATTGAGGATATTGATGACCATTCTTCTGACTGTGTGTTATACTGTTCTGCAGAATCTAGTAAATTTATTCCATCATATCCCCCTATACAATATATCATTTCACCAGCGACAACAAGCCCTGCCCCTTCACGACCAACTGCCATGCCACTCAAAGTTCGCCACTGATCATTTCCTGGATTATAACACTCCATACTGGTATGTCTTGTGTAACCATCAAATCCTCCACATACATAAATTTCTCCTATGAATTAAATTGCATATGCATTATTGTTCATTTCTTGTTTCTTTTTCTGTTGTTTTAAGTAGAATTAATTTTTGGAACCCCCTTGTACAATAGTTGAACTTTCCAGTTATTGAGAACATGAAAATTGACTGCTTTAATAATTCAAATATATAGTAATTAGAAAATTTTCTCATTGATTATGACCAATTACTTTGATAAAAACTCAACTCAAACTGATGAATTTCACTAAAACAAATATGGTTCAGCTATGTTACTTGAAAATCCAGCACTGATTATCATACATTTGCATGCCTCATTCTTAATCAAATATATAACAACTGGCTGTGGGATTTGTGTATTTGCACAACAAGCAATGACAGATTTTTGTAATCAAAACACCAGTAGTTTTCCAGATACAGAATAATCCACATAACACTGCCAATATTATGTATTTATTATGAATTATATCTAAGAATAAATGTTATTCTATAAGTTTGACAATGGAATAAGTATAGAATAAATTTCTCTATCCACGTACCACTTGGTAACGTGATTGTATTTTCATGGTGTTTATAAGATAATTGCACTGGTTTTTTGGTCAGTTCAGCAACACACTGGGTAGAACACACCCCTTTTTTGTATAGTTATTTATTTTTGTAAATTTTTTTATGGTATAAGGTAAAAGTAAAATTCAGTGGTATTCGATAATGAATTTTGGCCTCAGTGTGTTGTAGAATATCCAGTAGGTGTTATAGTTGTTGTTTTGCACCAAGCAGGTAGTAGTGTTACATAGAGAAACTTAATTCCTTACCATTAAACACACAAACTCCTGCTAACCCTCTTCTCTGTGACATGGAAGCAACTGACTGCCATGATGGATCATCAGAAGACATGTCTAAACATTCCACTGTATTGAGCCGTGATTGGCCATCATATCCACCAATCACATACACTCTACCTTCACAGGAAGCTGCTGCTACATATCTTCTTCTTTTGGAAAGATTCTAAAAAATAACCAAAAGTGACAGTGTTATCTACTTCATATATGAAACCTATGTTGAGAAGACAAATATTGTAGCAAAACAGGTAAATTATGATTGTTTTCAGTTTTAAAGTAAACACATACACATTTTCACATTTTTTTAAAATGAAGATACCAAAACACACAATTCAATCATTGGTACTTATTTGCATGTTGTCATTATGACATGCCTTAGTCATTCCGCAATGTTCCCACCAAACAAAATATAAAATTGATAAAGTTGTGATACAAAATTATTTTGGAAGAATGATTAATATATTACTTTGTTTTTACAGATCTAAGTAATAGCAGTGTAGAAGTAGTGGTTTGTCCAAAAAGAATATGCAAGATTCAAAATTATCCTAACCAAATGGTGGTTTGATTGATTTCATGAGGTGTTAGGTCCTAGTCAGGAATATTTGATTTATATCGAGATGTCACAAGCTATAGGTGAAGTGGAAAAATTTTTACCTTCCTTTGCAGTGTGCTTAGGGCAATGTGTGTGTGTGTGTGTGTGGGGGGGGGGGGGGGGTCTTTAGCATCCAATGTCTGCTGTGACACTGGGCATTGGTTTTTACAGTCTCCTCCAAAGGACCCCTGTGACTTTTATTTCTAAATGCCGAGTGCTTAGTGAAAGAACAGTCACTACCAATTTTCCAGTCTTGGTCACACCAGCCAGGGTTCAAACCCTGACCTCCTAAATATGGGGTTGACCAACAAGGAAAACTAACAGATCTTTGAACAACTGGGCCCAGAAGATGAACATTAATGAATTACTTACAGGTAGTCGACTCCATTCTTCTGTTTTAGGATCATATTGTTCTACAACTTCTACCATGTTCTGATGAGCACCAAATCCTCCCATCACGATTAATATATCATCAGTACCTTGTATTTAAGAGGAAATCAATTTAAAAACACATGAAGAAATTACACTGATGATGAAGTTCACTCACATGATGTTGTAAAAGTAGTGCAAGGCAAAATAATTTATCAAATATTACAACATTTGTGAGTATTTACAGGTGAACATTTAAAATTTATTGTATTTCAAGTTTTCAGAGTTTAAATTATAAAGTTATTCCATATTTGGCTTCATTCGCTGATCTGGTAACAAACTACACTTTTTTCTAGAGGCATAATAAATAGATAAGGATACTGTAAAAATCTATTCAGAGGGCAGATGAAATTTCTTGACTCGCTTGTTATTTGCTACACTCTGGTTCCATTCATCCAACACCATAATTCTGGTTGTACGAGGAATTCTTGGGTTATCTTTTATGTTTTCTTTTTATGATTCTGAATCTATTCATCTGACAGTTATTTTGGATGCAGGAAGATTTTTTTATTCACCTTCTGTTTGTATCATTATTATCCCATTTACCTGATACCCCTGTTCTAGTGGAATTTTTTTCACTTACCTGTTCTTTGTTTCATTCTAGTTCCATTCATCTGACAACGTAAATCTGGCCGTAAGTGGAATTTTTTAGCTTCATCTAAAAGGTCTCTACATTCATGACTTGATTTGATCAATGGCTGAAACAAATATTCTAAAGAACTACTAATACATATAGACTTACAAGTACTATGATTTTACATTTTGTACTTTTTTAAAATAAAGTTTTACTTGTTATAATAGAATTAAATTAAACAAAAAATCAAGTTTTCTGAATGGTTGAAATATTGAATTAATTCTTTTCATTTAACTAAACCTATCAACACATATTTTCAGTTTTAGAGAAGAATATTAATATAAATTTTTAAGCTAGTATGACCAAGTGGCTATCATGACAAGTGCACTAGAATTGCACTGACCTAGATAAGATTTTGGCCACTTCATTTGAATCTGTCCTGAAGTTTTTGAGGAGAAGTCAGAAATAGGTGTCCATTGTGCATGCACACCTACACCCACACCCACACACACACACACACACACACACACACACACACACATGTAATAATGTTTTTGTATATATTTTTTGTGTATATTTATATACACTGGAGACAGGGTTTTCATTTTTCTGTTTGGCCATTGATATGTCCACAAAATCTCTAAAGTCAAACCATATAAATACTTCTTACTGAAAGTTGGAAGTCAAAATCAGCATACCTCAACATCTATAGTATCTGTAATGAACCTGGCAGTAAGAAGAGGAAGACGGACATGTTTCAGTAACCTTGGTAACAGCTTCTGTCTATTATTTATGTCATGTTTTACCCAACCAACTACAGCATGGTATACTGGTTCTTCTGTGTTAACCTGTATTGCAATTATTACAGTAAACCGATATAAAACACATTACACAAGTAAATTTTCAACATCCTTCAGATATCTTAATTCAGATACCTTATTACAAGCAAAGTACCGGTACAATATACTGTATACAGAATATGCATTTTGGAATTTTTGCATCAGAAATTTTTATTAATTTGCAAACCATTTGTAAATTTTTGGTTTTGTTTTCGGGTAAAATCCATAGCAAATGCAATTGTATCATATTTAGTTTTTATATTTTTGACACTCTTCTTAAAATTTTTGAAAATATTTAGGATATTTCCTCATATATAATTGTAACAAAGATATTAAAAGAAGGCGGAAAATCATAAATTCAGCAGTCAATAAAAAATGTTGTGGTGAATGCACTGTTAATATTTTGTCCGTTAAATTAATCTTACTGGTACATTGTACATACAGCTAAACTTGCAAGGCTAGAGGTCATCTAGCTGCTTAATCCGTTATTCACCTAATATGTTTATAAAGACTAACTAGGTGAACTTTTCTAAATGAACTGGTGAGGATGGGTTATCTAACTTACATAGTTATCTTTGGTTCTAGTTTCATCTAACAATTTTCTGAAGTTTTTTTTTATCTCCAAATTATTTGACAAAAGCCTACACAACCAAGAACAATATAATGTATGTACAAGTACATGAAAAAACAACAAAACAAAAAAGAGAAGACATACACACACTGGAACCAATTTTTATAAAATTCCAACTTTAGATTGCTACTAGAGTAAGTGTCCCGTGGTGTGTTTATACACATAGTACTATACAACACACACACACACACACACACACACACACACACACACACCTGTAATTCATCACTGTTAATTAGTCTCTCCACCTCTTCTAAAGGTAAAGATTTATATTCTTCCTGCTGTACAATCTCTTCAAAATGTTTAAGACTATAAGATTCTGCTGCATACAGTAAATTACCACAGGAATGTTGCTCAGCAAATATTTTGATCCCCATACAATTTGTACTGTCTAACTGTTTCTCAAGAAAAGAACAACATGCTTGTTTTACACCTAAAATATAAAAAGATAAATAAACCTCAATAACAAAATATATACATATACATATATATATACAATTAGTAAACATAACGTTTATGTATGTAAACTGTTTTTATATGTTTACTCGTATTTTCATATATATATATATATATATATATATATATATATATATATAGGTTAAATGGCTTCTGGAAATCAATCCACAAAAAAAAAATTAGCATTTAACATCTTAATTTTCAATTAAAAGTTGATCTCTATATATCTAGTTATTAAGATTATCAAATTGCTCCATGTTAAGTCAAAATCTTTATTTATATATATATATAACGAAAAATTAGTTTCTCAGTGTCTGGTAGAATATAATAAAATAAATAAATAAGTACAACACGATTTTGTAAAGCATTAGCATTAGAAAAGCATGTAAAGTGTCTGAAGATGTAATGAAAGTGCTAATGCTTTACAAAATCATGTTGTACTTATTTATTTATTTTATTATATATATATAAGACTTAAACAATTTTAGATTGTTGGTGATTCATTAGATTGGACTGGATGGTGATTTAAGTCCCAATCAAGATTCTTTCATTTATATTGAGGTGGTCCATTGAGAGATGTTGAGGAAAAAGTGCTCAGAGAAAACAACTAAACTTTGACTAGCACACTGACAAACTTGTTCATACTTTCATATTAGGATCTGCAAATGTGGGATACAAAAAAAGTTAGTAAGAAGCTCTGTGATCTGTTAGCAGGCATTTCAGACCACTTGGCCACTGAAGACCTTTACAGAATAACAGAATTAAAACACCAATAAGCAGATGTGTGGCATAACCATTTCTACAAGTTTAAGATGGTATATACAGTACCTGTAAGTTGTAAAAGACATGCTGCTGGTAGTAATTCCTGTACATTTTCTACACTGACGTTAACAGTCTCTGTATAAACGAAGTCTAATAACACTTCCATCACACAGGCTGATACCTCATGTAACTCAATAACAGGTTTATCTCTCTCTGTCATCTAGGTTAAATAAATAACAATACAAATTATGATTTTTTATGGTTGTAGCTTTAAGGTGTCATTTCTTCATGTGTACACCTTACAATATACAGAATTCTATCAAATAAGTTTTTGTATAACTGATTGAAACACAGGTGTACACCTTACAATATACAGAATTCTATCAAATAAGTTTTTGTATAACTGACTGAAACACATGTGTACACCTTACATTAAAAAGAATTCCATCAAATACATTTTGGTATAACTAACTAAAACACAGGTGTACACCTTACATTAAACAGAATTCTTTCAGATAAGTTTTGGTATAACTGACAGAAACACAGGTGTACACCTTACATTATACAGAATTCTATCAAATAAGTTTTGGTATAACTGACTGAAACACAGGTGTACACCTTACATTATACAGAATTCTTTCAGATAAGTTTTGGTATAACTGACTGAAACACAGGTGTACACCTTACATTAAACAGAATTCTTTCAGATAAGTTTTGGTATAACTGACTGAAACACAGGTGTACACCTTACATTATACAGAATTCTATCAAGTAAGTTTTGGTATAACTGACTGAAACACAGGTGCACATCTTACATTATACAAAATTCTATCAAATAAGTTTTGGTATAACTGGCTGAAATACAGGTGTACACCTTACATTATGCAGAATTCTATCAAATAAGTTTATGGTATAATTGACTGAAATACAGGTGTACACTTTACATTATGCAGAATTCTATCAAATAAGTTTATGGTATAATTGACTGAAACACAGGTGTACATCTTACATTAAACAGAATTCTATCAAATAAGTTTTGGTATAACTGACTGAAACACAGGTGTACACCTTACATTATACAGAATTCTTTCAAATAAGTTTTGGTATAACTGACTGAAACACAGGTGTACACCTTACATTATACAGAATTCTTTCAGATAAGTTTTGGTATAACTGACTGAAACACAGGTGTACACCTTACATTAAACAGAATTCTTTCAGATAAGTTTTGGTATAACTGACAGAACACAGGTGTACACCTAACATTATACAGAATTCTATCAAATAAGTTTTGGTATAACTGACTGAAACACAGGTGTACATCTTACATTATACAGAATTCTATCAAATAAGTTTTGGTATAACTGACTGAATTACAGGTGTACACCTTACATTATGCAGAATTCTATCAAATAAGTTTATGGTATAATTGACTGAAATACAGGTGTACACTTTACATTATGCAGAATTCTATCAAATAAGTTTATGGTATAATTGACTGAAACACATGTGTACATCTTACATTATACAGAATTCTATCAAATAAGTTTTGGTATAACTGACTGAAACACAGGTGTACATCTTACATTATACAGAATTCTATCAAATAAGTTTTGGTATAACTGACTGAAACACAGGTGTACACCTTACATTATACAGAATTCTATCAAATAAGTTTTGGTATTACTGACTGAATTACAGGTGTACACCTTACATTATACAGAAATGTATCAAATAAGTTTTGGTATAACTGACTGAAATACAGGTGTACATCTTACATTAAACAGAATTCTATCAAATACATTTTGGTATAACTGACTGAAACACAGGTGTACACCTTACATTAAACAGAATTCTATCAAATAAGTTTTGGTATAACTGACTGAAACACAGGTGAACACCTTACATTATATAGAATTCTATCAAATAAGTTTTGGTATAATTGACTGAAACACAGGTGTACACCTTACATTATACAAAATTCTATCAAATAAGTTTTGGTATAACTCACTGAAACACAGGTGTACACCTTACATTATACAGAATTCTATCAAATAAGTTTTGGTATAACTGACTGAAACACAGGTGTATATCTTACATTAAACAGAATTCTATCAAATAAGTTTTGGTATAACTGACTGAATTACAGGTGTACACCTTACATTATACAGAACTGTATCAAATAAATTTTGGTATAACTGACTGAATTACAGGTGTACACCTTACATTATACAGAATTCTATCAAATAAGTTTTGGTATAACTGAATGAATTACAGGTGTACACCTTACATTATACAGAACTGTATCAAATAAGTTTTGGTATAACTGACTGAAACACAGGTGTACACCTTACATTATACAGAATTCTATCAAATAAAATTTGGTATAACTGCCTGAATTACAGGTGTACACCTTACATTATACAGAACTGTATCAAATAAGTTTTGGTATAATTGACTGAATCACAGGTGTACACCTTACATTATACAGAATTCTATCAAATAAAATTTGGTATAACTGCCTGAATTACAGGTGTACACCTTACATTATACAGAACTGTATCAAATAAGTTTTGGTATAATTGACTGAATCACAGGTGTACACCTTACATTATACAGAATTCTATCAAATAAGTTTTGGTATAACTGACTGAAACACAGGTGTACACCTTACATTATACAGAATTCTATCAAATAAAATTTGGTATAACTGCCTGAATTACAGGTGTACACCTTACATTATACAGAACTGTATCAAATAAGTTTTGGTATAATTGACTGAATCACAGGTGTACACCTTACATTATACAGAATTCTATCAAATAAGTTTTGGTATAACTGACTGAAACACAGGTGTACACCTTACATTATACAGAATTCTATCAAATACATTTTGGTATAACTGACTGAAACACAGGTGTACATCTTACATTAAACAGAATTCTATCAAATAAGTTTTGGTATAACTGACTGAATTACAGGTGTACACCTTACATTATACAGAACTGTATCAAATAAGTTTTGGTATAACTGACTGAATTACAGGTGTACACCTTACATTATACAGAATTCTATCAAATAAGTTTTGGTATAACTCACTGAATTACAGGTGTACACCTTACATTATACAGAACTGTATCAAATAAGTTTTGGTATAACTGACTGAATTACAGGTGTACACCTTACATTATACAGAATTCTATCAAATAAGTTTTGGTATAACTGACTGAATTAACAGTAACATTAAAATTGATGTTATTTAATGGTATCCCTGTTTGTGCCAGCTGTAGGTATTCTAAATTTAACAAGAGGCCTATGGGCCTTAACGCTCACCTGAGGATATGTCTAAAATTGTTTGCAAAGCGCAAAGACAATATATTAGGTACAGAAACTTTACAAGTTTTCTCAATTTAAGAACTGCCACAAAACTTAATCAGAAATACATCCAGTCACATTTCATTTATAATTAGCTTAAATAATATGCATGAAGTAACTGTAGTACAATGAATAATTTCCAAATCATTAAAAATTTCAGTATACTTATTCAGCTATGTCCTTGACCTTTGAACATATATGATCTTGAACCATACATGATCGTCATGTCAATACCTACAATATTCTAATATACATGCCTATACAAAAAGTTAAAGTTTTCAAGATAATAAGCAATTTATGTCTTCTTTTGCAGCTGTGACCTTGACCTTTCAACATATGACCTTGAACCATATATCAAAATGTTCGTTGTCACAATACCTACAATTCTAATATACATGCCTATACAAATAGTTAATAGTTTTCAAGATAATTAGCAATTTAAGTCCTCTTCTGCAGCTGTGACCTTGACCTTTCAACATTTGACCTTGAACCATATATCAAAATGATCGTTGATGCAATACCTACAATATTCTAATATATATGCCTATACAAAAAGTTAATAGTTTTCAAGATAATTGGCTATTTAAGTCTTCTTTTGCAGCTGTGACCTTGACCTTTCAACATGACCTTGAACCATATATCAAAATGATTGTTGTTGCAATACCTACAATATTCTAATATACATGCCTATACAAAAAGTTGATAGTTTTCAAGATATAGTGACAAATATATAATTTTTAGCAATTTCCCCACTCAGTGCCTTACAATTTCCCCATTTTGAGCCCCATGTCTACCATTTGTGCAAATCTGAAATTAGATGACCTAAGGATGTTATAAATGAAATAACTAAGGTATATCCTTTGTAGATTCAGAGGAGAAGATTTTTAAAGTTTTTTACTATTTCCCCCCTTGTGGGGCCCCAAGGGGACATAACTCCTTCATTTGTGCAAATCTGAAAGGGCTTCACCCAGGCATGATGGTTACCAAGTTTCATTTAATTTGACCTGGTGGTTTTGGAGGAGAAGATTAAAATGTAAAAAGTTTACGCACGACGCATGACGGACGGAGATGGATAGCAATAGCTCATCTGAGCTTTCAGCTCAGGTGAGCTAAAAAGGCATAAAAAGACAACCACATAAAGTAAATGTATTGAAGAAATTATAAAATGTATGTTTAAGAGTAATATTTCATGCACTTGTGACAGGACAGGCTTAATGGATGGCTAATAGCTCACTAAGGCACAAGGCAGAGTATCAGAAAACTCAGGTTCAAAAACCCGTTTGAATGCTGCATTCAGCATTTAATATGTTACCTGAAATCTTGGATGCATATCCAACCACTTGGAAATTAGAAATACAATGTACATGTATTAGTAAAACTATCCCAAGCGCAGGAAGTGTCTGATTCTAAACTCACCTCTGTCATAAACATGGCACAAAAATAATCACTTAAGACAGCCAACATTTTCAGATGAGCAGGAAGTGTCTAATTCTATACTAAACTCTGTTGTAAACATGGCAGAAAAATAATCACTACATACAACTGACACTATCAGATGTGCATAAAGTGTCTGATTCTATACTCACCTCTGTTGTAAACATGGCACAAAATAATCACTACAGACAGCTAACACTATCTGATGAGCATAAAGTGTCTGATTCTATACTCACCTCTGTTGTAAACATGGCACAAAATAATCACTACAGACAGCTAACACTATCTGATGAGCATAAAGTGTCTGATTCTATACTCACCTCTGTTGTAAACATGGCACAAAATAATCACTACAGACAGCTAACACTATCTGATGAGCATAAAGTGTCTGATTCTATACTCACCTCTGTTGTAAACATGGCACAAAAATAATCACCACATGCAGCTAACACTATGCAATGAGCAGAAAGTGTCTGATTCTATACTCACCTCTGTTGTAAACATGGCACAAAAATAATCACTACATGCAGTTAACACTATACATTGAGCAGGAAGTGTCTGATTCTATACTCACCTCTGTTGTAAACATGGCACAAAAATAATCACTACATGCAGCTAACACTATCCGATGAGCAGGAAATGTTTGATTTTCCACCTTTAACACAACATCACATAGTTTGTTGACTTTCCGAAGATTGTTCATCGTCGTCAAAATTGACTTTGCATGACTGTCAGTAAAAATCTGCTGATCCTCCATTTTGATTTGTAATGTGTGTGTTTGTGTGTCTGTCACAGATACATTTACTCTAAAACTGCTGATAAAAACATCTCCAAAACTAATAATTGGTTTATTAAATATACTTCCAAATATTTAAATTATGAAACTTTTCTGAAAAAGAAAATAGAACCAATTGGTTATTGAAATAGAAAATAGAATTGATACGTTATTTAAATCTGACATATCTGAAGTCTTAGAATTGAGGTGACATCTAAAAATGTCAAAGGTCTGAGCATTAAGGTGACATTTGACAGGTCAATATTCTGAGAATTTCGGTGTTATCTGAAATGTCTGTAGTCTAAGTATTTAGGTAAAAATAATTTGTCTGAAGTCAAAGCATTTGAGTTTCACCATGCATCTGAAGTTGACCTTCAAGGTGACATCTAAAATGTCCAATTTTTAGAATTGGGGTGACATCTGAAATGTTTGAAGTCTGAGCATTAAGGTGACATCTGACATGTCAGTAGTCTGAGCATTAAGGTGACATCTGACATGTCAGTAGTCTGAGCATTTTGATAACCATGGGTGTGTCTGAAGTTTCAGCATTTGAGTTGCAGCATGTCTGAAGTCTGAACACTGAAGTGACAGCAAGTTGAAAGTCTGAGCATTAGGAGGACAGTGAATTTGAAGTCTCAGCATTGAATCAACAGTGTGTCAAAAGTCTTGGAAATGAGGACACATTGCAACTGAAGTCTCAGCATTGAGGATACTGTGTGTCTGGAGTCTTGGCATTGTGGAGAAAGTGTGTCTGAAGTCTCAGTATTAAGGCAAAAGTGTATCCAAAGTCTTAGCATTGATGTGACATCATGTGTGACATTTGAGTATTTAAATAGCAACTGGTCTAAAGTCTCTACATTAAGATGATAAAAATTTGTCATCAAAGATTAGAAAACTTTTTTTATTCAGAAAGTATTAGATTTATTCACAAACTACTGCTGCACTATTAAAATAGTAAAATTCATACTATGCAGAAATATAATCTAACTTGTCTTATTTTTTGACAAAAACCAAAAGATAAAATTTGCATAAAATGAAAATATTTTTTTTCAGATTTAATAAAATTACAAATCTTACTGTTTCTGCTGCTTAGAAAAGGATGGTGTGGAGTAATATGCCCCTGTGAAGTTTCTTTCACTTAAAATTGTAACAAGGTGGTCCATTCTGGATTGTGAAGGAAAGGGAATATGCAGAAAAAACAACTGGTTTCCCACAAGCTAACTGATAAATACATAAAGCAGAATTTGGGATAACAATATTATGTGTGATGGAGATGTCACATATGTGCAAAGTATACAAGTATATCATAGATATGCTTTAATAATTGTGTAAATTCAACTGACACACCTGACATAGCAAATGTGAATCTTTATATTTGTGACATTATTGGGGCCATTTCTATAAAATAAGAGGTAAACTGAGCTGTTTTATGGCAGTTAATTTTTGCCAAAAATATGCACTTTTCTCCCTCTTGTGAAAAATGTTCTGTGAAACACGAGCTTCTACACATTACAGATGCTTTATTTTGCTGCAAAAACTACAATATGATGTGGATAATTAAAAAATTATTTGTATGATGTGGCACAGGACTTGTTCAATTATACACGACCTTGACAAAACTCCGTTAGAGGTAAAACACTTAAGGGTTTGGCATTTCATAGAGTTTTGTCAGTAACGCGTATTATTGAAACAAGCCCCTGGGGTGCGAGGAGGAGAAATTCTGAAAGTTTACCGTACGCGAATTAAAGTTGGATTACTCCATTAATAAACATTATTCCGACATTACTTAATTGACAATAACATCATCAAAAACTTAACTATTCAACTTTTTAACAGAAAAATTGTTAACAAACCCATATTTATAACAATAAATGTATAACTTGCTGCAAGATTGACAGAAATTATGTTTATTTTTTAGCGGAAGTGTTGTGGTCGTCTCTGTAATTTCCCCCAATATCTGGAGAACCGCAGTTTTAAGAACATAAATTGTTTAATTAAAAAGGGGTTTGTCATACGTCCGTAATGATATCAACATGGGTTCAAGCAAACGCTTTGTAAATTACAATAAAATGTAGGGGAAAATATGTAAGTTCTGTAAAAATAATTTTCTTTAAAGAATTATTATTTTCGATTTCAACATAGCCGAAACTTTATTCAGCGATATGAAAACGTTTTAAACACCGCCGCTCCAATTACAAAACATTAACAGAAAATTGATGAAAACCAAAATAACTATAAAAAGTCAGCATTTGTTCAAAGTAAAACTTAATTAGCATTGTGTTTCTTAGTTAAGTTTATAAGTCTGGTTTTTAATTAACGTATATGTTTGCTTTGTAACAGAATTAATATCGATTACAACATGATGATACCGATTACAACGTGATGATACCGATTACAACTTGATGATACCGATTACAACATGATGATACCGATTACAACATGATGATACCGATTACAACTTGATGATACCCATTACAACTTGATGATACCTTACAACATGATGATACCGATTACAACATGATGATACCGATTACAACTTGATGATACCCATTACAACTTGATGATACCTATAACAACTTGATGATACCGATTACAGCTTGATGATACATCTAAAATGTTTTATTCCGTATTACCAGAGACGTAATATAACTTAGTTATATACGTCAGGCTCTGGTTTCATAGAGCGTTATGGCGATAACGCTACGTTTTTGATCAACATTTCTTTTATTCTATCCTGCTAACTTTAGGGAAATTCATAATAAAGTTTTATTATATTTATGATGATGATTATTATTATTATCATTATTTTTATTTATTTTTTTTTTTATCTATCTATCTATCTATTTATTTATTTATTTATTTATTTATTTATTATTACTATTTATTTATTTATTTATTTATTTGTCTATTATTACTATTTATTTTATTTTATTTTATTTTATTTTATTTTATTTTATTATCTATTTTATTTTATTTTATTTTATTTATTTATCTATTTTTATTTTTTAAGTCACGTTTCGCGTTGCGTGTTTCCTTTATTATTTCATTTCATTTCATTTCATTTCATTTCATTTCATTTTATTTTATTTATTTATTTATTTATTTATCTATTTTTATTTTTAAGTCACGTTTCGCGTCGTGTTTCCTATAGGCGATAATAACGCAATAGCTTTAATAAGGAGCGATGTGTAATGCTAATTATTATATGACTACTGTGTTTACTCAATTCTGATTGGCTAAGACCATGCTAAGCTACTCTGTACAAATCGTTATGTTCACCGCGCAATTTTGCGCGTGAGGGTAACATAACGGTCCAAATTGCTCTCCAGGTCCCTAAAAATAGAAGGCGGTGATTTCCCAGTGTCTAAAAAAAGAACTAATCAGAGCCATCGTAAGCTTTCGATAAGCCAATCAAAACTGGCCTACTTTAGTTACCATTTTGAAATTTCATTGTTAACTTTTTTTACTATTGATTTATTAAAGAAGCTGTTACAAATTGATTTAAAAGACACTTCTCTGTCATATAATAAAACAATTACTGACTTTTGATTTCGGTTAATACAAGGATTTATTATATGACTACTGTGTTTACTCAATTCTGATTGGCTAAGACCATGCTAAGCTACTCTGTACAAATCGTTATGTTCACCGCGCAATTTTGCGCGTGAGGGTAACATAACGGTCCAAATTGCTCTCCAGGTCCCTAAAAATAGAAGGCGGTGATTTCCCAGTGTCTAAAAAAAGAACTAATCAGAGCCATCGTAAGCTTTCGATAAGCCAATCAAAACTGGCCTACTTTAGTTACCATTTTGAAATTTCATTGTTAAGTTTTTTTTACTATTGATTTATTAAAGAAGCTGTTACAAATTGATTTAAAAGACACTTCTCTGTCATATAATAAAACAATTACTGACTTTTGATTTCGGTTAATACAAGGATTTATCACCCCAAAAGAAATTTAATATTCACCTCGGCCTGCGGCCTCGGTGAATATTACAGTTCTTTTGGGGTGATAAATCCTTGTATTAACCTCATCAAAAGTCATTAATTGTATATTATCACCCCAAAAGAAATTTAATATTCACCTCGGCCTGCGGCCTCGGTGAATATTACAGTTCTTTTGGGGTGATAAATCCTTGTATTAACCTCATCAAAAGTCATTAATTGTATAATAATTACCCTGTCTGGCTTTCTTGTATATTGTACAATAAAACAAATCACTCTTGATAACAGTCGGAACCTGGCTACTCTACCTGGTACTCTTGTACTTATCGTATATATACTTATGGAACGCCCGAGTCACGTTAATTACTGAATCTAGGATTACATGTAAGACTCGGACGTTCTAACTCCAATGAACGCTACTAAATTGATTTTCTACTAAATGTGAATTTTCCAATATTTTAGTGACTTAATTGAATAATTATAATAATTTTATTATTTTAATTTGTTTTATTTTATATTTTCTTTGATAATTATTCCAATGATAAAGAAAGAGAGCTCACGAGTTTCAATGGCCATGAAAAATCATGTCAAAAATATTTGAGTTTTACAACTTTATACCTATTCGGGATTATACTTGTGTATTAATCAAGATAACGGTACCCCGTGCTCAATGGACAAGATAAAGTTATAACACGGGAACATGTATACACTTGCGTGTCAGACTTGATTTACAAAATGATCATAAATCACAAAATTTTAAACGTGGAACCTTACTTGATTATAAATATATGTAAATAAATAGTTCGATTTTTTATTATTAGTTATCGTTAGGTTGACATTGTCTCTTTGGACTTCGTTTATTTGTCTGCACTTTTCAGTCAGGGAAATCATTTTTTAAATATTCATGATTTTTTTATAACTTTTATTTTGATTATTCATATTAACGATATTTTAAAGCGGGCTTTATTAAAAAAAAACCACCTTCTTGTTCCGAGAGAGAGAGAGAGAGAGAGAGAGAGAGAGAGAGAGAGAGAGAGAGAGAGAGAGAGAGAATCACCGTAATCTAATGACATTTATTTACTCCCCATTCCGCACACGCACACGAACGGTCGAACACACACACACACACACACACACACACACACACACACACACACACGTGACCCTCAATGTGACGACCTTATAATAGATACGTGAATACATTTTGTGCCAAAGAAAAAGTTCTTTCCTAACTATGATTAAAGAACAAATATTTTTCTAAGTCCGTTTCACGAAACCATCCTCAATTTAGGAATAGGAATGTTTCTAATCTTTCCTAAAGTTGGGACAGGAAAATATTTGACTTAGGAAAGAACGTGTTAACCCGGCTGCCTATATCTATCCTATATAAATGTGTGTTTCGAAGAGAGCATGTGTTTAGACACAGAAACAACCCACTAGATAATATATATTAAGACATCACCCAGAGATATGGACTTTTAGGTCCTGTTATTTTAGAACTGCGATTTATTGAACCGTGATATTGAAAGGCAAACATTGCCGAACACACAGTCACGGCTCTACTGATGTTGAAACTTTTGGAATTCTAAGTGAAAATCAAGCAGGATTTAGAAAAAAATTTTCTACAACTGATAATATTTTTATTTTACATAGTTTAATAGAAATAACACAATGCATGAAATAAAACGAAACTTTATAGTGTTTTTATTGATTTTCAATCTGCGTTTGACAAAGTATGGCGCTGTGGCAAAAAAATTTTCAATGTAATATCACTGGTAAATGTTTTGATGTCTTAGTAAATATGTACAAAAATACAAAATCAAGAATATCTGTATATCGTAATTTTTCAGACTATTTCCCATGCAATGCAGGTGTTCGTCAAGGAGAAAATCTGTCACCTCTTCTATTTGTATTTTATTTGCATGATTTGGAAACGTTTTTGCTAGAAAATAATATAATAGGTGTTAAATGTGTTAGTGATAAATTAGAAAATAAATTGAATATATTTTTAAAGTTATTTCTGCTTTTGTATGCAGATGATACTGTTTTAATGTATGAATCCCAAAAAGATTTACAATGTCAATTGGATTATTTTTCTGAGTATTGCAAAAAATGAAAATTAACTGTTAACATTTCAAAAACAATAGTTATTGTATTTTCAAAAGGTAGATTGGCAAATGATGTATGTTTTGTTTTGATGGTATTTATATTTATACAATATTTGGTTATCTCATAATTATAATAACAGAACATGGTTAATTAACAGTATCAAACAAACAATCTTTGATCAGTTTTTGCAACAGTGGAATGCTGATTGCCATAACTCCTCAAGAGGAATTTCTTACAATTTATTTACACATTTTAATTTTAAGTTACAAACTTATCTTATCTCTGAACTCTCTTATAGTAATAAAACTATTTTAAGCAACTTTAGATGTAGTAATCATAAACTGCCAATAGAAACAGGACGGTGGATCAATATACCAAGAAAAGAAAGACTTTGTAATCTTTGTAACAGTGATTTGGGTGATGAATATCATTATATTTTGTGTTGTAATACCTTATCTTTTGAAAGAAACCTTTATATTCCTACTTATTATAGAAAAAAACCAAATGCTTTTAAATTCTATGCTATGTTCAAGAACACAAAAATATCCTTACAAATTAAACTATGTAAATTCATCAAGATTGTTAATGAGAGAATCAGTCCTCCGGGTTGATATTATTTATATTTGCTGTTACTCATGCATTGTTTATATTTGTAATTTTGTATATGTTCTCAATTTGTACATGTATGCAAGATGAGAAATAAAGAAACTTGAAACTTGAAACTTGTCCCTAAATATTTGTCCGCCCCAAGATTTTTAATTCTTTTAATCATATGCCATGTGCTACTTTTGAATTTCTATGAAATAATAATGTAAATTAACGTTTAACGAATGTTAGGTCAGTACCTGGTAGAATAAACTTTAAGAATCGTCGTAAAAAAGTTACAACAAAGAAAAATATATCTGAATGGCTTAATACAAATACCGAGGTACCTTTAAGTGAAATACTTAGGCCATTATTATTATTATTATTATTATTATTATTATTATTGCAGAGCCAATGACATTAAAAACCTGTAACCAAACGACCTTGAAATTAATCGCAAAATTTGAATCGGGTATTAATATTAACAAGTCTTTTACGTGCGCTCGTGAAAGTTCCACGTGCACACGTGTAAAATATTTTTTCTATATGGCTTCATGATCATTCAGCCACCGTAATAAACAGACATGCTCATGCAATATTGACGGTTTAAGGTATATCACGAACGGATGTAACAATACACTTGCTATACACAAAAAAAAAAAAAATAAATAAATAAATAAAAAAAAACAGAAGTGCTACTCTGTGAATAAACAGAAAGCGCATAAATATATATAAATATATACTAGTAGTATATTGTCGAAATACTGCTTATCGGTAATACTGTCTGTCTTAAAAGCACTCTTGACAAAAACAATTTTCAATTAAAGTAATTTTTTCTAAATGAATAACAGTTTTTTTTTAAAATAAAAGTAAATATACAGAGTAATGAACAAAAAAACTCTAGACTTTTTATAAGGTTTTTACCAACTTTGTTATTCACTAGAAATAAATAAATAAATAAATAAATAAATAAATAAATAAATAAATAAATAAACATAATTAGTTAATCCATTATAATTTCAAAGGACCTAACGGTAAAAAAACGGTAACAGGTGTTCAATTAATACTATAAAGATGAAATAAAATAAAATAACGCAAAAAATTAATAAACTTTAAATAAATAAATAGATAAATAAATAATTAAATAAATAAATTGCAATGCGAACTCGATAATTAACATTATAGAACTGAAGTGAAGCGTAAAGCCGTTATCCGCCCAATATATATATATATATAATCAGATAATTGAGGATAATTATGCAATTACTGCCAACTGACCTACCTGGGATTAAAAATCGAATAGTATTTTTCAGGATGTATTTTGTGTAACAGAGTACTAGTACTAGGAATTGGTCTGATTTATGGACACATTCTAATGTTATATTGTATTGAAAAGACAGTTCTGTGTTAATTGATTTTCAAAAAGAAAACATAAAATATTTAGCTTTTCGGGGGTGTTGGGAGGGGGGAGGGGTCATTCAAGTTGTTATTTGCAGAATTTTGTAATTTTACAAAAAGAAAATTATGCGCACACGCGTGTGCGCGCGCGCGTGTGTGTGTGTGCTGTTGAGTATTTAACTATATTTATTCAATTGTTCTGTTTTATTGGTTTATACACTTTCCATGTCCAAATTGCATGTGTCACTACAGTACTGAATTACGATAATGTCATGTCAGCATCATTTTGTAATTTTTATGAAATATTTTTTGTATCTTTATTATTATTATTTTATTTTTAAAACATTTAAATTCATAAAATATTTTCATTTTAAAAGTTACAATTTACATTGATCAAGTTTTAATAATAATTAAAAAAAACACTCTCGAAATTTTCGTTGATTTCTGAAAACCGATAAAATCTGTTTGTCCACGTGTAAAAGTTATATAAAAATGAGTTACATATATATATAACGTTTAGTCTTAAAAAGATTAAAACCTATGTATGTTTGGTCCTATCCTTTGCCAATGACAATAAGACAATTTGACTACATGACGTCTTAATCTAAACATTATTTATAATACCGTATAAATAGGTAACGTTATCTAAGATTAAACACTCAAAAAGTACACATGTATATACCTAACAGGGCATTTTTATAGTATGTAAAACCAAACAATAGGACATAGAACAGATTGCAGCGAAACTAACAATACATAGAATAGATTGGAGCGAAACTGACAATACATAGAATAGATTGGAGCGAAACTGACAATACATAGAACAGATTGGAGCGAAACTGACAATACATAGAACATATTGCAGCGAAACTGACAATACATAGAACAGATTGCAGCGAAACTGACAATACATAGAATAGACTGGAGTGAAACTGACTATAGGTAAGTTCAAAAATTTACAAAATTTGAATTATGTATTTAAAAGGAAGTCTACTTCTACTGTTTAAGAAGGGTATAATCCGCGTTTAACAATATGTCGACTGTTTAACATACAAACGTTGTTTATATATATATATATATATATATATATATATATATATATATATATATATATATATATATATATATATATATATATATATATATATCATATATCTATATATATATGTGTGTGTGTGTGTGTGTGTGTGTGTGTGTGTGTGTGCCGACTGGTTAACAAAGGAACAACCGTTTAACACAACACCTTCTGTTTAACAATGGAACAACCGTTTTACAATACATCTACTGTTTAACACAGATACAACCGTTTACACAACACCTACTGTTTAACACAGATACAGCCGTTTTACACAACACCTACTGTTTAACAAAGGAACAACCGTTTTACACAACACCTACTTTTTAACAAAGGAACAGCTGTTTTACAATACATCTACTGTTTAACACAGATACAACCGTTTACACAACACCTACTGTTTAACAAAGGAACAGCTGTTTTACACAACACCTACTGATTATCAAAGGGACAGCTGTTTTACAATCCATCAACTGTTAAACACAGATACAACCGTTTTACACAACATCTACTGTTTAACAAAGGAACAACCGTTTTTCACAACATTTACTGTTTAACAAAGGAACAGCTGTTTTACACAACACCTACTGTATAACACAGATACAACCGTTTACAAAACACCTACTGTTTAACAAAGGAACAACCGTTTTACACAACACCTACTGTTTAACAAAGGAACAGCTGTTTTACAATACATCTACTGTTTAACACAGATACAACCGTTTACACAACACCTACTGTTTAACAAAGAAACAGCTGTTTTACAATACATCTACTGTATAACACAGATACAACCGTTTACACAACACCTACTGTTTAACTAAGGAACAGCTGTTTTACACAACACCTACTGTTTAACAAAGGAACAGCTGTTTTACAATACATCTACTGTTTAACACAGATACAACCGTTTACACAACACCTACTGTTTAACAAAGGAACAGCTGTTTTACACAACACCTACTGATTATCAAAGGGACAGCTGTTTTACAATACATCAACTGTTAAACACAGATACAACCGTTTTACACAACATCTACTGTTTAACAAAGGAACAACCGTTTTTCACAACACTTACTGTTTAACAAAGGAACAGCTGTTTTACACAACACCTACTATATAACACAGATACAACCGTTTACAAAACACCTACTGTTTAACAAAGGAACAACCGTTTTACACAACACCTACTGTTTAACAAAGGAACAGCTGTTTTACAATACATCTACTGTTTAACACAGATACAACAGTTTATACAACACCTACTGTTTAACAAAGAAACAGCTGTTTTACAATACATCTACTGTATAACACAGATACAACCGTTTTCACAACACCTACTGTTTAACAGAGGAACAACCGTTTTACACAACATCTACTGTTAAACAAAGGAACAACCGTTTTACACAACACCTACTGTTTAACAAAGGAACAACCGTTTTACACAACATCTACTGTTAAACAAAGGAACAACCGTTTTACACAACACCTACTGTTTAACAACGGAACAACTGTTTACACAACACCTACTGTTTAACACAGATACAACCGTTTTACACAACACCTACTGTTTAACACAGATACAACCGTTTTACACAACTACTACTGTTTAACTAAGGAACAGCAGTTTTGCTCAACACCTACTGTTTAACACAGATACAATCGTTTTCACACCCCTACTGTGTAACAAAGGAACAACCGTTTCAAATACACCTACTGTTTAACAAAGGAACAACTGTTTTACACAACACCTACTGTTAAACAATGGAACAACCTTTTTACACAACACCTACTGTTTAACAACGGAACAACTGTTTACACAACACCTACTGTTTAACACAGATACAACCGTTATACACAACACCTACTGTTTAACAATCGGATAGCCGTTTTACAATACATCTACTGTTTAACACAGATACAACCGTTTACACAACACCTACATTTTAACAAAGGAACAACCGTTTTACACAACACCTACTGTTTAACAAAGGAACAACCGTTTTACACAACACCTTATGTTTAACAATGGAACAATTGTTTACACAACACAAAGGAACAACCGTTTTACACAACAACTACTGTTTAACAACGGAACAACAGTTTAACAATACATCTACTGTTTAACACAGATACAACCGTTTTACACAATACTTACTGTTTAACAAAGGAACAACTGTTTTACAATACATCTACTGTTTAACACAGATACAACCGTTTTCACAACACCTACTGTTTAACAGAGGAACAACTGATTTACAATACATCTACTGTTTAACTCAGATACAACCGATTTTTACAACTACTGCTGTTTTACTAAGGAACAACCGTTTTACACAACACCTTCTGTTTAACAACGGAGCAACTGATTTACAATACATCTACTGTTTAACACAGATACAACCGTTTTACACAACACCTACTTTTTAACAAAGGAACAACCGTTTTACACAACACTTACTGTTTAACAAAGGAACAACTGTTTTACAATACACTTAGTATTTATCAAAGGAACAACCGTTTTGCAATACACCTACCTTTTTAACGCAGACACCAACGCTAAACAATATGCCGGCTTTTTAACAAAGGAACAATCGTATTACAATACATTCAGTGTTTCACACAGAAAGAAACGCTTAGCAATATGCCGACTATTTTACATCATGTGTTCACTTCCCACATCTTTTATTATGGTAATTAATTATTTTTCTAACATTTTTTTTCTATTTTAGGTGTTGCAAAATGTCTTCTGAAAAATTATCATCGGTAAGTAACAATATCTTTGGAAAGCAAACAAAAGGGAAATATATTTGCTACAACAAAAACCCGTCGTGGTTTTTCTATTGAATGAACTGCCAATTTGTGTAATTAAAAATTCTCGATCTGTTACTTCGAGGAAAGAATTATGGAATCATAGATCTAAACGATTGTTTGTCCGTGTTTTAACTGAGATGATTTTTATCGCCGAATAATACAAAGTCCGTCATGATATGTTCTAAAGCATATACCTTGGTGCCTGCTGTGACCATTCCTCGAGTTTATCCTGTATATGTTCATTTTTTTTTTCATTTTTCAGATTTGATTTTAAATGACATATTTTCATTTTCATAATGAATGCATTACTATTATCAGTATCATCATCATTATTATTATTATCATTACAAAAATGTATTATTTTTATATTTACATCGAAAATGTAGGAGCGTTTAAGCGCATGCTCACCGATCACAATGCCTCTCATCGCTTAAGGTTTAAACCCCACCTTGGGGCAAATCGATTGCTGAAGTCAATTGGTATTCTACTGGTACTCCGGTTTTCTCCACCACCCTTGCACTGACCATCTCCATGTAAGTAAAAGGGTCCTGACTTTGGTATTAAAACCCATAACTATATATACTAGTATATTGTAGTGTAAGTGTACTTTCTACTATTAAACTTACTATAAATTAATCACACTGTCATGGGTAAGAGTGGAGTGGAGTGGAGTAATGGTGTTTTACGCCCCAGTCAAGATTCTTTCACTAATTTCGAGGCGGTCAGTTCTGGGTTGGTGGATGAAACCGGAGTGCCCAGAAAAAACCACCGACCTTCGGCCAGCGAACTAACAAACTTTCTCACACTAGGATCTGTCCCGAGTGGGATTCAAACCTAGGAGGTGAGAGGCACTGTGATCCGTAAGCGCGCGCTTTTAGACCACTCGGCCACCGAGGCCCCTGTCATGGGTAAGATGGAACCGTTTAAAATGGTTTCTTAAAAGTATCAAACAAAATATTGATAATATTATGTATTTTATATATTCTAGGTTGATAGTGTTGATAGTGTTGACTGACTTGGAAAATTTTAAACCATTTTCTGATAAATTTAGACGAAGAACGTCTCGATTAAATTCTGTGAAATCGTCCAGCCTTTACCAGTCAAATAGCGAACATACCACCTCCAAACGAGAGACGCAACTTAGAAGCTTAACAAAAAGTATGTCCAGCACGAACATGTTCACCAGATTTAAACAAAATTTAAATTCGTCGCAGCTATATGAAAATAGTTACGTCATTAACAACGATGACAACACAGTTGCAACCAAGATAAAAGGAGTTATTGAAGACCTTCTGGATACATATCTAAAACATAAGAAATATGATTCTCAAACATGTGGCTATTTGGCTTGTACTTTATCCACAATGATTAAAGAGAGACTTAAAAATCTTAATTTACGCAGATACAAGTTTGTATGCCAAGTTGTAATTGGACAAACAAAGCGCCAAGACATTTGTGTTAGTAGCCGATGTTTGTGGATGATAGAAACGGACACTCACCAACAAGCTAATTATAGTAATGATTCATTATTTGCTGTTGTAACCGTTTTTGCTGTTTACTTTGAATGATGAATTGAGAAAATAAATAAATTTGTTTGTTATAAGTGCGAATTAAGCGTAAAAAATTTTTTGTGTCAATTTTCTCAGTCAAAAATAGTTGGCTTATATCGAGATGTCACCGCGAATACATAAATGATTGGTCATACTTAGTTTTAGCAAATGTGACAAGTTTTAGTTTATCGTGATATAGGTTTTATATATAACAGAAAGTGTTTTCGCATCCTGATATACACTTTCAAATTGTATATTTTTACCAAATTGTTTTCCCAAAGATTAAACGCATATTAACCGTCACAATTAGTCGCCAGAGCCATGAAGATGTATCTGTCATTCCGCGTGTTCGCAAATAACCTAAAATGTGCATTTCCATGTCCAAATACGATGCACTAAAAGATTGATAAGTTTAAACATAACATTAAAACATATTTATTAATTTATTCATTTATTTATTTATACAGCGGATTCTTTGAAAACATTCTTTTTTGAAATAGGTATCAATTTTATTCAACATTTTTGCACAAAATCCCTAAAAGCAGTGGAACAAAGTTCGCATAAATCTTTAAAAATTTGCATAACACTTAGATGGTTGCCTTAAACGGGCAACAGAAAAGTTTCTGAAAAATGAACAACCGGAACACGCCACAAAATATAGACAAAAACCTAGATCATCTCCGGTTTATTCATCTTGTCAGTTATAATGAAGTTTCATGAAAAACCCTTTACTACAAGCATTTAGATGCCTCTAACATTCTAGTTAAAGATGTATTATTAAGAAAATTTGTTTTACGCCACAGTCAAGATTCTTTCACTTATAATTTTTGAAATTTATTTAAAAATAAAGTTTGTTTCCTAATGCAAAGCATTCCTTAGCTGGATATCTGATTCATACAGTTTTGGAACTTTTAGATTCATTTAATTTCAACAGTTTGGCTTATGTTTATCATCTATCAAACTTTTCGGCCCCTAGTGTCACTGATGAGGAATGATTTTCCGAAATGTGCATATATGGCACATCGAATTTAACAGGTACTAGTGTTATATATTATATCGAAGCGTCAGTTATAGGATACGGTGGAAGAAACCGAGTACTTGGAAAAACCACCGACTTTTCGGTAAGCGAACTATCTTTTTTTTCAAACTCGGTCTGTTCGAGCGGGATTTAGGCGATGAGAGCACTTTGATCCGTAAACACGCGCTTAGGCCCTCTAAATGTTTATAATGTGTTTTGAACACCAGTGTCGACAAGAAAGAAACCATTTAGAAATGATCATTGCGCAATCACATGCTGTATGTGACCTCGAATTGGCTGTAAATATTCATTCAAAGATTGTGTAATGGGGAAGATTTATTCCAATTAAAGAAAAAAAAAAACAGAAAAAACATAGCTTTTTCTTAAGTAAATTTTAAAAAAAAAAATCTAATTTTCACATCTTGATCGCTATCATTGAATTATGCAAAACGTTCAATAATGCCCGAGTAACTTAAAACAGTTACATTTTATGATACAGAAACGTAAAATGATTAAAATCGGTAGGCTATAGTCCGCAAAACAGTTTTCTATCTCCCTCGTTTGATTTGATGATTGAAAAAAAATAACGTATTTTATATTTTTGTATGTGCTTTACCCCTTTACAGACCATTTCGTTTTGCAGAAAAGTCATATGAGTAAATCTATGTAACACTAGTACTAACTCAACATTACCAAAGAATATACATTCGATCATTATGTTATAGCAAAGTTTGTAGTGTATCAAAGTTGTTTTTTTTGTTTAACTCCGGCAGCAACGCCTGTTATATAGCAATCGCAAAGTGGCGACGATGTTCATGCAGAAGTCAAGATTATTTTCTTATTCTGAAACGGTCAGTTTTTGGATTATAGAAACCAGAGTTCCTAGAATGTATGAAAGAAAAATATTTTACCTTTTGTAGATACAATATGCGCAAGTGGGGGTTTGGTGTTTTGGCCGCGAGAATAGGCCATGATGGTAAGCTGATGCTAATCGGTGAGTAATCTACAATCGAGACCAAACATATAAGCCTAAATCATCTGGAGATCTCTAAATAAAGGAACATATTAATATGTTAAAGTGATAAGCTAGCAAATGTAAAACATTTCAAAGGATTTTTAAAATCAAAATATCTCTCTTCATATATAATGATAAATATTTATAAATAAATAAATAAATAAATAAATAAATAAAATAAAAAGATAAAAAGTGAGTTGAGTTAAGCAAAGGTGTTTAACGTCCCAGTCAAGAATATTTAACTTATATTGAGGCGTCGCCAGCTATAGGCGAAAGTGCAGAAATTTTGCCTGTGCGTTGCGCTGATGGCATTATACAGCAGGGTTCTTTATCGATGCCACGCCTTCCGTGACATGGGACCTCGTTTATTTTAAGTTCCCATCCGAAAAAACCGTGAACTCTATTTCGTAATGCCGAGTGCCTGGCGAAAGAACAGCCTCTACTTACTTTCAAGTCTTGGGTCTGACCCGGTCGGGGTGCGAACCCACGACCTTCCCACTTACGGAGCGAGCACTCTACCAACTTAGCTACCGCAGTGGTACTAGATAAAAAGATGAATAAATAAAAACTTAAAAAAAAAACGACCAATTTAGTCATACTATAGTGAACTTCCATCAGGGAAGTGAGACCGGGCCCTACACTTAACATAGATTTACGGAAATCTCCTTATAATTTAACAATGATGCCTTTGCTTGCCAAACAAGTGGACTTTCGCATATATCTACTGTGTACTGTCTTGTCCATATCTATCTCTAGCCTACCTCGAGCGGCAATAACTCCATTAAGTGAAGATGGCATTGTCTAAGCTTTATTAGTAGGACGGTATTTTGAAAAGTCATATTACATAAACTCTAGAAATACATTTTGTAACTAAAAATAGGTAACATCTCCACCTTTATAATGGTAATTAGCAATTATTGATGTAAAATACTGAAGGATTTACTATGTTATATTCCAAATAAAGCGCCAATTGCAGATGATAAAACACGGTGTTCATTTATTTGTTCGTCCTTTCGTTCGTCTGTCCATTCATTCATTCCGTCATTCATTCGTTCACTCGTTCGTCTCTTCATTCATTCCGTCATTTATTGGTTCGTTCGTTCGTTCGTTCACTCGTTCGTCTGTTCATTCATTCATTCATTCATTCATTCATTCATTCATTCATTCATTCATTCAAATATTCACTATTTATTTGTACGACAAGATAATGATCTATCGATAAATGTATGTATGAATCTATCATGTCGCTGAAAAAATGCAAATCTTAGAAAACAAAGGAGTAGGTTCACTAAATGCCAAAAAATGCCCTGTTGAATATTTTTTTAAACTTCTGGTATAGAACACCTATAATAAGGTATCTTAAAATCAAACACTATTTTTTTTAAAAGTCAAGGTCTACGGTTGCTATGGCAACACTAATACACACAACAAAAATAGCTTTTTATGACATTTATTAACATTAAATGCAATTTAAATAATTAATCCGTGTAAATTTATGGTCCAAACAACATAGATAACCAATACCTAATATTAAAATGGTGTTTTTTCTCATTAGAAATATTAACATTATTAAAATATTAGTGACTATGGTAACAATTTAGCAATTCTAAACACAAAATTCCGAATTAGATATCTTTGTAGAACATCCAATTTCTCCAAAATCGGCATACTTTTTTGAATGATTTTTACAGCAATTATTGTGAGATTGAAAATCCATAAATACCCAAATTGTGTTGATAGTTATACATATAATACCAAATAAAATGTGTAATTTTAAGTGCATGCACGTGCATGAAAAATGTGTATCAAAACGAGTCAGTACATAGTTTGCATATATTGCAATCATATAGGATGGTAATAAGTTTATAATAATTATTACAATAGAATATTTACATGCAACCAATTTCTAAAATGTTAATTTTACATTATTTTAAACATGTTTATAATTCGATATTGTCTCCATAGCAACGGAATTTTGTCGATAAATGTAAAACTAGATTACCAAAGTGATATAAGCATCAGCTATGTGCCATATCATATCTGTTCATACCAAAAAAATTACTGTTCATGTGTACTACAACATCAAGGAATTAAACGAGTAAAAATAGATAAAAATATACATGCGGTATTTATTTATTTATTGTAATGTCCAAAACGGAAGAGTATAATTATAACTGAAAATGACAAACTGGGACCCAAACAGACCACCGTTAACAAAAATGTACAACCTAATTAATACAACATAAATAACACACGGAAGACAAAGAAACATATTAAGTACCAACTGTTTTTGGTGTTTCTATTGGTCATATCAAAAGCTTTATTGTACATAGTATACAGTAACAGTAGTAAACAATGTGACAATATGTTACAAAAAGTATACATTTCGTTTTGACTTTTATTGAACCCATTGTTCAGTGTTCAGTGTCAAACTTCAAATACAATACACGGTATGCGAATAAAAATATTGTTAGCATGTTCTACATATTTTCTTATGTATTATCATCCAATCAAAATTTACAAAATTTGTTTTAAAATAATAAACTGATCTACCCTACAAACAATATGAACTGCCAAACTTACAGTGTCATTTACACTTGGCGTTTCACAACCATTAAAAGAGTAAAACAAAGAATTTACCAGAATGTGTGCAAGTTACACATAAAAATATAATCAGTCAAGTTTATGATCTCTTTGAGTAAAAGCAGGTTTCCAATTAGTAACTGATAACAATACTATGTTTGATAGTCATATTAACTAATATAAAAGTCAGATGTATCAAGCAGCCGGTGGTAGGTATCCAATCATTTCAATACTTTGGTTTTGTCGCGTTATTTAGAAACAAAGAAACCGGATACGCCATATTGATAAGACTTTTCAAGAGAAAACACCTCATCAGTCAACTGTATAACATCCAAACAGGTAAAAGATACAAATTGTAACTACAGTATTTCAGTTAATATGCTACATAATACATATAAAAGGAGTTAAAACTTTATCATGTTTATATTCAATTAAACTCATAAAGTCATAAATAACTTTTTTGGGGGGGTTTTTGGAAAATGTAAAGTAGTACATTAACAGTACAAGCTTTTACATTTTAAATTAGTGACCTTATTGTAGCTTTAGACTATATTTAACACAGTCATTATAAAATAAAGATATGTTAATTATTCTTCAATAATACATTCTTCAGTTTCACTAGCTTCCGAGTCGGATGTATCAACCTGCAAAGGCGCTGCAGCATCTTCCATATATTGGTCCCATTCATTACACCATGTACACCACTCTGGTATTTGGATGTTTCCAAATACCATGGTATTTGGATGTTCCCAAATACCACAAAACCGAAGTCACATGTGAACATGTACCTACAGTCCTGGCTCCTGCCTTACATGTACAGTACCATGCAATGACATGGTCAGAATCAAATTGTATCCACAAAAGGTATGATCTGGAAGACACATGACGACTCTGAAGTCTAACTCTCAAAAGCCCATTCATTTCTACATATAACTGCAGATCACTATCTTTATCAATGTATTCCTGTGCATAACTGTTACTGAGTTTAAGTTGGTAGGTACCGAGTGTTAGAAGTCTTAACATTGTATCATCTAATGATGGAAAGTTTATATCGGTAATATCGTCTACTTTAACCCACTTTTTACTCCTTCTTTTTAAATTATTTTCTTCAACGTATGTTTGCAGACTATTTGATTTTAAAACACGGTCCTTTATTCTTTCTGCATTTATTTGATCTTCTTCTTCATCTTTAGTTGAATTAATGGGTGGTAGATATTTATTTGAAAGAACACAAATTATTTTTACATTTTCACCAATATGTGGAATCTGTGTAGTTGGCAGGACATGTTCAAAATATTTAAATGCTTTAATTCTAGCATTTGCAGCTTCCACAACCCATCGGACCTAAATATAAGACAAGATATGTGTAAATTTTTGGAAAATTATAAAAACCCCTACGTCAATCATTAAATATTAGGATATCATGTATTTGGAAAACTAGTGGTGTTTAGGACATGTATCATTCTTTTTCAGTTTCTCCTTATAGTACCTCTCAACTGACCAGGCTAGAGGTGTCTAGTGACTTGCTTTGGAATGCATTAAAGTGTCATTAAACATTTTAAGGTAACCGACTAGATGAATATATCCAATCAAACTGAAGATGATAAAGGTTTAGATCACATAGGGTTGTATGGTTTTTGGGTTAATCAGTCACTTACAGAGCCCAGCTACATGTCCTAAGTTGCTTACTTTCCTTACCTGAAAATAATCACTGAAGAATCGACTATAGTATTTCTAATTAAACCGGAGATTTAGATTTCAAATAGGTGTATGGTTCTGATCAATTAATCTATTATTATTATTATTATTATTATTATTATTATTATAAAATACCTTTGTAACTAAACGACTTGTGTTAGCATTTTCCGTATCCATCTGTTTTTGCCCTTTGGTCATGAAAGCTGGAATCTCTGTCTCATATGCAACAATCTAGGTCATCCACAACTCTTCACCTGTATCACGTATACAGGTTAGTCATGGCACAGTGCAATAGAAAAGATAAGGAAGGTGTTGTTGTTTTTTTTAGGAAAAAAAAATGAAAAAATATAAAAAGATTATGAAAAATGTTTCATAATCTCGAAATAATTATCTATATTCTCAATATTTTTGGGTGAAAATTGAAAAACGGGAAATTACTTCAAAATTCGTTTGAAATCATGAGTGTGTAACTTCTATGTAGCTTTATGTGAATCATTAAATAATCGTACAAGTGTCTTACAAATTCTGTTATTTGATACATCTAACGTAATTATTTCGTAATTATGAAAATCGCTTAAAACCGAAATAAGATTAAAGATTCCAAAACTGTCTTTATCCAAATAATTGCCTTCCGGGAAAATACTTCAAAATTCTTTTAAACTTTGACGTTATTTGAGACAATCGATCTTAATAATCCAAGATGGCGGAGTAGTCTAACAACGGTCCGACCAAACTTAACTGACGCAGTCCGAATTTTGATGGCCTTAAGCTATAATTAAAATTAACTGGTTTTACAGTCTATATAAATAAAAAATTGACGATATGTGTAATAGATTTCGTGGGTCAGAAAAAAAAAACTAACTAAAAGACCTTAGAAGTAAGAGTTTGATAAAGTTTGATACATGTATAACGTTTAATACGTCTCTGATCTGCTGCCGGATATATAGTACATCTTTTAAGCCATTGACAGAATATATAGAATCAGAGGCATATACTTTTCAAGTGTTATTTTGAAATGAAAAAAAGGAGTTCTAATTGGAGATTTTTTCTTGCTATTAAACAGATATTTCCACAAACATACTGGAATTTTGTTGAGATTTAATGACTAATTCAATGCGATTTTTTTTAGCATGTCCCGGTTTTATATCCACGAAATATAATTAGTTCCCGATCTTAAATTCTTTCGTGTACTGACTAACTCGCCACAAAAAATAGATGTCCCTTTGGAAAATAAGATTTTTTAATATAACAATTATCGCATAACAAATTTAAACAGGCGTTTTTTCTTTCATGTTTTGGTGATGTTTAATAATAATTAGAAGAAGAATTTAATGGATTTGTAAATAAAGAATAAAGAATTTTAAAATATCATAGTTAAATTTATGCCCAAGGAAAGTGAAAACTAAAATCTAATAAAATGAGATGCTGTAAGTAGATCAATAAACAGACTATTCTGGTTGTCAATATTTAAATTTGCCTAAAATTTATATTTTATATTATTATTATTATAATTGACATGAAAACTAAGGAAAAAATTATTTTTCTTACTTTTTAAAATTTAAAAATAAAATATCCATTTTTTCCGGAGCAACTTCTTTATACTGTATATGACAAATAATGTTTATCAAAATTTGATTTTACTCGAACTCAAAATAAATTATTGTATATTACAGGTCGTCAGATAACTTAATCAATTTTGCAAATTATCAGTTACATCCTGTTAATTACAGGTGTGGGTGTAAATCTAAGGAATGTATCTAATAAACAAAAAGATTAATAATAATCTTAACTATCGGTACATGTCAAACAGATGTTAATTCCACTTCATTAAATAGATTAAAGTTAAACGCCATTTTGACTTTTTATGGTGAAGACACAAAGTGACATCTATGACATCTAGGCAATATTACCAAGAACGATAACCGTAAACAAAAGGTAAGATTAGATTTGCGCCCCTTGATTAAGTCTCTTATTGTTCGCTATGGTATTCCAAAGTCTTTTAAAAATGTAACAGAATCCCTGAAACCTCTGTCAACCACAAATATGTCGCTGGGTTGCATCCATTCCTTTATTTCTTCATTATTATTATTAATAATATGCTTTAAAATGGAAGCATCATTATTTTTGTGATCTGCAAAATATGGACCCAGGACACTGAGAAAATGACCGGTTGTTGTAACAATTACCATCATTTTCACTAGAGGTCGACCTTTGTGAATACTAAAAGAACGCCTTTGAAAATGAAAATTACCACTTTTGTGAATATATATATATATGTTCCATCCAGTACCAGAATAGCTTGATCTTTGTTATCAGCTAGTAGATTTTGTGCAAGAATTCTTGTGTGGTTGTTAATAACATCACGTGGTTATTTTCGCGAGTGGAAATTTTCGCGAAATCGGAAACTTGACATTTCGCGTGGGGGGTAATTTTCGTGATTTTGCTGATTCTGATCTTGTATGGCCGCTATATGGATAACATGGTCGTTTTGTTGAAATTTCCATGAGGGGGTAATTTTCGCGATTTTTTTTTAAATTCGCGACAATAACGAAACTTTCCACATCGCGAAAATAACCACGTTTACAGTAGAAGGTACAAATCAGGGTTATATGTCAGTCAATATATTCGAAAAGTTAAAAGTAGAGATCAGAGAAGAATTGTTAGTAATTTTAGAAATGGTAGTCTTCCACTGGAAGTAGACCTGGGTCGGTACGTCAAGCCTTTTATTCCCTTATGTGATAGAAAAACGTAATATGTGGGATACTGTTTTTATTGAGAATAAGTGGCATTTTTATTGGTTTGTAGTTTTAATTCAGATCTAAGATATATTTTATTTCGGGAATGTGATTTTTTTGTCCAGATATAAATGTTTTATCTTTATTTTATTATATTTTAGAGAACAAGGACGTGCAGATTATATTCAGTAGTATTTTATCAAGAATGTTCAAACGTAGATCTGTGTTTTATTGATATAATATGTCTTATATAAGATGAAACTATGTTTTATATGTATTTTTGCTGTATAGACAGTGTCTCGTAAGTCTTTTAGGCTTGATATCGTATCCATTATGTATACATATTGTATGTAATGTTTTTATTTTTGGACACTTACATAAACTATCTATTATCTTATCATTATTATCTACTATGCTAAACAATATAGAAAATTTATTAAGCGTTTTAAAAGTAAGAAATGATGTTAAACTGAAAAAAAAATCAATGTTAAATGTTTATATAATTCAAATAAGTAATTAACCTGTAAATATTAATCATAAACGTAGAATTTTTTTTAAAAAAAATATTATTATTATTATTATTATTATTATTATTATTATTATAACAATTATTATTATTATTATTATTATTATTATTATTATTATAAAAAGGTCATTTTAATAATAATAAAGGTCACTATTATTATTATTATTATTATTATTACCAATAAATAAATAATATATAACATATTTTACAACTATAAGGTTAAAAGGTTATCCACAATGTATTTATAAATGTACAATTTTACAAGGTATTTCTTAATTATTGATAAATAATTTTTAAAGTGCTTAACGAAGGTTTTAATCTTGCATAAATGATGCAACATTAATCCATTACCTTCAATTACTCACTGTAAAATCCCTACAGAACTCAACGTTAAACCATAATCACCTACACTATTATTACATGACAGCCCCCACACAATGACCGGATTATATGATTATTATTAATCCCTATATGTCATTCCTATTCCTGCCGTTTTATTCAATTTTCACAGTTTGAATGTCGACGTCTTAATTTTTTTACAACAAAAATGTCGACAAAGTCAAGCGACAAAAAGTCATCGGTAAGTCTTGATTTTAACTCTTTTTTACCTTTATCAAGAAACAGAGAAATCTTGAAATTGTGAAATCGTCACATTTTGGATTGTAAGTTCAATACTGTGGTGATTTTCGTCGTTTACCTTTGTGTCATGCGATCGAAATTTTAATCAAAGACTTGTCTGTTTTTTAATACATTGCGCATAGAAATCTTGCCGTCATATTGAAGCTTATTTTAACATAAACTTGACCGATTTTTTTTTCACATCTTGGTTGTACTAATTTCCGGATATCTATTTGATACATGTAAATATAAAATGGCCATTTTGGCCCTGAATGGTCTTTACACAAACACTCTACTGTATATGCTTACTTCTGAGGTATGTCAACAGTTTTTATGGCTTAACACATTATGGCTGCAAAATCTGAATCTGCAGATTACCTACTTTGACTTTTTAACCGCCTCCGTGGCTCCGTTGAGCGTCTTCCGGAGCCGGAGGTCGAGTGTTCGAACATCGACCAGGTCATATATAAGACTTTTAAGTTTGAAATATTGCTTCCTCGTCAGGCGATCTGTATTAAAAGACAGAGTATAGACTGGTTCAACTAGAGCCATGATAATAAAGTGTGGGAGTGGTAATTTTGTCTGTGGTATACAGACTCAGAGAGCTAGCACCTTACCACCTTACAAAAAAGTTGCCCTGAGTGCGCGCTAGTACACGGACCATAATGCACACTGTCATATCTCACACATTCACGAACTTGTTCCTAGATTGATCTTTAGATATTTATTACTGCAAAGGCTGAAAAATTACTAATTACATCACGACAACAACCATCACTGATCGATTTCAACAACAACAATCATTGATTGATTTCAAACAGCAAAAATAACGATCGTTGAATGAATTCAATTTGTTGACCATTTCAGGTTTCTATAGTTGAAAGTACAGATGGACAACAAGACACGTTTGCAACTCAACTTTTCAGGAAAGCATCAAGGAGCAAATCAGAATCGGAATCAATTCCCAGCAAACAACAGTTGGCGCGCAGACGATCAACCTTTAAAGGTTTGGCCACAACTATAAAAAGTATAGTTAATATGAAATTTCTTGTAAGCGGAAGTTACAGTCTCAATTTGACTCAACCAACCAAACCTTTTGTTAAAATGGAGAACACTTACAGGATGGACCCTGACAGCAGTAAAGCAATAAACAGCGATCAATTATATAGAGTCATATCAGAAACATTAGAAAAAAGACTGAAAAATGAAAAGTATGATGCTAAGAGCTGTGGTTCATTAACGTGCGACCTATCAACTTTGATTAAACAAAAAGTTAAACGAATAGAAAAACCACGGTATAAATATGTTTGTCAAGTTATCGCTGGTCAGAGATGTAACCAAGGCATGCAAGTCGGAAGTAGATGTGTATGGAAGCCCGACACGGACACATTCCAACAGGTTGCTTACAGCAATAACGATCTATTTGTTGTTGTCACCGTTTTCGCGGTTTACTTCGAATAATGCCAAAGAAATTCGTTTTTAATCTTTTTTACTTAAACATGATATTTTCAATCATAAACATGTTTTTTTTTTGTCATTAAAAAATTCACAGGTAAATTATTTGATGAACAAAACATGATATAAATAGATTGACTGTAACCAAAAGCCTATTGTACTTAGTTTTAAGCTCACCTGACCAAAGGTCATTTGAGCTTATGACATAGCGAAGCGCGTGCATGACTTTGCGAGCGAATGTTACATCTATCTTTTACTTCGATTTTGAAACAAGTGGACACATTTAAAATGAAACTTGGTCATTTTTTTTAACTAAAGAGTTTCAGCAAAACAAAAATTTATCAGGTGAGCGTATTAGGCTCATTTGGCCTCTTGTTGCATAAAAGGTCTTGTTGTCATTATTTTGAATGCTAGAGTTTTGGACGTCACGTGGTCTTGACTTAAAAATTGAAAAAGAGGCCGGCAAATATCAACGCCGAAAAAAAAATTATTCGAATGCGATAACATATTAAAGTAATTAAGTATATTGTAGATGGCAAAACATTCACTCATCGATAGAGGTCTGTAACTTTTCTACAGTTCCACTAATATTTTCGGTTAAAAGCAAAATAATGCGGCGCCACTTCCGACACCATTTGGTGACGGAAAACCCCGTCAATGTAGATATTGTTCTGACCCTATATACAGCCGTCAGGCATAAAATTGATAATAATGATCAGAGGAAATTTGACTATTTTAAGACCTGGCCTTAGGTATAGTCATCTAGCTTATATGTAATCGAAATAATTGACAATTCCAAACGAAGAGTTGATTTGAGTTTAGTAATGTTGTTTAACGTCCTAGTCAAAAATATTTCACTTATATCGAGACGTCGCCAGCCATAGGCGAAAGTGCAGAAATTTTGCATATGCGTTTCACTGATAGTTTTATACAACAGGGCTTTTTACCGTGCCACGCCTACCGTGATACAAAACCTCGTTTATTTTAAGTTCCCATCCTAAAGAACCGTGACTTTCATTTCGTATTACCGAGTGTTTAGCGAAAGAACAGTCATTACCCACTTTCAAGTCTTGGGTCAGACCCGGTCGGGGTTCAAAAGAAGAAGAAATAAAAATGACCGTCTTCAGGTGTATGTTAGATTCATTTCTAATAAGCAATTAATTAAAAAAAGCATCTCCGATTATAATAATAGATGTTAATACAGTCTGTAATCAGTCAGAACTAAACGATTAAAATGATAGTATCCAGTGTTTTATTAAACATTCATTTAATACGCTATTTTAAAATAAGACCATTACCAGTTGATTGCAGATGTTTACTTAGTCTGTCTCCAAAAAAAAAAAAAAAAAAAAAAAATCTCTGATTTATTGTGAGTGTTCATCTAGTCGGTTACTGTAGAATTAAAAAGTGATGACTATTAAATCGAAATCACTAAACGTATGGTGAAATTTTATTTGTAGCACAACGGGGATGTCTCAGGGCGTAATGTTGTAATGTTCTGGGCGTAACATTGTTCACAGACAAAAATCCCACACAAACTTTCGAGAAGCGTGAAAAACAGGGATGGCGGAAAAGTGATAAGGTAAAATATAACGCGAAAACACAAAGGGTATTTTGACTGCGAAATTTTGATGAAGGATCGTTGTCCTGTCATACAAAGAATACCTCAACGTAAATTTTTTTCATAGGTAGGATTACACGCTGTTCGCCTCCATTTTTGGGATTTTACACGAGAACAATTTTCTCGCAACTCTTAAAAGAACTCACCCGAAAACATCCAATGTGCATGATAATCAAATATTTTATAAGATTTTATCATACAGAGAGAACTAGTTATATATTTATATAAAGTTTTATTATACAAAAATATAATATAAATATTTCAGCAATAATTCGTCATGAGTATCGCGTATCTTTTGTTTATTACGTGAAAATAGGATATAAAACATTTATCACAATTGATGTGTGTGTGTGTGTGTGTGTGTGTGCGTGTGCGTGTGTGTGTGTGTGCGTGCGTTTTCTTGACAACCTTTTTTAAATACATGTTAATATACTATTATTAATACACTTTATTTATTTTGTTTGAATATTAAAGTTTTCCGAGTATTTGGTAAAGTTTTGAGCATTGTAACGTTACAAACACACATACCAATCTATACGTTTCAAAACAAATTATGGCCCTAATAGAACATAACAAAACAAAAATAATAATAATAATAATAAAATAAATGAATAAATAAATAAATAAAAAAAAAAAAAAAAAAAATAAAAATGTTTCCAAAAATTTTATGTTTCCGGTATCCACAAATAAATGTGAATTAAGCTACTAACCACCTCATATCTTTTAAAAAGTAAAATAAAATCAGCTACTTTATTGAAATAAAATCTTTTTAAAAAATGTAACAAAATAAAAATGAAAACATTGAACTTGGCGATAGGCAGAACCAACAAAAATCTACCGAATTTCACTTCAACGTTAAATGAATGGTATCAGGGAAAAAAACCGAAATTAACATAAGTCGTGCTTCATAAGTTAGTCAAGTATCCCCACTGTAACTCGATAATATATACAACACGAGTTGTGGTTCACAGCCAAATTCTGATCACATAAATTTCACGTGCATTAACGGGATTTTCACATGAATTTCCTCTCACGTAATTTCCAAATGGAATCATGATTTCATGTAAAATTTATGTTAATTTCACGCTTTCAAAATTTACATGTGTACAGAATATTAAAAAATGTCTAGTTATAAAAAGAAATTAACATGCCAGCTGAAGCAGACAACACTGTTTGTAGCTTTCAAGACCTATAAGTGAAAAATAAAAACAGTTATGACACTAAAATACACATCTTTGATTGGTATCTTACTACAATTGGTTAAAACATTTTTTAAAAAGTAGACTTTTTTATCAACATATCGAAATATTGAATTTTTCGGCTCCAGAACATACTAATTACTCATTTTATTCTAAAATTGGAACTTAAAGTGGTTTAAGGTCGATAAACTCTTCTATGTTATAAGTTTGAAAAAATTTAAATATATGAACGAACCTTAATAAAATATCATTTACAACACTATGTACTGACAAATTTGTATCAATACAATAAAACATGTAACACTCGTATACTGTTGAATGTATTCTTCCCCGTTTAAAATATGTTCCCTTTTAAAAATCAGCCCAAAGATTGAGGTTAGCATTAGATATTACCGTTATGGTGCCAACATCAATGTAACTAGATATGTTTCTTTGAAACAGATGTGTCGCCTGACACTGCATAAAAATCAATCAAAGGGAAATAATTAAAAAACGGAACAAGATAGAGTTGTGGTTCTTGTGCACTGCACTTTGAGTCATTGCCAGAAACATTTACACCAAGTTTGGAGTCATTTGAACATACTACACCAAAGATATGCTCCGGACAAAAAATGCTCTATAAAAATCAATCAAAGGGAAATAATTCAAAAACGGAACAAGATAGAGTTGTGGTTCTTGTGCACTGCACTTCGAATCATTGCCAGAAGCATGTACACCAAGTTTGGAGTCATTTGAACATACTACACCAAAGTTATGCTCCGAACAAGAAATGCTCTATAAAAATCAATCAAAGGGAGATAATTCAAAAACGGAAAAAGATAGAGTTGCGGTTCTTGTGCACTGCGAGTCATTGCCAGAAACATGCACACTAAGTTTGGAGTCATTTGAATGTACAACACCAATGTTATGCTCCGGACAAGGAAATCCGGACGCCGCAGACGGAGACGCCGACGCTGCCGACGAGAGTAATACCTATATGTCGCCTAGTCAGGCGACACAACAAAATTCTAGTTTGATAAAACAATAGCCTTATCTTAAATGACACGTATAATATACATAAATACCTTTGGAGTTTCTACAATAGGTAAAGCATAGTCACTTGATCGGCAAAGTGTAAGGATGTAGAAATTTAAAAAAAATGATATAAATAAAGCATACGAAATGGCTGATTATTCAGTTCAAAGCACGTCCCTATCGTAATAAGATAGGGGGAGTACTTCAAGTGCAATAATATCTTTTTACACAGCTTATTTTATAAGCATTAACTATCTACGAGATCAATTAAAAACCTTCATCCATTCCGAGAATTAATTCTTAACCATTCCACATGATAATCCAATCATTCAAGTTAATATTTAAAGAGTTCAAACTGAAATGTCTAAATAATAACTTCCTCCTCCATTTCTGAAGAGCTATGTAATACAACATCCGGTACGGATTTCATTGTCAGTAGATTCGCTTCTTTTTGTGAGTTGATATAATCTGGTGAAAGTAAGAGTTTAGATGGCTGTTCATTGCTTGTGTTATTTAATGGATTCAAATATTTGTTGTCATTTTGAGCAGGGAAATGTTGAAAATTTTGTAAATTATTAGGACTGTGATGATGTTGTGGGACTGTTGATAAATTTGGGACCATTTGAGAATCATTTGGAACTAAGTACCCTGTTTCCGACAATGGCAAATGCTGATGTGGAACCTGACCCATTTGTAATGGCACACTGGAGTTTTGTAAATAACCTGCATTTTGAAGGTTTCTATTTGAAGGTGACGAAAGTCTAGGAGAAGGTTTTGTATTAGAGGGTGAAAGTCTTGGAGACATATTTGTACTTGGAGGTGAAAGTTTCGGAGACATATTTGTGCTCGAAGGCGAAAGTCTCGGAGAAAATCGCTGATTTGGATTTAGTTGTCCGTGAGCATTTAACATATCTCCATGGTGAATGGGAGAAGTAATCTGGTTAGTATTTTGATGATTATATACCGGCAATATGTTGGCAGGTTCTTGCCCGTCAAAAGTTAAGTAAGTATTTGGATAAACAATCATTGTTGGCTGCTGTAGTTGTGTATGCTCAGGGTTGAATCTTTGGTTGGGTGACTGAACTAACATTACATGTCCACCAGGGGTCTGAACAAGCTGTCCAGACATAAAGGTACCATGCCCCTGATCAATGTAAAAATGTTCATTAGGTTTTTGAATGACTGGATTCAAGTACAAGTCCTGATTTTCAACAGGAGCCGCATTTGTAGCATTTGAGAAAACAACTTGATTTTCCATATCTGTTGGAGCATTTCGAGGATTTAGCCCTGGAAGAGTTTTCGGACGTCTGTTAGGTGATGAAGTTACTTTAGTTTTTGGAAGTGACTTCATTTCAATACTGTTGCTTTTTGCAAGTTTTCGACGTAATGGTTTCTGTTTTGGTCGAATAGGTTCTAGACTTGAATCCCTGTCACTGCTACTAGCAATATACAAGTTGGTATCCGACATTGGCAAATAGTCAACGTTAGTTTGGGGAGATAAATCTTCGTCTGCCATTTCAAAATCTTTAGCAGTCATATATGTAAGACCATTGGAATCGGATAGAACGTCGTCTGCAGAATGACGTCTTGGAGTTGACTCATTTGTATTTTCAATAGCTAAAGGGGAAGGACCAATGTGATGCCCTGACTGACTTATTCCCGAACCTGAACGTAAAGAATTCAAACTAGCTGATAATCGACGGTTCAAAGATGGCGTCGACGCATTTGATAATTGTGAATGCGTCCCTTTTCTCTCCACTCCTGAAATATGAGTGTATTGTATTGGTGGACCAATGTCTTTTCGTAAAGTACTTGAAGAGTTTGAACTGTTCACTATTCCGCTAGAAGTGGAAGGTTCAAAGCTTCTATTTTCACGTCCATGAAATCCAATATGACCGTCATTTGATCTTGGTTCGTCATAAATGTTAAGCGAACTTGCATGTCGACTCGCAACTGAAAACGTAAACAGATTACCAAAATAGTTGATTTCTCTACAGAGTAAATAGAAAAATCTTACATAAAAGTCCATGTAATATTTAATCAAATAATCGAATTAAATAAATCTTAATGCATTGAACATTGAACAATTTGCATATTTATTAACTTAATCAATTTAATATGATATGAACACGAAGCAATATTCTGTATTTCTTTTATCTTAGAAAATGACACCTTGTTACAGAAAATTTGTTCCTCACTATAAATAATTAGTGTCAATATTTGCCATAGACCCTTATATTTCAGTAAAAGACTAATGAAAGCTTAACAAATTAATATCAGCAAATAAGGAAAATAGCCATATTGGTTTAATGTACAATCAGGTGGCAAATTAGATCCATTTCAAAGTGTGACAAAAGAAAAAAAAAAAACGTCAATTATACATCGCTCAACTGGAATATGTTTAGTAGACTTACTTGATGCCATACTTTGCTCTTTGATCAGCGACTTCGTTTTCTGTTGTCGGAGCATTAGAATGATCAAAAGTATGACAATGATCACTAATATCCCGATTACAACACCAAGTATAATCGGCATAACTGTGGTCTCTACTGAAGTGTTATTGGCTGGAAAAGACGTTACAGTTGACGTCACATCCGGTGTCGTCGTCTGCTCTACTGTCTGTGGGCATACACTACTGCATTTAGAAAACTTGTGAGAACATTTTGCTTCTATTTTCTTTGTTGGGTAACCAAGTCTATCATAAAATGTTAAATTATCCATCCTCAGCTGCAGTTTGTTTTCTTGACTGTAGCTGCCAACCTATTAAAATAAAGGCATTACCATAGAGATTAAACTGACAGAGAAATTTTTTTTAATATAGCCACTCCATTACCAGTTTCGTTGCGTAAAAGTAAAGAGAAAAATGCACAGGCCAAAAACCGAGACTGGAAACCGGAAACACTATAATTCAAAATAAAAAGAGACGCTCTACTGAATGAGCTCTACTACATTAATCCCCTCTCGTTTTGCTGGTCAGCCACTTCCCATGTTTGAACTATCCCAAAATGAAACAGGAAAAAGGAAAAAAAAAACGGCCAAAAACCAGGACTGGATTCCAGGACCTTCCAAATACTATTAGAACGATTTTCTGACTATGTTACCCGGCCACTTATCAAGCCATTTCTTCTATAGGTTCTATAATTTTAGTATAACAATCATTTATTTAGGTTCTTTTTTGTACAGTTTACCGTTACTGTTTTGCAGCTCACTTCGAAACACTACGTAAGCAGAATTCAGTAACACTACACCTATTGGATTTAGACTGTGTTTCCTAAATAATGGTCGAATATAATCCAGAATAGTTTTTGCCATCCAAAATTGATTCTTAATGTTATATAGTATTAATAATATGTAAGACACTTACCGGTACGTAATTATATGTATTATCAGATCTTCTTTGAATGTTGTAAATTGTAAACCCCATATAACCATTCCCGTCTTCCTTAAATGGTGTCAGCTGATTTCCATGTTCCGATGTTACAGTACTAGTACGAATAGCTTTTGTTAACATCTCAGCGCCCGTTGTTGTGCGTAAGTTTTTGCAGACAAGATTTGTTCCACATATTTGGAACAGTGTGCTCCTGATTCCCTCTCTTACAGCAAACACGGCGTGCATGGCATGTATACCTCTTTGTTCATCATACATTGCTTTGGCTTGAGCTTTTGAAAGTCTTTGGTTCTTTTTACATACGGATGAATATTTTTTGTTGTAAGATTCTGGAAAGGAACATTGAAATCGATCTTGCCAAAAATTCATCAGCCAAGGGTTATTAGACTCTGAACCCGGAGTCAGATTTTCCAAGTACGCAAGGAATTTAGAATTGAGGTGAACATTTGTATCTGTTAAAAAGACAAGGGAGCCCTTTGCTTGGTTTCCTAGGTTCCCTGATATTACTCGTGGATTGATTCCCCATGCTTCACTTGCTATGAATGTAAAAGGACTGCTTTCCGTATCTTCTGCTAGAACTTCCAACAACTCTTTAGCTGCCGTATCGATACCGTAGAACAAAACAACATCAACAAGATTCCTCCTTAGATTATTTATCAATTTTTCCACATCTTGCTTGCGGAACCCTTCCGTTATGTTTTCTAGGTTTTCGACACAGATTTTCCGTTGCATTGCTTTTCTTTGAAAATCTTTAATTCCACTTAATCCATACGCGTCATTGTAATAGATAGCTCCTATGTGTGTAAAGTCAAAATGTACCAAAACCTCGATTAACCCATCTACCTGTAAAGTGTCACTAGGAACTGTCCTCAGAAAGAATGGATACCTCACACGATCATCTAGAGCAGCAGACGACGCCCCGTAGGACAATACCGGTATCTTCAAAGTCGTCATCTGATCGGTTATAACTTGCGTTACTTTGCTTGATAAAGCCCCAACCACAGCAACGACCTTTGACATGTCAATCAACTGACCGGAAGTTCTGTCTCTTAGTTGTCTTTTCCCGCTAAATAATTCAGCAAGCAAATAGCTGATATTTAAGGGATTGTAACAATCGTCAAGAGCAATGCCACCAAAATTAAAGTTTGTTAGATTGTCATTTAAAGATTTTATAGCTTGTATAAATGACAGAGCGGTAATCACAGAAAAGGTTCCGTCCCTGTACTCTCCGCATTTGTATTTGTCACCTGCAGTTGCACTGTCACTATCATCATTGGAACCACTCACAGAGAACAAGCCAAGAATTAACAGATCGCCAGGAACATATATGAATGATATGTCTTCTTTCATAAAACAATTTTCACATTGACTTTTACATAAAGATTTACTATTAATCAACTGCGTATCGTCTGATAGCACTAACGAGCCATTAGTGAAATTTCCTACCTGAAAAAAGTACAAATAAATAATAAATAAAATAAATAATAAATATATGTTAATAAATAAATTTAATGTATAGATAGACAAATGAATAAATAAAAGCATACAAATGAATATTTTATATCTTATATAAATTTGCAAACAGGTAAAATGATAGATATTGAGTAAATTTAGGTAAAAAAAATACTAGAGGTCACCCTCATTATTTGAAAAAATACTATAAAAGCAATGTCAAATCCAAAACGATGCATCGGCGCCAAAAAAAGAAAGAAAGAAATCCAGAAACAAATTATGTTGGCTAGAAATCTTAAATAATTTTTTTCATATTTCCGTACAAGTATTCGCCTGAAAATGGTTGGCTAACAAGAAGTATTGTAATTTCAGTGCTCTGACATTTTATCTATCATCTAGTACATCATTACATAAATCTTAATAAGCTTAAATTAATTCTTAATGGTTGCTCAAAATACCAAATATTTTGACTTCCACGGGTTTATTTTCAGCAGTGAAACTAAATTTATAAGAAAACTTACATCATAAAAGGTAGGCCTGCTACTACCATAAAAATTAAGATTGAGATCAGCTAGGTTGTCAAGGTGCATGTATTTATCAAATCTGTAGCTCATTGTTCTATTTAAATCGTGAAGTTCGAGTGGAAGAAATTGTTTTAGTTCATCTGATAGATGTATATTACTAATTTTCATTAATTCCTGCACGTGTCCTCCTTTTATGGATGCTGCCATTTTTGGACATATTCCCACCCCAAGTTCGCCGTTACAGTCTACTGTATGAATCCGTTTCAACTCTGTGACTAAGGAAATCAAACCGTTTACAGTATTAAATGTACTTGGTTGAAATGATTTTGAAATTGATGATGGTGATACTTGTTTGGAGCGATATTTATCTATCCAGGGGCGATAATCCATTGTTCCTTGATTTTGCATTACAGAATCTAAAAATTCATTCAGTTCTGAATATATTATATTGGGCTTCGAGAAAGCTAAAGAGAAGACAACATTGTTTGATTTACGAATATCTTCCAGTAAGATTTGAATATCTGAACTTGTACCAACTGCTGAAGACATTATCCATTCTAAATCATGTGCATTGCTAGTCTTTTCTTTGATTACTTGCAATATGGATTCGGCTCCATTTTTCCCGCCAAGGTAAACAACACCAAATTTTTCATCTTCTGCTTTTACAGACATTTCGGCCTCAAACAAGCCTACAATATTCTTTACAGTTTCCATTAACCGAGACGACTCCTGATTCGTGACCGGTATACTTTGCCAATAAGACACACAAATCTGCACATTTTTGAATTGTCGTTCATATTCCTTTTTAAGAGCCATACCAAGTACATCATCACTAAATACAACACCAATATAATGCCATCGGAGACGAACAAGCAACGTCAGTATGGCCTGAAAATAAAAACATTAACCATTCTTCACTATATAATACTAAGAAAGAATTAACAATTTTTGTATAATAATAAGATTAAGATTTGTAATTGTTGATAAAAAAGCATTTAATATTTTCGTTTGCATTTTGTTTACCGAATAGAATTAACTACTTATGTCTCATAAAGATAGATAGAAAGATAGATAGACAGATTGACTGATAGATTGGAGAATGAGAAAAAGTCAAAGATACATACATTAATTTCTGTTTGTATCGACGAAGTGGTAAAGAAGACGTTGTTCCTACTCTCTAACAAAGCAGACGATGAGATGGAACTTATTACCGGAATGTTAGATGGCGTAAATTTTGACACCGTCTCCGTGGCTTCTAATGACGTCGTGGCTATAACACCTATAATACAAAATCTAAATATCATTATACATGAATATAAGGTAAAATATAGTTTGCTAACATTAGTTTTATAATATAGGGAATGATTCAAGCATTTACTCACTTGAATCCAATAAAAACAACACATTTTGTTCATTAATGTGTTTTTCTCTAAAGCTCAATAAATATCTGTCTTAATACTTCAAATTATACTTTACTATTAACAGTACACACACACAAATACTTGGACATTATACATACCCGCGATTGGCACATTGGTACAGTTTTCAGAGCAGTGCGTTAAATCTAATGGTTGTCCTTCAGGCAGTAAATCTAACATCCCGTCAATGGCTCTGGAGGCTAGACCACAGTCGTCAAATATGTCATATCCTGGAATACAAACAAGTAATCTTAAATCTGTAATCTAAAATTATTTCTAAAGATTACTGCAACTTCTAGTATTCATTTGCGTTATATATGTATGATAAAGGAAACTTTAAAACAATAAAATACCCGACATTTAAACTACATCAACACTCATAAAAACGTGTTTTCCAATATGTACCTAAAGCTAAAATCTACTAACATGTTGTCCGTTCCACGGCAGATTTCTAGATTTGTGTGCGTATTCCACAGAAGACAGTTTTAAAGTCTCCTATCCACGGCAGAAGTCTACACTTGTCTGTTTTTTTCACAGAAGACAGTTTTACTGCGTGTCTTTCCGTTCCATGGCAGATTTCAACATTTGTCTTCATGTTCGACAGAAGACAGTTTAACTGCGTGTCTGTCCGTTCCACGGAAAATTTCTACATTTGTCTGCGTGTTCGTCAGAAGGCAGTTTTACTACGTGTCTGCCCTATCCCATGGCAGATTATTACACTTGCCTGCCTGTTTCACAGAAAACGATTTTCCAACTGTCTGTCCGTTCCATGTCCGCTGAGATTTCTACAATTGTGTGCCTCTTCCACATAAGACAGTTTTAGAGTGTCTACCGTTTTACGGTAGATTTCTATATTATAGTCTTTAGTCAAGATATGTTTTTCGTCCATGTGTTTTATAATCAGACAATGCACATAAAACAACCATCTCAAAAGCACAAAGCTACTATATACAGCGTGCATGGACGGATTGACATCTGAACTCTGACAATAAAGAAAAATAAATCAACAGAGATGTGTAATATGTCTGCTGATTTGCAGAATCTAGGTGAGTAGAAGTAGAGCGGTGCGTCTATGGTTCTTTACAAATTAAATTAGAAGGACAAAACCACCACTTTATAAAATATAACCCGAGTTATTGTCCATGTAACATTCGAAAAAATAATTTCACGTCGAAATCCCTGTAATTGTATGTGTGATGTGTTGATTTTTCAAAACAAAAATGTTAAAAAGTAAGACTTTTAAAAATAAAGTATCAAAAAATTAGTACATTCATATGTGATGTGAATAAAAACGGGTATCACTCATAAAACACAATATTAAGTTGATATCGAATGCAGCTGACCTAAATAACCGAAGAGGCCAAAGCTAACGAAACTTTCACAATGCTAAACACCAGTGTTAATTTTCAATTTTTTCAATGACATGAATCTTGCATTATGTTTTTTTTAATTGTGTTCTTTTAAGGTCACATCTTATATTAAGAAGTCGATTTTAAATGTGTTATTCTTAAAAATTCGGTCACAAATTCATAAATTAATCCAGAAAGTAGCAATATTCATCAAATTGCACTTTGACACAAGAATGAATTTGAAAGAGCAGGATACATGCCAAATAATTATACTCTTACAAATGCGGTTTATGTCCGACTTGAAATGAAATATTTCCTTATACAACTTCTGTATAAATGAATTTCTTTGTCCCTAGAAGTACATAATGTGTCTGTCCGTTTTACGGTAGATTTCTACAGTATAGTTTTTAGTTTAGATCTGCCCTTGGCCCATGTGATTTAGTGTCAGAACCCACTGTACATGCAGCAAACTTCTTAGCATAAAGATACTATACACACACGCACGGACGGATTGACATCTGAACTCTGGCAATATTACCAGGACGAAAAGAACAATAAACAACAGACATGCGTAATACGTCTGCTGATTTGCAGGCTCTACGTGGGTACAAATAGAGCGATGCGTCTTTGGCTCTCTACTGGTTGCAGTTAAGAAGGACAATCCCCCCACTTTATAGATAATAAACCAACTTGAAAACCATTCACTAGTACGTTGTCAATGTAACGTTGGACGTCGAAATGTCTGTAATTGTACATGTATATGTGTGATGTGATAATTTTTCAAAAAAATAAAAATAAAAAAGTAAGAGTTTTAATAAATAAATAAATAAATAAGAATAGAAATAAATAAATAAATAATTTTTAAAAAAGACTTTTAACTAGAAATATGTCAGGCTGACATGGTGCCCCCGCGCTGTTTTTGTCACTGTTGTAACTTGCTTCCGTAGGGTACACTACACATAATAGGCTGTGCATTGTTGTTATGATTTGTGGCCAACAGATGTATTGTTGGATTACAGGTTATATACAACCATACCAGTTCTAGTGATGGAGAAAAATCCTAGAATATGTAGATAGAACCACCAACTTTCTGGAGTTACTGGCAACTGTCTTAAACTTGGATGTAGAAGTCTCATAGCAATAATCTAATTCGTTTGAGTTGGATTTGAACTTGTAATCTATGAGATGAGAAGTTATTTTGATCACTTAAGATGCAGTGATCGAGACTGCTTGACTAAGGAGGTTCCTGTAAGGTTTGTCAGGATGAGAACTTAATAGTAAACCACAGTTCATGTTCCTGATGGGTATACAGATTCCAGTTTGTGTTACATGCATTTGTAAGCTGTATGGGTTATAAAACTGGTTAAACCTTCAATTATTTGTACATTGCTTGAATGCAGATTGTTACATTTTTCATCATGCATGCTGTATTGAAACTTTGTACTTATGATATGTTTATTTATGTGATGTAACAAGTTTTATGCACAGATTTCTTTGCAATGTCAGATATACAAGGCAAAGGTCATGGTAAAGAAAAAAACTGTTCAATATATTGATCAGTTTTGATGTCAAATTGATGGAAATGGAATATAAAAGTAATTCACACTCATTTTTATAGTACTTGATATTAATCAAACATTGATGGAATATTTGAAAAGGACAACATGTTTGACAGTGGCACATATATAATTTGTAACAAAAAAAATTACAAATCAACTGATTTTTCATTTAATTGAAGAGAGGAGAGTCTATTTAACTTTACTGAAATGACAATGAATATTTTTAAATATCTTCATAATATGACATTAATAATTTCATTGATAAAAATGAAAAGAAATACCTAGTTGGATATTGACAGGTGCTGAATGTTGTGATCAGAATAGTAGGTTCCAAACTGTCTGACTTCATGGTGTGAAGGTATGTTAGAAAATATTAAATCTAGTTGTGTTCCATACAGTGTTGTGGAATTCTCAACGATCTGGTCAAAATTCTTGGATTTGAAGAAAGTTTTAAGTGTTGCATGTGCAGTTGGAAAGTTTGTTTTATCAATGTTGAAGTGACCAAGAATAAGGCAATTTTGAAGTGGATATAAACTTAGGAGATAATGAATTAAGTTTTCGATGAAGGTTGTTATCTTCCCTGATGGTGATCTATACAGTAGAATGATTTGTAATGGCCTAGTGCAGTCAAGTGAAAAATGCAAAAGTTTCATACAACTACACCATGTTTGTGTTCTTTTTTCAAGTACTTGTAATGGTTGTTTAAATAGATTGCCAGTCCATGACAGTTTGTTGAGCGATCTGATGGCAGGAGCACAGAATCATAGCCTGGGATATTGTACACATTCTGTTCAGCTAGCGAGAGATGAGTTTCTGATAAGCAAATGATATTTGAACTCAACAGTACAGGATCATGCAAAATTTCTTGAAAATGCAGTTTGACTGAACGTGCATTTAAATGAGTTATTTGAAAATTCATGTCAGTTTGAATATTTGTAAATGGATTTTGAATAGCCATAGTAGTTTGCATACGTTGCATTTCCGCTTCCAAAAGTTTACTACTCTTAATTTTGGTGATGTCAAATTTGAGTATGTGAAGGCCTTCAAAAGTTTTATCTCTACTAAGAGCTACATATGCTTGTCCATCATGCAGTGTGTCTTCAAATGAAACAACAATTGCATTCACAGTTTGTCCCTGTACTTTGTGTATAGTGCTTGCCCAGCATACTCTGAGTAGAAACTGTGATCTGTGTATTTGCAAGTTTTGCTTGGATTTTCATAGTGAAAATTTGGCATCAATGGGAGTTATTGGAGTCACTGAAGAATCATATGCAGATAAGTCAAATTTTGTTTGCTGTCGAGCCTCTATTCAAACTGTTTTGATATTAAATTGAATCAGGATGGCAAGAGGTTTTTTTCTTTTGAAAAAATGAAGTCAATTATTGTTCCTTGAGCACCATTACACATCCAAGCCAAGTTAACCTACATGTTGACCTTTGACATTGAGGTGACATACCCAATTATTGCATGTGGCACGCAGTTCCATGCTGTTTCACATCCATACAAAATCTGAACTCAATACATGCAACAGCTCAGAAAATATGTCCCGAACAAGCATTTTTCCGAGACATGACCTACATTCTGACCTTTGACCTTGAGGTGACAAACCTCTTTTTGCACGCGACACGCCGCCCAATGCTGTTACACATCCATACCAAGTCTGAACTCAATACATTCAACGGTTCAGGAAATATGTCCCGGACAAGCAATTTGTGACGTGCGGACGGACGGACTGACAAGGGTAACTCTTAATGTCCACCATAACTTCGTTGCAGGGGCATAAAAATAAAGCATTTAAAAGTTAATACATGTCACAACAACAGTGTCGAACTTTTGTGCATACGTGCTTATTTTTATTCAGTAAATATTAAAATCAACACAAAATAATATGTGTTCTTTAATCAATGAACTGAAAGTATTAATGCTATATGTAAGAACAATACCAATTACATAAATAAACCAAAATTAACCTTAACTTTTTACAGAATTCTAATAGCCAATGAAACTATCATACACTTAAAAGAAAAGTTTTATTTATTTCATTATTCATATATTTGTATTTATAATTTTTACAAATGTTATTTATTTATTTATTTCTCTAGTTTATTTTCTTTTCTTTTTTTATTTCTGGCATACAGTTGATAAGCAACCTGGTTAAGAATTGTATATTTGCACATTAAAAGTACACAGGCTTCCCAACACAAAATTCAATGAAAAAACGCATATAATTCTACCTATACATTAAGTATGTGATTCGTGGTTTTCAAATCGAAACAGGACGTTGTACAAAACATAATGATGTTTTTGTATCTAAAATAAAAATACTTTTAAGTTGAATGCACTTTTAAATTAGCTGATTTATTCAAAGATTGTATTTTACACGTTAATGTAGTTTTACCTAGTTTTGAAAAATATTAAGTTACTTTTTCAGTCATGGATCGCCTGTCTTATATGCAAATTTAAAATAATTCTATAGGAAAGGAAATGACTTTTTTTTATTTAAAGACCTAGTGTAAAAAAATCCAATAAAACTTGGTTCAAAATCAGAAAACATTTCCAAGAAAATATAAAGAAAGAAAGTTAACTTTTCATTTTTTTCTCTCTGAAAATAAAATAGGCTCCAGTAGCAAGTTTGCAATATTTGACATACACTGTGTTTAAAATATTAACAGAATGTTTAATTCTATATTGTGTAATTTATAATTTGTATTCAGTTAGTTAGTTTTTTCGTATGGTATGTGATGTGAATAAAAATTAGAATCACTCATGAAACACAACAATATGTTGATATCGAAATGCAGTTGACCTAAATAAACGAAGAGACAAAAGATTTCTTAAGAAATTTCCACACTACTTAACGCCTTTGTTAAATTTACCTTTTTTTCAATGACATGAATCTTGCATTATGTTTTTTTTAAATACATGTCCTATTTAAGGTCACAACTCATATTAAGAAGTCGATTTTAAATGTGTCATTCTTATAAAAATCGGTCACAAATTCATAAATAAATCCAGGAAGTAGAAATATTCAGCAGTTTGACACAAGAATGACTTTGAAAGAGCAGGATACATGCCAAATAATTATATTCTTAAGAATGCAGTTTATGTCCGACTTGAAATGAAATATTTCCTTATACAACTTCTGTATAAATGAATTTCTTTGTCCCTAGAAGTACATAATGTTGTGTTTAATATTTACATAAATTACTTGCATTTACCATCTTGTAGTTCAGACCACAGTTTCACAATCATACATTCAACTCTAATATTGCCATTTTTTGCGCATCAATATTTTGAAAATTTTAAGTTAAAAGAGACAATATTTTGTTTTGTTCAACAAAACTACACTAAACAATTTAGATATAACATAAGATATTCATTTTTATCTGTGTAATGGCTTAAAAATTGACATTGAAATATTCCAAAATTTGAGTTGACTTTACACTCAATAGAGTGAATGATTGTGAAACTGGGAACTAGTTCAACAATTTGGTCCCAGTTTCACAATCATTTCTAAACTGCCAGTTTCACAATCATTTCTAAACTAAGTTTTTTCTTTGCTTAAATTTAGCAAATATGGGCAATCTTTTCTGAAACTACAGATAAACATTTTTGACAAAACATAATACATATCTAAAGAGCTTGGAGTGATCTTTAAAATGACACCTAAAATTCTTGAATATCTTTAAAATTATTGAAGTAATAAATATTTCAAATTTGCTTGATTAAAGTTAAGGAATGGTTGTGAAACTGAGGCTTGGTGAAACTGAGGCTTCAAACTGATGCCAGTGATTGTGCAATTGCAATACAAATGGATGTTGGGACAATATAAAGTTCTTATTCATGATTTACTAGATGTCGCGGTCCATTCTTCATATATGTCAGATGTCAATCCACACCACCAATTATCGCTGACAAGCTCAATTTATGCTGTGACTTTTCTTGTTATCCTCCCACAAGCTATGTCAATTTATTTTTGTTATCCTCCCACAAGTTATGCCTTTTTTTTGTTATCTTCCCACAAGTTATGCCTTATTTTTTGTTATCCTCCCACAAGATAAGTCTATTTATTTTTGTTATCCTACCACAAGTTATGCCTTTTTTTTGTTATCTTCCCACAAGTTATGCCTTATTTTTTGTTATCTTCCCACAAGTTATGCCTTATTTTTTGTTATCCTCCCACAAGTTATGCCTTATTTTTTGTTATCCTACCACAAGTTATGCCTTATTTTTTGTTATCCTCCCACAAGTTATGCCTTATTTTTTGTTATCCTCCCACAAGTTATGCCTTATTTTTTGTTATCCTCCCACAAGTTATGTCTATTTATTTTTGTTATCCTCCCACAAGTTATGCCTTTTTTTGTTATCTCCCACAAGTTATGCCTTATTTTTGTTATCCTCCCACAAGTTATGCCTTATTTTTTGTTATCCTCCCACAAGTTATGCCTTATTTTTTGTTATCTCCCACAAGTTATGCCTTATTTTTTGTTATCCTCCCACAAGTTATGCCTTATTTTTTGTTATCTTCCCACAAGTTATGCCTTATTTTTTGTTATCCTCCCACAAGTTATGCCTTATTTTTTGTTATCCTCCCACAAGTTATGCCTTATTTTTGTTATCTTCCCACAAGTTATGCCTTATTTTTTGTTATCCTCCCACAAGTTATGCCTTATTTTTTGTTATCCTCCCACAAGTTATGCCTTATTTTTTGTTATCTTCCCACAAGTTATGCCTTATTTTTTGTTATCCTCCCACAAGTTATGCCTTATTTTTTGTTATCCTCCCACAAGTTATGCCTTATTTTTTGTTATCCTCCCACAAGTTATGCCTTATTTTTTGTTATCCTCCCACAAGTTATGCCTTATTTTTGTTATCCTCCCACAAGTTATGCCTTATTTTTTGTTATCCTCCCACAAGTTATGCCTTATTTTTTGTTATCCTCCCACAAGTTATGTCTATTTATTTTTGTTATCCTCCCACAAGTTATGTCTATTTTTTTGTTATCCTCCCACAAGTTATGCCTTATTTTTTTTATCCTCCCACAAGTTATGTCTATTTATTTTGTTATCCTCCCACAAGTTATGCTTATTTTTGTTATCCTCCCACAAGTTATGTTTATTTATTTTTGTTATCCTCCCACAAGTTATGTCTATTTATTTTGTTATCCTCCCACAAGTTATGCCTTATTTTTTGTTATCCTCCCACAAGTTATGCCTTATTTTTTGTTATCCTCCCACAAGTTATGTTTATTTATTTTTGTTATCCTCCCACAAGTTATGTCTATTTATTTTTGTTATCCTCCCACAAGTTATGTTATTTATTTTTGTTATCCTCCCACAAGTTATGTCTATTTATTTTTTGTTATCCTCCCACAAGTTATGTTATTTATTTTTGTTATCCTCCACAAGTTATGTCTATTTATTTTTGTTATCCTCCCACAAGTTATGCCTTTTTTTTGTTATCCTCCCACAAGTTATTATTTTTGTTATCCTCCCACAAGTTATGTCTATTTATTTTGTTATCCTACCACAAGTTATGTCTATTTATTTTTGTTATCCTCCCACAAGTTATGTCTATTTATTTTTGTTATCCTACCACAAGTTATGTCTTATTTATTTTTGTTATCCTCCCACAAGTTATGTCTATTTATTTTTGTTATCCTACCCACAAGTTATGTCTTATTTATTTTTGTTATCCTCCCACAAGTTATGTTTATTTATTTTTGTTATCCTCCCACAAGTTATGTCTATTTATTTTTGTTATCCTACCACAAGTTATGTCTATTTATTTTTGTTATCCTCCACAAGTTATGTCTTATTTATTTTTTGTTATCCTCCCACAAGTTATGTTTATTTATTTTGTTATCCTACCACAAGTTATGTTTATTTATTTTTGTTATCCTCCCACAAGTTATGTTATTTATTTTTGTTATCCTCCCACAAGTTATGTTATTTATTTTTGTTATCCTCCCACAAGTTATGTCTTATTATTTTTGTTATCCTCCCACAAGTTATGTCTATTTATTTTTGTTTATCCTACCACAAGTTATGTTATTTATTTTTGTTATCCTCCCACAAGTTATGTTTAATTATTTTTGTTATCCTCGCACAAGTTATGTTATTGGATTTTTGTTATCCTCCCACAAAGTTATGTCCATTTATTTTTTGGTTATCCTAACCACAAGTGTATGTCTATTTATTTTTGTTATCCCTACCACAAGTTATGTCTATGTATTTTTGTTACCTACCACAAAAGTTAGTCTATTTATTTTTGTTATCATCCCACAAAGTATCGTCTATTTATTTTTGTTATCCTACCACAAGTTATGTCTATTTATGTTTGTTCTCCTACCACAAGTTATGTCTATTTATTTTTGTTATCCTACCCACAAGTTATGTCTATTTATTTTTGTTTATCCTACCCACAAGTTATGTCCTCTGTATTTGTTATCCTCACCCAAAGGTTATGTCTATTTATTTTGTTTATCCTACCACAAAGTTATGTCTATATTTATGTCTCACAAAGTTATGTTATGTTATTGTTATCCATACCAACAAGTTTATGTCTATTATTTTTGTTATCCTACCCACAAAGTTATGTCTAATTTATTTTTGTGATCCTACCAAAGTTATGTCCTATCTATTTCTGTGTTATCCTCCCACAAGGTATGTTTATTTATTTTGTATACTCCCACAAGTTATGTTTATTTATTTTTGTTATCCTCCCACAAGTTATGCCTTATTTTTTGTTATCCTCCCACAAATTATGTCTATTTATTTTTGTTATCCTCCCACAAGTTATGTTTATTTATTTTTGTTATCCTCCCACAAGTTATGTCTATTTATTTTTGTTATCCTCACAAAAGGATATGTCTAATTAGTTTTGTTATCCTCCCCTTTTGTTAAATAACTCTCTTGTTACCCTCCTTCACCACGTATTTTTTCTGTTTTTCTTGCTATCTTCGTCTACATGTTCAATTCTTCCTGATATCCTCCCAACACGTCTTTTCTTATTTTTTAGATTACCCTCGTCCATGCGTTTAGTCTAATTGTTCTTGCTATTTTCGTCCACATGTTCAATTCTTCCTGATATCCTTCCAACACGTCTTTTCTTATTCTTTATGTTACCCTCGTCCATGCGTTTGGTCTAATTTTACTTGTTTTCTACATCCACGTGTCTACTTCTTCCTGTTATCCTCCCCAAACGTTTAGTCTAATTGTTTTTGCTATCCTCATACACATGTCTTATCTTATCCATTATGTTATTCTCCTCAGTGCTTTTGGTCTACATTTACTTGTTGTCTTCCTCCATATGTCTTCTGTAATTCCTCTAAGTATCCTCCCAAACATGTTTTGTTCTATTTGTTTTGGTATCTTCCTCCACGTTTTGTATAAATCTTTTATTCTCCCCCACGAATTTGGTCCAATTTTCCTTATTTCTACCCTCCGCGTGTTTTGTTGTGGTAAGCATGTTTTTGCAGACTGCATATTACAAAGTCCATGTTGTATAATTTAATTTAATTTAATTTAATTAAAAAACACTTTCTTACAGCTTCAATCTATAGACGTATTTAAAGAAGGCTTATCGAGATTTTTTTAATCTACGTATTTACGTTTTAGATTGAGAATATTAATACCTAGAACAGGATGTTTGGAATTCGTGGAAAAAAGTATTTTAAGGATGGATACATGATTTTAATTGGATAAGATAAAACTGACACAGTGTAATTATTATTAATGCATATCAATTAAAAACACGGAATATCGTGTCATAAACGACTCCCGTTAAGATTTTTTTTTTTTTTTTTTTTGATTTGATATGGGTGCTAGCTACTGGAAAAATAAATCTCAACTTTTCTGACCTTTGCAATTCTAATTTCTGACCCCTTTTATTCCGTCACCTCATAACCCCAATTCCAGCCAAATCTCAAGATCAGAGTGGAAACATGTCGCTAAATAAAACATACCCTATCAAAATACTTTTAATCTAATATCAATATTAATGAAAAAAGTTTTTTTTTTTGTTTAAAGATATAATATAGCCTATTGCTGTTGACAAAAGTATTTGGCAATATATCTTATGTAACTAAACCAAGAAAAGGACCTCGAACAGTTGCCTAGTAGTGAAAAGCGAGCGCTTATGTATCACAGTCACTCGCATCATATAGATTAAATTGCGCTCGGGCAGATCCTAGTGCGAGAAAGTTTGTCAGTTCGCTTGCTAAAGGTTGGTGGTTTTCTCCGAGCATTTGGTTTCTTCATCTCAAACCACGAAAAAAAGGTCATATCCAATGATAACAAAACCAAGAGACAAGAGCCCGAAGCAACAAGCATACCAGACAAGAAAGAATCAACATGTTTCTACTGACTATAAACTCTATGAACCCCAATTCATACTAGTCTAGTTACCAGAGTGGAACTCTAACTGCATACGAATGACCCATACATTGCAAGTTAACTCAAGCCAGTCAAATAGATTTCAGTTTTTGTTAAAACCAATGTTGCTATGTATACAATTACCAAATCTTACCTATGGTTACTCCCGGTATGTATGCTTGACTTTTATTTCCATAGCCATTCAGTTTTTCTGTAATCCATTGCACTGCCACGGCGGTTTGGAATCCAGAGACAGATATACTATCACACTGTCTAGATGGTTTTGATTCGTGAAGCTGGGCCGAGATGACAATTCTTACGTCTCCACTTTTAGATAACATCTTGTTGGTACAAACATTAGGAACCGATCCTGACCCAGAACACAGGCCGTCGACGCGGTTAAACTGGACCACTAGAGCCATCAAATGGAGCCAAATTCCTATTAAAAACATTGCCATTGATACTTTTACAGTGGATTGTTTATGAATAATTTCCACCTGAACAACATTTCCTTATCCATTACGTTGGACAGTTGACGAGACACCATGGTGAAGATCTGCTCTATGTTTAAGATATTTAGGTGTCATCCATGACATACATTACTATAGTCATCATACACGGTCATTTATATATATATATCTATATCAAAAATCCATATTTTTCAACCATTTATATTCTATATTAACATTTCCTTGTCACCTATAAAATGGCGGCAGGTATTATAAACGCCTTCTATTTCTCCACCATTGAAACATTTTTAAAAAGTTAATAAAACACTTCAAGTTATATAAAATAATAAGTATATCAGGTATACAACCGTATCCTTTAAATACCTGTCCGACGGTTTATTTATGTTCTAAAATTAGCAAACCCGCCTATTGAAATTATCGAAGCGTGAAAGTATCTCTTTGGCTTACTTAACCGTTTGTGTATAATACAAAATCATATAGAGATAATGGTGGGATTTGTAGAAAAGTAAATAGTCAATAACAAGTGTCGTTATTTCAGATTAATTAGGTAAAACATCAAACCCCAAGGATATTTGCAAAAAAATCGGGATTATTTTTTCCACTTTACCGGTCTTTAGGTATGAGTTTTATGGAATGTGATAGGTGTTACACGTAGTATTTTTGGAGTTTTTTATGATAGAATACATATATGAAATAACTTAATTTGTGAAATGTAAAAATGTAGCTGCAAGATATTCATGCACGCGGCAAAAGCCAAAAATTACACACACACACACACACACACACACACACACACACACTCCGCTCGCGCACGCGTCACAACAAAGAAAAGGGTAAAACTAGACGACACGGACTGATAAACATATTGTATTTATTCAATGTGATACAAGTACATGGATGTTTGTAGAATCCAGACCATCACACTTTTTATATTCTGTTGTCCTTAAAACATGTATGTGTCAAATTAAAAATATAAATTAATTCAGAGACCAAACAAAGCTGGTGGGACACATCGTATGTGCTGCAAATAAACGTTTACTGAATCATATCGCTGAGGACACATTGTATGTGCTACAAAAATGTTAACTAAACCAAGCCGGTGAAACACATGGTATGTGAAACAAAAAAGTTCACTGAACCAAGCCGGTGGAACACATGGTATGTGCAACAAAAATGTTCACTGAACCAAGCCGGTGGAACACATGGTATGTGCAACAAAAATTTTCACTGAAACAAACTGGTGGAACACATGGTATGAAACAACCCGATGGGGCACATTGTGCTGCAAATAATTGTTTCCAGAGCCAAGCTGGTGAGGCGCATGGTATATGAGTCAAGCTGGTCAGACACATGGTATGTGCTACAATAAATGTTTACTGGACCAAGCCGTTGGGGAAATAGTGTCAAAATAACAAAGCTAATTCAAATCAAGGTCCGATCGAGACATGTAAGGAAAGAACTTAGAAGTTGACAATAGCCAGAGCAACTAAAATAGAGCACAACGAACGAATGAAATAATAATAATAATAATAATAATAATAATAATAATAACCATTAAGACTACTATTTATTAACGTTAAAAATAGGATGCAATCGGTATAGGTAGAAAAAACAACATGGTTCATTTCCTCTGAAACTTTCATATTTTCCCAAATACTTTCATTAAATATGTCATTATTTTATCCACAATATTGTTTTGACATACTTTATTTTGATCGAACAAAAAAAAATGTCACAACAAAGAGAGTTGAGTTGAGTAATGGTGTTTGACGTCCCAGTCAAGAATATTTCACTTACATCGAGACGTCGCCAGCTATAGGCGAAAAGTGCAGAAATTTTGCCTGTGCGTTGCGCTGATGGCATTATACAGCAGGGTTCTTTATCGTGCCACGCCTGCCGTGACACGGGGCCTCGTTTATTTTAAATTCCCATCCGAAAGAACCGTGACTTTCATTTCGTAATACCGAGTGCTTGGCGAAAGAACAGGTCACTACCCTCTTTGAAGTCTTGGATCAGACCCGGCCGGGGTTTAAACCCACGACCTCCCACTTACGGAGCGAGAACTCTACCAACTGAGCTATCGCAGTGGTTGTCACAACAAAGAAATGGTAAAACTAAACACAAAAGACCGATATGCAAATTGTATGCATTCAATGTTTAAGTACATGCATGCTTGTAAAGTCGACTGTCACACTTTTTATATTCTGTTGTCCTTAAAACGTGTATGTGTCAAATAAAAAAAATACAAATTAAATGAGAGACCAAATAGCAGTAAAGACATATGGTATGTGTTACATGTGTTACAAATAATTTTTTCTGAACCAGGCTATTGGGACACAAGGTATGCGCAACAAAAATGTTTTTTGAACAAAGCTGGTGGGACACATGGTCTAAGCTACAAATTAATGTTAACTGAACAAAGCCGTTGGGCTCATGGTACGTGCTACAAAAAATCATAATTAAACAAAGCTGGTGGGACATATGGTACGTGCTGCAATAAATGTTATCTGAACCACACCGGTGGAACACACGGCATGTGCTACAAAAATGTCCACAGAACCAAGCCGATAAAATACATTGTTTGTGTTACAAAAATGTCCACAGAACCAAGCCGATGAAATACATTGTTTGTGTTACAAAAATGTATTGAAGCAAGCCGATGAAACACATGGTTTGTGTTACAAAAATGTTCACAGAACCCTATGTAACACATGGTTTGTGTAACATAAAATGTTCACAGAACTAAGCCGATGGAACACACGGTTTGTGTTACAAAAATGTTTACGGAACAAAGCGGATGGAACACACCGTTTGTGTAACAAAAATGTTCACAGAACCAAGCCGATGGAACACACGGTTTGTGTAACAAATATGTTCACAGAATCAAGCCGATGGAACACACAGTTTTTGTTACTTAAATAATCACAGAACCAAGCCGATGAAACACATGGTTTGTGTAATAAAATGTTCACATATCCAAGCCGATGGAACACACTGTTTGTTTTACAAAAATGTTCACAGAATCCAGCTGATGAAACACGTACATGGTTTGTGTTTCGAAAGTTTTCATTTAACCAAGCCGATGGAACACACGGTTTGTGTTTGAACCAAGCCGGTTTTAACATATTTTATTTTTATCGAACATATAACTGTTGTACCATACACATTCCAGACATAATTTATATACATACATGTAATCAGATTCCGCTCACCTTTTCTATAATCGGTTTTTGCAATTTGATTTCTACAGCAACGAAGCGTCAAATTTCAAGAAAAAGAGACAGTTGTACAATTTCTTCAACAACAACCGTCTAAATAATATTTAATTTAGAAAGTTTCCTTATGGTTGTTATTGATAATGAACAAGATAATGCTTAAATGATCGCCAAGGCGTGTAGTTGTAGTGTCCAATGATAAAATCAAGATTCATTCAGTTATCTCGAGAAGGCAAGTAATAGGATAGTTGGGTAAAACTCGAACACCCAAGGAAAACCACCGAACTTCGGCAAACGAACTGAAAAACTTTATTGCTCAAAGATTTGTCCTAGTAAGTTTCAAAAAATAGGTGGTGAGAGGTGCTTAGACTCTTCAGGCGCGCGTTTTAGACCGCTCGGCACCCGAAGCCCCTTGCAAGGTGAAGTATTGTCTTATATACTGATAAAAAGAAACCACGTCTTATTTTTAACAGAAGCTATAAAGTTTCTGAAAATAAAGATACAATATTGTGTTTAAATCCTATAGTAACGGATTTATATGTTACAATTAAGAAGTTATGAATGAAAACACTAGAAGTAATCAATATTTACAATCCGAAAACATAACAAAGTTCATATATATATATATCATAGCTACTATTGCAGGTGGCAGGGAGCTATAGGTACATCACCATGAGAAAACGAACGACTTGCCAAGTGCTTTTAATCAATTTTGTTTTCCGCTAACAATACCGCTAAGTGGTGTCTAGTAGCTTGATATGGTATGTGCTCAGGTGTGTCGAATATTTGCTAGTGACAGACTATCTCCAGTCAAACTATTTCGGTTCACACTATTAGCTATGGTTCTAACTAATTAATAATGTTTATTGGTGAAAAGTGCTTTTTCTTTACTGTGGGGCATCGGTATATGTTAAATATTCCTGACTATGACATGCCCATCTTTTCATCTAAAATCAAACAATCTTTGATCAGATCAAAGAACCCCTGCATCTTTACTAAAGTGTGGTTGTGGGTAAAAGATACATAAGCAAGTATTAAACTTTCAAAATATCTTTATTAAAATATTCATTAACGCCATAATATATAATTTAACTTTTTTAAAAAAAAAAAAAAACAAACAAAAATCAACACACAAATTTAAACTTTTTGGAGGAAATGCAAGTATAACAAAAAAGACAATACTGCATAATAATATGATGTTTCAACCTAAGTCTGTCTAATTTTTTTCAAAGTGACTTTGGAAAATGACTGGTTTGTGCTTTGGACTCCAATACTGACTGCATTTTTCAGTGTGTTGCAGTTATCAAACAGACAAATTATATATGGGGTTGCTGAAACAATGCTTTTGAAAAGCATAATTGGGGTTACTAAAATTATGCTTTAGAATAGCATAATTCTTTTTTTTTAATGCTTATCAATAAAACATGTGTATAACCTTTGAAAAGATGCTATACAATGGTATTCAAGAAAACACTTTAAAGTTGTCAAAAGTCATTTGAAAATGGTAAAAATGCCATGGTTACAATCTCTTATTTTTTTTTTAACAAATAAATGTTTCTAAAAACATGACTCTATACCTGTTTCAACTTGACCACTATGTTTTTCAAAAAAAAAAAAAAAATTCATTAAAATGCAAAATTTTTCACAATAAAAGCATGGTCATTTAATTTTTCATTATTTACACTTCCTGTGTTAAAAACAACTGCCAACTCATAAAAAAATAACTGGGCATATTTCTTCCATAAAATGTATGCAAGATCTGATAAACGATGCCAAAATCATTTGATATTTAGTTGAGAGTCACAGCCACTTACTAAAGTCTTGCTGAGGGGAAATAAAGGTGCCGAGGAAGCAACAATAAATACGCTTTTACTGAATTACAATTTGTGACAACTTGGGGTAATCTTCCAAATAAAATCTAAAGCAAGATTCTTAAGGTCATGTTTTTGTTATTAATGTTTTAAAAACAACTATGTTACAATTTTAATTTTTTACAGGAACATTTTTTTCTCAAATTTTAGACCTAAAATTGAAAATGCCCAAAAGAACTGAAAGAGGATAATTTTTGGCCAAGAATGAATAATATATAGTTTCTTTAACCGTACAATCCTATGACGTAAATAAAGGAAAATTTTTATTAAACCTTATAAATGTAATTACATATAAGCAAGCATTAAAAACTTTATTCAAATTGCCTATTTACCTTTTATAATTTGGTTTTAATTTAAATCTTATAAAAATATTTAATAATACATAAAAACCCTCATAATAACAATAACAAAACAGAATGTTATACATGTGCTAGGTATAGCATTTCCACAATATTGATTAGTAATTAACCCATAAAAAGCACTTATTTTACCTAGAAAATGATTCATTATTTCAAAAGTACATAAGATAATCACCATGAAACTAAAATATACACATCTGTAACACATATATCAATTTTGCTTAATAAATGTGAAATAAACAATTTTTATAATCATTACTCTCCTTCCTTGTCTCTCTTGTCCACTCTAAAGAACATACACCCTAAATCTCCATTTCTCCCACATGTGCACCAGTTTTTGAGTTTCTTCATATTTGACTTTATATACAACAAATGCACACACACACACACACACACACACACACACACACACACACACACACACACACTTTTGTATTAAAAGACAGTTTTGCATACACAGGTTTAACTAAACATAGGAACCTGGGACTTGAAGATATTTCCTTAATACTGTACATCAAAGAGCTTACATGCACCTTTAGTTCATATCATAATGCCCCAAAATTGAGATATTTAATTCATTACCATGCAAATAAATAACAGTGTTTGTAAAATTTTGAAAATTTTGAAAAAATGAGGATAAATTATTTGAACAAAATTAGAACTTTACATGATAAGGGAGGTAAAGTATTAAGAATTTTGTTATTAATGGTAGACCATTGTGTACTCTTCCTGCCCTGTATGTATTTAGAAATAAGAATTTAAACAGTGTTTTAGCTTCAATGTATGCATCAAGCTAAAGCTTTCTTGGTGTACAGTATAATACATTCTTCAGTCAACATTTCTACAAAACATTGCATTTTCATGTAATAATATCATTTTTAGACATTATAATTCAATATAAAAGAATTTAATTTCCCCAGCATTGACTGACATTCAAACATGCTGGGGAGATTTTACAACATATGTTTCTATGAAAGACATGTTGGGCTTTTTACAAACAACTAAACAATGTTATAACAGGACATCCACAAACTGATGACAATGGTCATTTTAAAATAAGGGTGGTTGCAGTCAGAACATGAGAAAACATGCCTGTATACCTACAGAAGCATGCTGTCATTCATTACCTGTTCAGATAATTTAGACTCACCCAATTTTATACACACTCTGTCATCAGATTGTGAACAATCTTTATAAACATGTAAACACACACTAGTATAAAGACAGAATTAAACCAGTTTAAGATGGGTACAATTCAAACAGCATGACAGTAAGTGTTTAATGAAAAGATGATAAAACTAACTTAGGAAACATATTCTATAAGGAAAATTATATTTATAAATCTGCACATTAAATACAATTACTAACTAAATCAATTAAGATGTTTTTCTACTTATATAAACAAAAATAAATGCCATTTTGCATAAACACCAATCTCAATCCTATCTACCATTATAAACCAAATGTGAAAATTAACACCTAACCAGACTAAAAAAAATGAATTTAAAATAAAAAATTCAACATGGATTCAACTGAATTATCAGTATATTCTTGCATAGCTCCTGCAGTCACCATAAGACTGTACTGAACAGATTATGGTAAGTTATTTTATAATTTTCAAAGGCAGAACCAAAAATTAAGTTTATATACATGCATCTCAAAAAAAAAAAAAAAAAAAAAGTTGAATTTGAATGAAAAAATAACACTTATTTTGAGCATATGGATAATTAATCACCATATAGTTTAAAAAAATTGTCAGATAAATAATAAAAATAAATAATAATAAAACAAATGCAGGTGCTGTAAGAAATGTAACGCATCATGTTTCTATAACCATTAATAATATAATGTAATCATTGCATATTGTACAAGTGATATCTATTTATCAGTAACTATGGTAACAGATGTTAATGACTGGAAGCATAAAAGATAGATCAAATTAACACAGCTAGGTTTAACTAATTACCAAGTGTACCGGTATTGGTATTTACAATAGATAAAGTATGATATGTTTTTATGTTTTATCGTTAAACTTGAGTTATGTTAAAGTATCTTACAGTATCCATTACCTATGCCTTGTGAACAACATTAAAATCCTTCATTTTCTTGTCAAGGCAAAAAAAGGGCACAAAAGACAACAACAACAACAAAAATAATCTTTGGATCATTACACAGTTAATACATTTACTGCAAAACTACTCAAAAATTCAAATGATCATGTTTTCTTTTAACTTAAAAGTCCTGTTCATATTATGATGAAATTTAATGACAAAACTTAAAATGTCCACTACATACATTTTTCAAATGTACATGGTAGGGAAATATAATAACTTATTATTATAACCATCCACCAGATCAAATAAAAACCAAACCCTAATATTGTACAGATGCTTTTTTAATTGATACAAAATAACCTAGTACTTTGGTTTAATGACAAAATGAAAAACATATTTGGCACCAACTTTACCATACATAGTATATATATATATACGAAAACCAGAAAAACTTTATCATGAGCATCTTGGGTTAAGTCTGGTTTTACAATTAAACACCTAAAATATTTATCATAAATAAAAATGAAAAAATCACCAATACAAAGTGAGTTAAACAAGTTCAATTCTAAAAGCTTAGAGGTAAAAAAATTTCCTTTCATACTCACACATTGAGAAATATGATAGACAATACATCTCTGAATATCTTTGAATACCTGTTTTTTGAAACACAGTCACAATACATGGCATGTTGGTATTGTGTTGTGTAGTAATGTTACAATGTTTCTTCTACAGAACATGTCTTCCTGAATTTTCTAAAGCTTTGTTAAGGAGATGAAGATATTAGATCATATCACAGTCGGTTTTTAAATTTGAAGAAGGATTTCTCCTACCACAAGAAAGTACATCAGAAGTATTTTATGTGTTATAATGTTAAGAACACTCTGTAAACGTTGTTACTGTATTTCCTATTTTTTGTGTGACTGTTTTACATCTTCCTCCTATTAAAATAAAAGAGAGACAAATGTTATAAAAAAATCTGTCTGAATTTATCTACACATGCTTTTATTTTAACAAGAAATGTAAAAATTAAACACTGCTCCCCTTTTATCTTTTTCATCAAAATTCTTTAATACAGAAAGCTGAAACTGCACTTTGTAGTGACAAAATCTGCAGTTTGTATACAGAAAAGTTAAAGCACAGAAATTTTTGAAGTTATTTGATGAACTTGCAATGAAATATAGACTCCAAAACAGTAATACAGCTATACCCATTCAGTTAGCTACACCATAATTCAGTTCTACGGTAGATTTGGTTGGTTGAATGTTATGTCCCACCAGCAATTTTTTTTTTTAGCTATTTGAGACTTTACTAATCTCTAGGATTAATTGTAAAACATAAACATTGCAAACCACTCAGTCCATTATAATGGTACTGAGTCAACTAGTAAGGGCCTACAAGAAGGCAAAACCTTTCTAATGTGGTCAACTGGGGTAGATCCCAGTGCCGGGACCCCTTGAGTTTAAAGGCTAAATTCTTAACCACATGATCCCTAAATTTCCCTAAATATTGCCAAACCTCTTTATAACATCAAAATTAGACACAACAAATAGTTACCATGTATCAATTTTTTACAGTGCAAGTACAAATATACATACCTGAGCTATGCCTAGTATGGTGATGGTGCATAGTATTTACATGCATACGATGTTTATTGTGTAGATTGTGGTGTTTATTCATATTTTGTTGATGTCTATGCATATTTCTTTCATGTATATTATTATGATCAAAATCATAACTATTATGAAAACCAAACAAATCGTCTTCATCATCATCTCCAAATCCACCAAAAGAAAACTTCATGGAATCACCAAATGGTTCAAAGAAACCATTGTCATCCTCATCCTCATCATCAAACAGATCATCAAAGTTAAAGAAACTTCCACCATTATCACCAAAATTAAAATGTTGTTGGTGTTGATGGTGCCTATCTTTATGTGCATGAAAGGCATCATCAAAACCTTTGAAAAAATCGTTAAAATTAAAGTGAAAGTTATCAAATCCTTGTCCTCCCCCTCCTCCTGCCTGGTCACCTGTGTCACCAAACTGATCATAATTCTTCCTTTTCTTTGGATCTGACAATACCTCATATGCTGAAAATTGAAAATGCATGATATAATTACCTTTCTGTGATGGTAGTTTATTACCAGGTTTGATTTTTAAACAAATTGTAATTCTATAATTCAGTTGTATCACTTCGTTATAGCAACTCTTTCTTTTACTATCATCTCCATAAAAATTCATGTTGAAATTATTGCCATTTTTTTTTTATTAATATCAGTTTAAACATTACAAAGCTTTTTTCCCAAAAATTTCATTACTTTCCAGACATAACAAATTACTATTTTTTAAGGTTTGCAATCTCATGTTCCACCTACAGTAAATTGTTATACATATAAATGTAAATATACAAGATTAAATGCACTAGATTTAATATACTAAAAGACTCTAAACAGTTTTTGTCAAGCCTGGCATTGTCATAAGGTGAGACCTAGGCATTACTTTTCAGATGCCCCCCTAGGTGGTGGTGGCGGCGGTGTGTCAAAATGTGGAAGTTTATGTTAATGTCATGTCTTTTCTAATCGATCAAAAACTAACCAGGCCAGACATTTAATTTCCTGGAATTCTATTTAACTGTAACAATACCTTTCTAGATTTTGTATCAGTCTTACCTTTAGCTATCTCCCTGAATTTTTCTTCAGCATCTTTTTCTTTGTTTTTGTCTGGATGGTATTTTATGGCAAGTTTACGAAATGCTCTTTTGATCTGTTTTTCTGTAGCATCTTTTTTCACACCCAATATTTCATAGTAATCTTTTTTTGCTAATGCTATGTTTGTAAAATAAATACTGCATAAAGCAGTTATATAGACAAGTGACTCACACTTCATTACAATACAGAACCTGAAAAATAAAAGTTTCTGTAATTACTGTATGTACCATATGTATCATATAAGCACTTTTTGGATAAGATCATAGGGTTTATCTTATCAATAATGTTTAAATATATATAAAAAGCATTATAAGACAACAGCTTTCTGTGTAACATAATCTGAGAAAATGCTTTCTGACACAGGATTGAACTTGGGAACTCTGGCACTGTAGGCAAGTGATCAGCAAATGGAAGTATCATTCCTGGTCTCACAAGTAGGAATTCACCTGGTCATCTTACGAAAGGTGGCAATCACATATTCCAATAAAAACTTAAAGATCAAAAACATGATGTGTGTGTGTGTGTGTGTGTGTGTCTATATGTATATGGTTTATTAACACAAGGGCTTTACAATGCACCAAAAATTAAATCTACTTTAATTTTATCCATAATCAAATTAGAAAACATAAACATATCAGTCCATGTCCAAATCAATACCTTTTCTATAGCTGTCCTTGTATAGATTAGCATATGTCTATTTTTGTTTACATCACAGTAGTTAAAGCCTTACTATCCTTATTTAACAGTTTGTGATAGCAGTTTCAAAGAAAATTTAATGAACTAGAACACAACTTCGTATTTTTCACTTACTTGAGTTGATTAATGGTTTTTTTTTTTTTTAACTTTTTTTAACATGTGTAGATTGCATTGACAATATGACCCTATTTGTCTATATTGCCACTTATCAAATTATTGTTCACCTCCACTAACTGTTGAGTGTCTACTATATTTGCTCCATACCATGCCCGTAATTCTTTCTGGCCACTGGGGAGATGCAAAATTAAGAAAACCATGCTCTATCTGTAACATGAATGAAGCTACTTTTGATTTTAACCTTGCACTTCTGGTTTATAAGGTGAAATGAAAATCTACCAATTCAGTTGAATTGTCCTTATATTGAGGCTGTTAGCTTTTGAATGGTGGAAGAAACCAGGGTACCCAGAGAAAACCACAAAACTTTAGCAATCAAAAGAAAATCTTTCTCACAGTAATAATCTAAGACAATGAGAGGTACTGTGACCTATTAGTTTTCGATGTTAGAACACTCATTAACCGAGGTCCCCTTTCACAATCTTGATCCTAATGTTAGAGTCACTGTGTTTGTGTCAGTATTGGCACATTTTAAATGTTAAAAAATATGTCCATTATGTTTCTTTGGACATATTTGGCATATTATGACATAATACAAAGTGCACCCCTATTTCAATAGTGTAATCACAGCCATTTTCAACATGTAAAATCACTATTTAAAAGAACAGTGTTCTTGGTAATCATACAAACTCAAATTAACTTAGGTCAAGAATTGAGTAAGTGAACAAGTGATTCAAGTTTTTAAGATTTTCTATGAATTTTTGCAAAATGTACTAGCATGTGTTGCAATAACTACTGTAAGTTGTAACCAAGCGGAAGGTTAAATGTACTTCAGATTCTCATTGAAAATGTACAATATGTTTACTTAATATCTGTACTTCACCTAGTGTAAATTTAGTCTTGGAATAACCATTTTGAAATCCCATAAAAGTTTGGGTACATATGATGTAATTTTGGCAGTCTGATATATTGCCAAGTTTACTTTCATTTTTATATTCAAGTCTATTTACAAACACTTTTAACCCTCAACCCGTTTTATACGAAATAATATTTACTTACTACAATACTTTTCTGTAAAAATTCCTCCAATTTCTAGGTAAATGTGTGTAAATTCTCGGCAGTATGTAACAAACTGAAGTGACAGCTACTTTCAGACTGACGTATCTTTTTCTATAATTAGAAGCGGAAGTAGATTTCCCACGAAATACACGATGTTTATTTTGATTGGTCAATATCGGTCATATGGTCTAGATGTTCTTGATCTTGAAGTTAATAACGACTTGAATTATTCGTCTGAAGATTGACTGCGAAAATGTAAACAAGAAATGGCTGACGAACTTCTACCGTTGCTTGGGATAAACATTGGCCAAGATAGGAACAGAGATTCTGACAGCGAAGGTAACAATTCTGAAATTTTATATAATAAAGTCATTTATCCCAATTAAGTGTTGAAACACGTTAACGCATGTGCTTAATGTTGCAAAATATGAAAAAAAAATGTTGAAAATAAACAGAAAAATGCAGAGCGAAATTGAAAATAAATATATTTAACAATAAATTGATTGGGAGTAAGAATGTTATCATGCAAAAATTCTATTGACGCACAGATCACTTGCTTTTTACCATCTTTTACAGTCCCATTCGTGGTTCGAACGCCCTTCAAATTCAGTTTTGTTGGTCGGTTCTGGGAAGAGGATACTCGAGTACTTACTGATTAGCTAAGTGATGTGCATGCTGTAAAATTCATTTATATATTCACTGTACCACTTTCCTTAGCTCATAATTAAAATAGTACAGATAGACATGATTGGGTTTAAGGCTCATTAAATTCTTTCACTGTATACTTATTCAGTTGCTACTATTTTTTATTTTAGATGATGGGGATGAGTCAGAAGGAGATGAAAGAATGGAAGAAGAGGAGGAGGAAGAAGAGAATGAAGAAGTAGAGGAAGAAAAGAAATCAAAATCAAAACCAGAAAAGAACAAAAAACAAAAGATTGAAAGAAAAAAGGAAAACATTCATATGACATTTGATCAAGCACTTCCAGTTTCTCATTCGGTAACAAGATATTTTGTTTGATAGTTTGAGAATTGGTCCCTTTAATGTTTAGAATGATTTTTAACAGTTAAGCTCTAATATTTAATGATTCATTTGAAATTTTAAACTCAGTTGTTTATATAAATTTAGCAATTTGGCTGTGTTTGCAGTTCCAGATATTTGGTGTCCTTTCTGATTTTATGAAGATTGGTATGACTATGGCTTGTGTAAAGTTCTTTGGTTATAAAATGTTAAACTTATTTCTTGTGATTTGGTGACTTTTTAAGGCTTTTAGATTCCAGACAATTTGTCAATGTTTTACACTGAAACATTTGTGTTAAAATGTACATCTAACACCCAAGTAATGTCATTGTTTAGTAATATTAGTTATGTTGGTCAAAAATTATGCTAGTTGTAAAAAAATAATTTGGTAATCATTTACAACACACACAGATCTGATTTATAAGAGGCTAGAAAGTTTAATGCTTTCAAATGTGGACAAAGTAATTAAATATGTAAGTAGTTGGTCCTGTTAAACAGTATCTAACAATAAGGTAAACAACAGAATGTATCTTTTTTCATATACATATATTTATAGTACTTAGGTGATGACCTTGAGGAATTAAGAGGAAGGACTGTTCTTGATGAAAATTGTACAGTAACATTACCTATAGTACAGTTACCAGGTATGGTATTAGTACCTGGTCAGACCATACCTTTACACCTGTTCCATCAACATACTGTAGCAATGATTAAAGGTGTTGTAGATTCCGACAAAACTTTTGGAATTGTTGCTCACAGGTAAAATTTTCACTCTGGAAAAATAGTTTGTTTTCTAATACTGTTGAATCATAAATATTTGTTGGTTTAAGATTATTGGTTTTGCTATTTTAAAAAATTCATGGAATTGAGTTTTGTGAAAATCATCCAAATTTTGAGGCCTTGGTAATTAAAAATTTTTGTTGACAATTTAAATTTTCATGTTTTTCACTAATTGATAAAAATACCTTAGCAAAATTTTAACCCCCTATTTGTGATTTTACATTAATGTTCAAAGAAATCTACAAAAAATATCTAGATGGGAAAATGACCCTTATATGTAGGGTCAGTTGATAATCTAATTTGATCAAATTCATCACTGTTTTATCTATTTAGAACACAAATTAATGGTTCTTTATGGTACCTTACAAGTACCTGTACTTGTTCATAACTTTTCTTATTGTATACAAAATTGCCTTATTCTAATGTAAATTTTCTTTGTTCATTTTTCCCAGATTTAATGCAACTTGGAAAAATGTCTTTTGAATTGTATATGGTATTTGAATGAATCATTCATCTAACCCAAACTTTTCCTGCTTTTAAACAGAAAAGTAATTAAAGCATTATGCTGGATCAACTTGTCCAAAATCTTATCAAATCAGTTTCTTTAAGAATGTGCTGAATCTGTTATTTTTAGAAGTGATGCAGATAAATGCTATGTGCTTGCTCAGGAATGTTGTCGTTTTATCCTAGAATATAAGATTTTTTATTATCAAGTTTTAAGATGTTTGATGTAATTGTTTTATCTCCTACTTCAGATTTTCACCTACAGATAACTCCAGTACCATAGCAAATATAGGAACGACAGCAGAGATTTACTCAGTTAAAGATGAAACAGATGATCACACAGGGTTATCTTCCATTAGAGTAAAAGCTAGGGGTCGGCAGCGATTTGAAATCCTTGAAACGAAGCGATCTCCTACAGGGTTAGTAATCATAAGCCTTTGCATTGATGTCCCTGCATCTTCTTTATTTTTAAAAAAAAAAATAATAATAATAATAATGCAGACAATGTCCTGTCACAGTTATTGTGTTTGTGACACAAAAAATTCAATAAACTCGATAAAAAAACAAAAATTTGGCATTTTTTTTTCTAGTGCCTAGTGGTAACATTGCTGTGCACATCTTACATATACCATAGAAAATTTCTACACAGAGTAAATCACTGCTATAAAGAATTTACATGTTAAAGAGGATTGTAAAAAATCGTCATAGAAATCCCTTTCAGTGTCAACATAAACATTTTCAACATGTAAAATTATGCAATATTTTCCTTTCTACTGGAATATTTCTTTGTAATCCAAGATGTGCATTGCAGTTTTCAGTTCCAGCCAAGCTCATGAAAGTTAATATCAACATCAAGAAAGTTAAATGAATGAAACAGCTCTATAATAACCTTGCATGATTCACTGTCACAAACACAATAATTTCAACAGAGGTCTGTTTTACAATTTTAATTGTCCAAGAAGGTACATGTCATTTAATGCTAAAATTGTTTAAAAAATTTGGCTGTTTAATAAACGAACAATTTAATATTACAGAATTTTAATGGCAAAAGTTGCAATATTACCAGAAAAAGTTTTGCCAGATTTCTTGTTAGGAGCTAGACCAGATTCTCATTGTAAATTTTGTTGTCGACCAGAGGAAGGCGTAGTTACACATACTGCTGTAGACAGAAATGGACAAGTGTTAGCCAGTATCTCAATGCTAAATAACAGACAGGTATGATGTTCATTATAGATTAAATTAATGTTGGGGTGAAGACTAAGGTTGTAAGAATCTATAAATTAATAAATTAATATTAAGGTAAATTAATGTTGGGGTAAGGACATATATTAATGTTGGGGCAAGGACTGAATTAATGATGGAATAATGACTTCAATTAATGATGGGGTAAAGACAAATTAATGCTGGGGTAAATATATAAATTTTTAATAATGGAATAATGACTTCAATTAATGATGGGGTAAAGACAAATTAACACTGGGGTAAAGATATAAATTTTTAATGATGGAATAATGACTTCAATTAATGATGGGGTAAAGACAAATTAACGTTGGGGTAAGGACAAATTTTTAATGATAAGAGTAAGGACATAAATTAATGTTGGGGTAAGGACTCAAAATTAATGTTTGGGTAAGGACTCAAAATTAATGTTGGGGTAAAGACTTGTAAATTCAAATAATGTTGGGGTCAGTGGTTTTGTTTGCCTAAAATTACTACCGAATAAAGGTAGTTTCCCTTGAGAAATAAGACTAAAATTTCCCAATTTGACAACTAAAATTCCCCAAAAGGCAACAGTGACACACAATCAAATAGTTTTAAGTTAAATCCAGTTGTCCAAAACTGTTCTGACAGACAAAAAAGTTAGATATTGTCACAATATAAGATCTTTGCAATGAATTTCAAAATTCTGAGCGTAATATGTGACATAAAAATGGTCCAAATTTTCCCAATCTGAAAGGTAGAAGGTAGTTCTTAAAAACAATAGCAAAATCACTGGGGGTAAAGACATATATTAATGTTGGGGGGAAGGAAATAAATTAATGATGAGGTGAGGATAACCAGTATTTGATTTTGAGTTAAAAAATCTAATTTCATAAGAGATATTGATAATAAAAAATTACAGTATTAGTTTTCTTTATAGTGTCAAGATATCATTTGTGATTTTGGTATTTCAGCTTCTTTCATTGTGTTACGTTGTTATACATTGTATAACTATCAGGTTTGGATGCTTTCTATAAAATATTACCAGTACAGTGTGACTACAATATACTAGTATACTTTTTTGGATATAATTTTCCATACATAAGCAATGTAAGATTTGTTTTTACATGTATTTTTATTTACATATATCTACTGTGTTTATTGTTTTAGATTAACAAATTTACATCAGCATACTGTACACCATGGCCACCATGGGTATATGAGATGTATGATCCAGTAAGTAAAATATATCATTGTAATGCTTTTTACACAGAGTATTACTGATCAATTATTTCTTTATTTGGTTTATTTAGCAGAGAAAAATTCTTCTTCACTGAGTTTCGACCTTAGTACATAGCCTATGCCCTGGTGATAGTTGAACACAAAACCATATTATGGCACCAAAAAGTACATAGAGAAATTCACATGTTGAGTTTTCAACCCAGTACATTTGTCACATCAACTGTGTGCTATGTTTATTAAACTAACCTTCATTAACAAATGGGGGGCCTCGGTGGCCAGGTGGTCTAAATGGTAATGATGTTTAACACCCCAGTCAAGAATCTTTCACTTATTTCAAGGCGGTCAGTTCTGGGATGATGGAGGAAACCGGAGTGCCAGGAGAAAACCACCAACCTTTGTCAAGTGAACTGACAAACTTTCTCACACTAGGATCTGTCCTGAGTGGGATTCAAACCCAGGCATTGAGAGGTGCTGTGATCCGTAAGTGCGTGCTTTAGACCACTCGGCCACTGAGGCCCCTCATTAACTTGATAGACATATATCATTTTAATGGTAAAGGTAGACATACTGAAAGTTTTGATACAATATATGATGCTGTTTTTCATTAAAAAAATCATCAGGTTGATTTAGGGTTTTATATTTTGTTATTGGATTATTTAGGAGTTGGTTGTGGAGAGAATAAAGAAAGAATTACAACAGTGGAATAATACTTTAAATCCGGAGAAGTTACCGAATGATGCAATAGAACTGTCATACTGGGTAGCTCAGAACCTACCACTTGATGATACTCGTAGACTGAATCTTCTTAGTCTTAACAATGCTATACAGAGGCTACGATGTGCTTTGAGCATTATCCAAAAGGTTCATAAAATATATTTTATATCTTTTCTATTTTATTGGTTAAAAGTCTTCGTAATTTAACTATATATGGAATAACAGTATTTATTCCATGAATTGAAGGTCATATGTTCACTTGTTCACCTCAGATCTTACATGGTGTAAACAATTATTATACCCTTCATTAATGAATTTTAGGTTTTATATGGGAATAAACCTGTCCTTACATCCATTCTTCTGTCTGCTTGTCTATGGATGGATTTTCATCAGATAAAAAAAAGTATGCCAACTTGAGAAAATGTATCTCATACCAAGTGAAGGTCTCATATCAAGACCATGCATAAAATCAAATCTTAAGACTTAATGGCCTTAGAAATTAGTTTTGACTTCATAACTTCCAGTTCACAGGGTTTTTTTTTTAAAATAAAACTTGGCACAAAAGTATACTAACAAGAAACAATGTGTCAAATATCGAATTAAGAATGTAGGTCAAAGGTCAAGGTCACAAGCTTAGATCTATGATTTTTCATATTAATTAGTTTTATCTTGATAACTTCGACTCCTATAAATGTATTTTAATCAAACTTGGCACAATTTTTTGTGAACTTATTGATTTAGGTATGTTGGAGAAAGTTCAAGGTCAAAAGGTCAGTTTTTTGTGTAGTATGAAAAGTATAATTGATTTATAAAATAAATACTAGTTTAAGATATGTTTAAACCTTTTTTGCAAGTTTAACCTCCAGCATATCTTCAGGTCGTTCATTCTGTTAGGTTTGCAGGTACCTACCTATTTATTTTGTCAGCTAAATAGATTAAAGGGTTTTAAATTGAATGTCTTCTCAATGTCATATTTTAGAAGTGGTTTTTTTCTCACAAGTCCATGACTTTAACCACTTGATCACTAGTCTCCTGATTGATGATAAACTTTGATGTGTACTTTATATCATATATGTAGGTTTTGTTTATTTAACAGTGTTCTGTACTGTGTTGCAAAGACTGTAATGTACCAATATCACATAAAACAGAAGTATTCTGTATGTCAGTAGAAGGTCCACTTGGAGCATACGTTAACCCTGGTGGTCATATACATGAAACACTCACAGTGTATAAAGTACAGAATGTAGATCTGATTGGACGTCCAACTAAAGAACACAGCTGGTTTCCAGGGTAAACATATATATTTTATATTTACTTTATGAGACTAAATGCAAAGAAAAAGAAAAATGTAATTCCTCAGTTGTGCAACTTGATGGGGAATAATGGCAAAAACAGCCTTGTTTTGAATAATTGTACATTTATGGTTTCCCTTAATGAATATCACAGATTACTAGTAAAACACTTAAACAATTGGTCTTGAAAATTTGTCTTGTGTTTTAAGTCTATAGTTTTCAAATATTATATGTCCAAAACTTACACAGAAATGAATAGAATTTCTAATATCAGTTAAAAGTACATGTAAATTACATGTTTTTATTTTCTACATTGAAACATTTAAACCTTTATGTTTTGGTGATATTTTAGGTTTTGCATTAGATGATTAAGCTTACGAAGCTTTGAAAAATGGATCATTTGCATATGTTTTGTTGTAAAGCAAGTAATAATTTAACAAATTTGGATATTTTTCTTTATAAGTTGTGAAAAACATCACATTTATATACTAGTATATTGGTTTGGACATGATCGATATAATGAAAAAAATAATTTTATTCTCTGTAATTTTGTATGGCACAGATTAAGGTTACTATGGCTTTAAAATATACATGGCAAGAAGTTACAACATCATCTCACCTCATTATTTTGAGAAACTTCTAGGTTTTTTAGCGGTATAGATTTTGAAACAATTAAATTTGAAATTACATGTACAAGTAAATAAGAATCTAAAATATAAGAAAATTAAAGTGATTCCATTTATTAATTAGAATGAATTTTATTTTATTGCATAGATGGTTTTACCTTGTAGATATGCATGGACTATAGCTCAGTGTAAAAGCTGCAACAGTCATTTAGGATGGAGATTTACAGCGACAAAGAGAAATCTTACACCAGAAAAATTTTATGGAATAACACGTGCAAGTGTTGTACCGGGTCTAGAGCAACAAGATGAAGAAAATGAATGGATGCCAAGTCTTTAAAATTATTAATTCAAATTTCAAACATCTGTTTTATAACAAGAGATTTGTTGTTGTGATAGTCCCTAAATGCTTAATAGACCTGTGAACATTATTTAAGTAACTTATAGTGCTAAACATTATATGAAAGTTATTTATTTATTGTGGTGTCACATAGACTATAAAGCTTCCGGTACATAATGGGATATGTCAGAAATGATTCTATGGCCTTATGTGAAGTTATTATTGCCTATAACTCTGATTTAAAAAAAAATGTGATAGTTTTTAGTTCGTGACCCAGGATTTTAGCAAGATAAATGTATAAGATGAAAGCCAAAGGCTTACACATTTTAGGGGTGCAGTGGCATGCTTCCTCTGAAGATTTTTTTTTTTTAAATAGTGGAAAACTTGTATTCTAATGCAATCTGAGCTGCATTAAATAGAACAATCTTTCATCTAAAGTGTCTGAATCATAGATTCAGAAAAATGAGTTCACAAAAATGTTTTACCAGTGACTCAAATTACCTCCCCTCACCCCCTTTAAATTCCCCACTGAGTTACAGTTTGCAATAGATAAGTTAAAAAAAAAGGATTTATTTATGTTTATGTAAATATATGGGAAGTAAATTATCATTATCATAAAAATCATGTGACATATTAATCATGTGACTGTTAAAGAAACCATGTGATATTTTGATTAGTTGTTTGGAAGTTATGCAAGATTGTATTAAGATTTTGAGAAAATTTATAAAATGAGAACATTTTTCCCGAATTAGTGTTCTTCTAATATGTTTATGTTATAGATATCTATATATATATAGATATCTTTATACATACAAAATAATCAAATATAGTGCAAAGATACTAAAAAGTTGTGAAAGATAGGTCAACTCAGCATAAACTTTGTATTTTAAAACTTTGGTAAGAGCATATAATTTTGAAAAAAAAAATCAGATTAGTTGAGATGACCTTTTAAGAAATTGACTTGTTCAGCTTAGTTGCACTTTTCTGTGACAATATTACCATATATATGTATATTGCTACAGTATTTAAATTTTTAGATATAAAATGTTATGGTTCAGTCAAATCTGACACTCCTGTTGGTAAAATGTGTAAAACACAAGGTTTATTGTACGGCTTCAATATTTTATTGATGGCATTTTGATGTTATACAAAAGGTCTGAAAAAACAACAGAAAATTAAAATAACATAATTATTTATTGTGTATTATAGTTGCAGAGTAATTAAGGAATAAATTTTCAAACCTTAAATTTTTGAAACTGATTTTGATCATGTAGTGCGGCTTCTCTTGAAGTCACAGACAGTATGATCAGCTCCAATTCAACCATATCCCACACTTGTGTTTAAAAAAATATTTAAAAAAAATTGCTAATACCAATTTAAACAAAATGCAACCAAACCATTTCAATTGGTTACAAAAATAGTGATCAGTAATTTGACAAAATATAGTTCTTTTTGTCAAAATCTCAGCTTTTTCAGGGCCACTTAGAGTATTGTAAGAGACAAAGAAGACATTTATAATACCTTCCTATTTTATTACAAATTGACAAAATACACATGTAATTTTTTTCGTATATAAAATAAGCTTGAAGCCATTAATTTACCTTAGTTGTGTATATTACTAACCATTTTACATTTAGTTTCCAAGTAAGTGAGATTGAGATCTCTAGTAAATGTACATGTATATGACTGCGATTTTAAAACAAATTACTGCATGGTACCTGTGCTTTATGTGATCAAAATTTTACTAACATCCAGATGAATTTGTGTTTACATTTATTATTAAAACAGAATTCAAAATTTTCTTGGAAAGGATAGTGTTTCAAGTTATATAGCAACTTGAAACTCATTTTTACAAGAAAGTGTCTTTTTATGCCTGTGTGTGATGTAATGTATTTCGTTAAAACTGAGACTTATTTTTAAAAGAGTCTCTTTATGCCAGTGGTGGTGTGATGTGTTTTGGTAAAGCCAAGACTTATTTTTACAAGATAGTGTCTGACTTTGTTTGTGAGTATAATGTGTGTGTTTGAATAAATATGTAATTGTTATGCATCATAATGCCTACTGTAAATTGGAAAATTTTGGTGTTGTTTTATTTTCATGTAAGTTCACAGGAGTATAAGATGCAAAAATAAAAAAAAAAAAATTCTGAAAAATGTTTTACTTTGATGTATTTAACTTGTTTTTACACTAAACAATCACCTTAGGACAGAAATTTAAAAATATCTTGATAAGATGATACTATCTCAAATTAACTGATGCAGAAATTTCTTAATTTACAATATTTTTTTGAAATATAATAAGTATATTATAAGTATCCATGTTTGACTGATAAATTCCATATTTTTGTTATTTTTTTTTATATTGCAAGCTCATTAGTCCTCTTTGTCATAAATACATGTAACAAATTTGTCACATTAGTCTGACTCTTCATATGTCCCAGAACAAGTGTAAAGTCATTATGGAATGTAGTTGATTAAGGTTGAACCCACAGGGTTGAGACATAAAGTACACCTGTGGCTTGGAATACTAATGACATAACCACCTCTACATAGACATGAACTATTGCAATACTTTTCAAATAATTGATATCTGTGAACAACCCATCTACCCTAAACTCCAGCCTCAACCTTCTCATTTTTACTGTTCCATTCCACCATCTTGTCTTCCTCTTATTCTTTCATCCTTAGCTCTTCTCTTGTCTCTTCTATTCTTATTCTACATGCTGACCTGTAACCTTCTTCACCTGATTTCTTTATTTGATTTGATAGCTTTATGCTGGGAGGGTTATATCAAGAGTGGCAACCATGGCCTTTCATTCAAAAAGTTTTTTGAATGACAAATATTAATACTTTTCAGAAGAGTTTATACTAAAATATTACAAACTTCAAAGTCTAGAAGAGGATCAAACTTGCTTGGTGGCAAAAGCTATAAACTATGTACATACACAAACATATAAACATGATGACGAGATGTAAATTAGGGGTTGAAATGACATTTAAACAAAAGCTAGGGTCAAACTCTTGATCTCTTATAGTTAGATGGTTGAAAAACAAACCTACTTCTTTGGCACCTAAAATTTTTCAGAAACATTGCAAGGGATATACTTTAATCATGTTAATGAACACTATTTTGATAATATGCCTATCACCATTCAAGGCTGTAGTTTCATAATCAGTTATCTGAATAAAATTAGGATTTCTAACCATTAGTCTGAATAAATGTGGTGTCCAATCATGTTTAAAAATTTTATAAGTGGTCTGAATATATTGGACATTGGTTCAAGTTAGTGGACTGAAAATGTGATGTCCATTCAAGTTAGAATCTCTTAACCATCAGTATGAATAAATTTGATGATCATTAAAGTTTTTCAGTTGTTTTATCAGTGGACTTTATAGGTGTGACATCCTTTAAATTTAAAGTTCAGGAATTGATACCCATTGGTCTGAATAATTGTATTTAGTTCTATAACCAAACATCTGAAAAATTTGGGGTCATTCAAGTACATGTATAAGAGTTTGTGGAGTTGTCTGAAAAAAGTTATGTGTTTATTCTTGTGGCCTGAATAAGTGTATGTGGCACCCATTAAGGTAAAGGAGTTTTATATGTATGCATTCAATATAAGAAGTTTATGATGTCAAGTTTAGAATTTTAGAATGATTCAAGTTTAGAATTTCAATATGTAGTAGTCTGAAACACATCTATTCAAACCAAGAAGTTATGTTTTAAGTAGTCTAAATACCTGTGGTGTCCATTCAAGTTGGTAAAGATATGTAGTACATGGGTACAACTATTATGTTGATTGTTGAAAAAGAAACATATTTTGGAAATGATTGACAGTCTCAGTCTGCAATTTTCACTGTTTATTCATGAAAAAGAACCATTTGCAAGATTCTCTCTCTTAATTTATTTGAAACTTTTTATTGAAGAATTGTAAAAAAAGAAAAAAAAAAAAAAAAAAACAGGTTTAATTGTGTCACTAAAGCTTATCACATATTCACAATTTTTGAGTGGAGCTGTATTCCCAATCATTTATTTATCTAGATATTCTTGAAAGTTGTTCATTTGACTATTAATTACAAGTAAACAATTGTGTCAGTAAATGACTATGTACAGATACAGAACATTTAACATGTCTTAATGTAACAAAAGAATAGCTGTAGTCCCATTAAGGATTCATTGGAGCTGGCTTTACATGTGTTCGGGTCAAAAGATTATACAATACTTTATATAGGAGATTCAAACAGCTTTTTGAGAAGTTCATTTTCACAGTCAGTTCAAGATGATAATCTGTAATATTTCAATTTCGGATAAAAGGATGTTGTGGATGAAAACAGCCTATCTACAATTTTGATGATTTTTAGAATTTGTAAACAAGGTTAAAAATAAAAACTTTCTGCGAAACATTTAGTTACATTAAGATTCAAATAAGAAAAGTTGAATAAAAGAAAAATGTGATAATTAACATGAGATTTTGATTAAATTTGAATACATTTTGGTGTGTTTGTTGATACTGATTTTGATAAAAAAAGTTAGTCCTGAAAATCATGACTCTTAACGGCTTTGCTATATGGATATGTGCCGTTACAGCACATTTAGTTACATTAAGATTCAAATAAGAAAAGTTGAATAAAAGAAAAATATGATCATTAACATGAGATTTTGATTAAATTTGAATACATTTTGGTGTGTTTGTTGATACTGATTTTGATAAAAGAAGTTAGTCCTGAAAATCATGACTCTTAACGGCTTTGCTATATGGATATGTGCCGTTACAGCACATTTAGTTACATTAAGATTCAAATAAGAAAAGTTGAATAAAAGAAAAATATGATAATTAACACGAGATTTTGATTAAATTTGAATACATTTTGGTATGTTTGTTGACACTGATTTTGATAAAAAAAAGTTAGGACTAAAAAAATGCAAGCTCATTTAAAAAAAATCAAAAGTATTGCCAGCAACATTTAAGACAGTTTAAACATTTTATCACACCAATTAATATTTTGTAACACACTTGATGATATTATGTTGATATGAATTCATATAAAAGGTACTTTGATTATAAATTCACACTTTACAATTAACGCGGTGCAACGAAATCGAAAGTAAGGAAAATCCGAAAGTAACTTCCGGTTACCTAGAGGACCGGAAGTGTGGTTTCTCAACATTAATTTAGTCTGTCGGCATGTCGGATTCAAACGAAAAGGGCAAGGAAGATCAAAAGGACACGACAGATAAAAAATACGATGATGCAGATCTGGGATATGCCTATTTCCCGACGAGACATACTGCTTTTAAAGATGAGAAGCCTGTGAAAAAACACACGAAATGGGATTTTCTGAAGGAAGACTTTTTATGGAATGTAACAAGTAGATACAATCGTAAATGTGAAGCATATGTCCTCGACTGTATCAGATATAGTAAGTGTTACCTTATGCAAATGTTGGTAGAATTATCATGTCCTCGACATCAGATCTTTTGTGAAATATTTCTTATTTTATTTGATCATTTATTGTGTCATAATTAACTTGTTTCTCATATCGTGAAATATTGGAATCATATCCAATTGAAGGAAGATAACGAGAATAAGAAAAAAATACCGGTAGGTTTGACAATTGTATCGTAAGTTAGTATTTTCTGATGGGATGTTTTCACTACCTGTAAATCACGCTTGTTGAATCGCTAGAGTTACCATTAGTAAGTACATGTATCTGGAAATTTAGACATGAAATACATGGCTCCGAATGGCTTTTTTATTGGCGGACATTATTCACACGTACGGTAGAATAACGCATGTTGTAGGCTGGCATTATTCACATGTACGCATGTGCATTACGATAACTTATATCAGCCGTATACAGACAATGAAGTATATTGGACTATTTAATATGCTTTTAATATGGAGAACACTTAGCCATGAAGTGTTATTATATGCAATATTATATAAATTATATAATAATTATTGATATATTTATTTATTTATTTAAATATTTATCATATTGCTTATGAATATTTTTGTAATATTTCTATAATATTGCGTTTAATAACTTGTTTAATATTATAGAGAACACTTAGCCATGAAGAGTTATTATATGCAATATTATATAAATATTTATAAATTATACAATTACCGATATATTTATTTATTTAAAACATTATATTGCTAATGAATATTTTTGTAATATTTGTATAATATTTTATATAATAACTTGTCATGTTTCCGGATCCCACGACGAGGACGTGGTTCTCATGGGATCCATTTAATTTGATTAGTTATCCATCCCGATGATTTTGATTTAATAAAAATTTTACTGTTTATTTTGATTTTTTTATTTTGTTTTTTTTTTTTAAATTGATAACCAATATATGAAAAAAAATTATGGACAATCAATATATCTGAAGTTGCACATAGAATGTGGATCTCACGAATAAAGCCGCAACTAATCACCTCAGATAATTAATTGTGCCGGCCTTACAAATTTATTTATGAAATAATTATTTCAAAAATCACTTAACTACTATTTACATATTTACAAGGAATTAGATCTACTTATGATGGTCAATTAATATATCTGAAGTTACACATAGAATGTGGATCTCACGAACAAAGCCGCAACTGATCACCTTAGATAATTAATTGTGCCGGCCTTACAAATTTATTTATGAAATAATTATTTCAAAAATCACTTAACTACTATTTACAGAGTACTTTTAATAACTAATTCAATTGTTTTTCCATAATACAAAAATCGCTGCAAAAATAAGTTGAATCAGACTTTGCCAAAGACTCAATTGGTCCAGAGTCTACACAAGATACATGGAACCATTCACCGCAATTAGTACATTCAACCATCTCGTCAGTTTTCTGGTCATACATATTCCTGCAACGGCAATATATTTCTATCTTTTGCCTACCATGTTTTGTTATGTTACGTCTATTTGGCTCTATGAAATGTGGAAATGGGGTAATTTCAGATTGTTCTAAGCATTTTACCAAATGTGCTCTCATTTCTTGTTGATAAAAGAAGAAAGTTGCCGGATCTTTCCTAAACAGATAACAAGACTGATTGCAATTGCAAATACACCGCAATCTAAACCATCAGATTGTTGTTGTACTAGTTTATGGTTTATTTCGATATGTTTGTTTTCACTTTTCAAAATTGCACAGATTTGTTTTATATATTCAATAGAAGCTGGTTTGTTGAGACTGTCATATAGATTTATATGACCGTCTCCACAATCGATCGTTGAAACTACAATCCAATGTCCTAAACTATTGGGACCTTAAAATAAAATTTGAACCATAGGACCAGAAACGGATGTGAATAAGTTTATATTTTGCGAATGCAAAGTTGTCTTGAAACCCTGAATTTTGAATTGAGATTTTAGCAGAGATTGTGTCGCCGTTACGTTGACACGAATGCTCAATTAATTACTCAGCATCCTGTGTTCAAGGCGTTAATTACATTATTTCATTAGTGGACTCCTGTGATCACGTCCTTATCACAATAGTAATCAAAGCGAACGATTGCGTTAACTAGTTGAATACGATTCATGAACACTATTTATAAATTAATAACTTAATTTTTTATCCGTACACACGTCTTGTTTTGATTATGTCTTTAAATTTTAATTTTACTTGATAATAAATTATTTTTCTTAATTAATAATTTGTATTATTTTATTCTTATACATGATTTTTTTTTTATTATACATGATGATTTTATTATTATACATAATAATTTTTAAATTCTATACATATTGTCGTTATCAAACTTTTTATTTAATGATAACTTTTTATTTAATAATTATTTTATCTTAGTATATTAGACATAATTATATTGTTATTATACATGATTTTTTTATTATTTTTTTTTATTATACATGATTATTTTATTATTATAAATAATAATTTTTTAATTCTATACATATTGTTGTTATCAAACTTTTTATTTAATAATAATTTTATCTTAAATGGTTTTATTAGTTAGATAATTTATTTCATGTATTCTTACATTACTCATCGTATCGTATTAAATCATTGGACCATAGGTCCGATATACTTCATTGAACATACACCTTGTCCGTATACGGCTGATATAAGTTATCGTACTGCGCATGCGTACATGTAAATAATGCCAGCCAACAACATGCGTTATTCTACCGTACGTGTGAATAATCACTCCGTTTTTTATTATACTGATGTTGCCCCCAAATGGCAACATCAGTATTATAAAAAAGCTGTTCGGAGCCATGTATTTTAGGTCTATTGGAAGGTAAAACATTCGATTCCAAGTTTGCATTTTTTCCTGTCATTTTTGGGAGCTTATTCAAAATTCCTTAAAATGAAAGACCAATTACTCCAACTTGAGCTGATGGTATGACAGGTAAGCTTTCTGTCATCAGTCTCAGACTCTAACAGACCAATAAGTTCAGGTTTCTTATCAATTGGTAGAATGGTCTATTATAATTTCTACTTTTAACTTGTATATGTAAATAGTTTGTACCTGATAATACAGGGTGACTGTATTGTAATAGGTACACTAAAGATGAAAACTCTAGGAACTCCAAATATTTTAGAAAATAATTGGACTCAAATGAGGCAAGTGAGTTTCTGTTTACTATCTGGACACGTGATTGGATATGTTTTTGCATTCAACCTCAGGAAAACTGCCTTGACTGGAGATATCTTTATTGGAGATAATTTTCCAGCTGCACGGAATTGTCATAATCTCATCCTTTTTTAAAAAAAACTTTGCTGATATTGTCAAGGATGAGAACAAGTTCTTGAGATTGTATGCATGAGATGTACAAATATATATTATGGCCTGCCATGTACTAATGTGCACCTGGGGCAACTTTTTGGTAAGATGCTAGCTAATAGAGTCGGTATGCTGCAGACCAGCACATCACTACCCCAGTCCATTATCTTGGCACCAGGTAAGTCATTTATTACACTGCTCCTTATACTAATCACAGAAAGGGAAGCAATATCTCATATTTTAAAGTCTCATCTATGAGACCTGGCATTGGTGGAAACTCATGACCTCCCACTGTTGAGGTGGACCCACTTCTACTGAACCTGTGCAGTGGTTTGTGACATGTTAAGATATTTTTGCATGGATGAAATATGTAAGTTCAGGGTGAATTGGTATTCAATAATATTATTTTGTTTGTGTCCATGTTCTGCAAGACACATGTTAAGATTTATAAAATGTTAAACACTCTGGTATCTGAAGTACGTCTTGATTTTTACTGCTTTTATAATTTTTATTTTTAGATCCAATGGTTAAAATGATGTTGGAAGCAATGAAGACTCATGGTTGGTAAGTAATTTAAATTTGTGTCATTTTCACTAAGTATAACATCACTTTATGGTTTTGTTTTGTTCATCAGATTCATCTGGAACAAGTTTTATTTATGCTAGCTAGCATTCTAACTAAGTCATTAGTGATGTAAACTGACTAATGTTTTTAAAAAAAACTATATCAGAATCAGATTTGTTTATAAGTGCAAAATAACAATATAACAGTTGAAATTTGTTGTTGGAAATATCATATAAGCAATGAATAATATTTATATGTTAAACTTTAATCATTTATGTTTGAGCTAAGTATCGTAGATGACGTAATGTCGTATGGTATGAGGAAGTTTTTGACTCAGAACTGTGGTTTGCGACGATGGGGCCTAAGTGGCAAATAATTGCATTTTCTCTGGTTTCCTCTTGCATTCATAAATGATTGTTTAGATAAGAGTAATTAAAAAAATGTTGGTGTTTGTTTACATCTTGGTAATGCTAATATTTCTTTTTTTTCAGTCCAATCAATTTGAGACGTCACATTTCCTGTGAGTCATGTTATCAGGGAGTTTATGGTGGGTTTGATTCAAACATTAATCAAGTAAGTACTTTGAAGTGTATACACTGGCTCAATTGTTAGAGAGCCTGAACATGACAGAAAATCTTTTTTTGTAATTACAAATCACTTATTTCATTATGTACTTAATCTGCAGTGTTAATTTTTTTTTTTCATTAAGTGCTATTCTGTAAGAAATGAGGATGTGCATAATTTTCATTTATGACTAAGCTTTAGTAAGCGAACATGATTGCCAAGAATTTCAAATTTTAGTAGATTTTTAGCTCACCTGACCGAAAGGTCATGTGAGCTTATGGCATGGCGCGGCGTGTGTATGTGCATGCATGCATGCGTCGTTAACACCTATTTTCGACTTCTTCTCCAAAACTGCTGGACAGATTTCATTGATACTTGGTCAGAAGCATATATGGGCCGGTGCAATTCAGATTTGTTCATGGCGTTGCTATGGCTACCAAAACTAGGTCAAGGTGGCCTAGGGGTCCAAAAATCTTAAAAAATCTTCTTCTCCAAAACCGATGATGGGAGAAAAAATCTGATGTGATATTTGGCTTCTCTTAAGCCTATAGTTTGTTCATTTCGTGAAATTTGGGCAAAAAATGGGTAATTCGTTTTTGGGTTTAATTTTAAAATTTCGTAAAATGGCTTCAAATTGTTATTACTTGACTATTTGAACAGATAATAACATGGGGTTTTCAGTTCTGACTTTTTCTTGAAATGACCTTTAAATTAGGGTCAAGGTCACAAAACAAGGTCATGACCTAATTTGTGATTTATGCAGCATTAGGCAATTTTCTTGCAAATATTAAGAGATACATGAAATCAAATCATTGTTAAAATGTTCAGCATGACAAAATTTAAAAAGGTACCAAGTTTTGAACTATATTATAATCCATGTAGGAGATGTTGCCCCTGAAATGTGATTTTTGGCTTTTAAATACCAAAATTGTGCATTAGCTGGAAAACTATAATCTTTTTGTATAGGCATGTATATAAGAATATTGTAGGTGTTGTGACAATAATCATTTTGATATATGGTTCAAGGTCATATGTTCAAAGGTAAAGGTCACAGCTGCAAAAGAAAACATGAATTGCTAATTATCTTGAAAACTGTTAACTTTTTGTATAGGCATGTATATTAGAATATTGTAGGAATTGATATGGTGATCATTTTAATATATGGTTCAAGGTTATATATGTTTAAAGGTCAAAGTCACAGCTGCAAAAGAAGACTTAAATTGCTAATTATCTTGAAAACTGTTAACTTATTGTTTAGGCATTTATATTAGATTATTGTAGGTATTGCAGCAATGATCATTTTGATATTTACTTCAATGCATGTGTTCAAAGGTGAAGGTCATAGCTGCAAAAGAAGACATAAATTGCTTATTATCTTGAAAACTTTACTTTTTTGTATAGGCATGTATATTAGAATATTGTAGGTATTGGCAGGGTGATCATATATGGTTCAAGGTCATATATGTTCAAAGGTCAAGGACATAGCTGTATAAGTATACTAAAATTTGTTAATTATTTGGAAATTATTCATTGCATTACAGTAACTTCATGCATATTATATAAGCTACTTATAAATGAAATGTGACTGGATATATTTCTGATTAAGTTTTGTGGGAGTTCTTAACTTGAGAAAACTTATAAAGTTTCTGTACCTAATATATTGTCTTTTGCGCTTTGCAAACAATTTTGGACGTATCCTCAGGTGAGCGTTAAGACCCATGGGCCTCTTGTTTCTAAATTTTGGTAGTTTTTAGCTCAACTGGCTAAAGCCAGATGAGCTTATGGCATGATGCGCGTGTGTGTGCGTGCGTGCGTGCGTGCGTGCGTGCGTGCGTGCGTGCGTCCGTTGACAGCAAAAACTCAGAAACTACTGGGCCAATTTTAGCAAAACTTTGCAGGAATGATCCCTAGAAGGAGTAGATGAAAATTTGTACAATTGGTTTCCATGGCAACCAAAAGTAGGTCACAGCGACCTAGAATGTAAAAAAACTAAAATAAGTTTCTTCTCTGAAACCATAGGTTATATTCAAAATCTGATGTGATATTTAGCTTCTAGACACCCTTAAACATGTAGGTTGTACATTTCGTGAAATTCTGTCAAAAACTAGGTTACGCGTTTTTAGCGTTTTTCTGTCATACTTCGTAAAAAGTGAAAATAAGGCTTATAATGAGAGATTAACTTTGAAAATCTTCTTCTCTGAAACCATGAAGCCTTAAGCTTTCATATTTGGCAGTTAATATCAGCTTGAGCCCCTTTACCAAGTTTGTACAAATGGTGGCCCCCGGTCTATTTTTGGCCCCACCCCAGGGGTCCATATATCTGCATATGCATATATGGCTTATAATGGAAAATCAACTTTGAAAATCTTCTTCTCTGAAACCATGAAGCCTTAAGCTTTCATATTTGGCAGTTAATATCAGCTTGAGCCCCTTTACCAAGTTTGTACAAATGGTGGCCCCCGGTCTATTTTTGGCCCCACCCCAGGGGTCAATATATCTGCATATGCATATATGGCTTATAATGGAAAATCAACTTTGAAAATCTTCTTCTCTGAAACCATGAAGCCTTAAGCTTTCATATTTGGCAGTTAATATCAACTTGTGCCCCTTTACCAAGTTTGTACAAATGGTGGCCCCCGGTCTATTTTTGGCCCCACCCCAGGGGTCCATATATCTGCATATGCATATATGGCTTATAATGGAAAATCAACTTTGAAAATCTTCTTCTCTGAAACCATGAAGCCTTAAGCTTTCATATTTGGCAGTTAATATCAGCTTGAGCCCCTTTACCAAGTATATACAAATGGTGCCCCCGGGCCTATTTTTGGCCCCACCCAAGGGGTCCATATATCTGCATATGCATATATGGCTTATAATGGAATATCAACTTTGAAAATCTTCTTCTCTTAAACCATGAAGCCTTAAGCTTTCATATTTGGCAGTTAATATCAGCTTGAGCCCCTTTACCAAGTTTGTACAAATGGTGGCCCCCGGTCTATTTTTGGCCCCACCCAGGGGTCCATATATCTGCATATGCATATATGGCTTATAATGAGATATCAATTTTGAAAATCTTCTTCTCTGAAACCATGAAGCCTTAAGCTTTCATATTTGGCAGTTAATATCAGCTTGAGCCCCTTTACCAAGTTTGTACAAATGGTGGCCCCCGGCCCATTTTTGGCCCCACCCCAGGGGTCCATATATCTGCATATGTATATATTGGAAATCAAATTTAAAAATTTTTTTCTCTGAAACTGTAAGGCATAATGCTTTTATATTTGGCATTTAACATCAGCTCAAGTCCCTTTACCAGGTTTGTACAAATGGTGGCCCCCGGTCCATTTTTGGTCCCACCAAGGGGCACATATATCTACATATACTTATATGGGAAGTCAAATTTCAAAATATTCTTCTCTGAAACTGTAAGGCCTACAGCTTTTATATTTAGCATTTAACCTCAGCTCAAGTCCTTGAACCGAGTTTATATAAATGAAGGCACAAGAACCATTTTTGTCAGTTGAGCTCCACAGGCCCTTTTGGGCCTCTTGTTTATATTTTCTGTCCAAATATATTTTAAATCTTTCCCAGACCCTTGTTTGTTTATTATGTCATAATTATATGTGTATATTATATAATAATATATGAAAATTGCGTTCCTGTCAGTGTAAATTCGAACCACTACACTAGCTCAGTTGGTAGAGTGCTCGCTCTGTAAGTAGACAGGTTGTGAGTTCGAACTCCGGCCGGGTCTGACCCAAAACTTGAAAGTGGGTAGTGACTGTTCTTTCACAAAGCATCGGCATTACGAAATGAAAGTCACAGTTCTTTCAGATGGGAACTTAAAATAAACAAGGCCCCATGTCATGGCAGGCGTGGCACGATAAAGAACCCTGCTGTATAATGCCATCAGCGTAATGCACAGGCAAATTTCTGCAGTTTCGTCTATAGCTGGCCACGTCTCGATATAAGTGAAATATTCTTGATTGGGATGTTAAACATCATTACTCAACTCAACTCAACTCAGTGTACAACCTAATTTAGGCCTCATGGGGACTACAACAATGATTTAGAGTTATATCAATTTCTTTGGAATTCTTTTTTTTTTTGTTGTTGTACTTTTGAAGATAGTTTGCTTCACATTAAAAAAGAACAACTTGTCTTATTTATTTATTTTCAGGTTGTCATTTGTCAAAATAATAATAACAAGAAATCAGTTTGTAATTTAATAGCACACGAGTTGGTTCATGCCTTTGACAAATGTCGTGGTAAAGTGAATTTTAATGATGCTCGTCATGTGGCTTGCACAGAGGTATGTTTATAAAAATAAATTTATTGTCATTGAACAATATTGGTTGTTTGTAAATTGAATGAACCTATAAATAGCCATACATTGATTGAGCCTGTGAATAGCCATGATCACTCATACATTGAATAAGCCTGTACATAGCAGTGCTCTAGGATTTCTCTAGTCACCAACTTTCCAAGAGAAAACCACAATGGAAAATTCACTTTCCCACAGAACAATTTTACTTTCCCCATATTTTGGTGAGAAAAATAGATAAATGAAAATTAAAAACCAAGCATAAGTAAAAATCATTTACAAAAAATGTTAAACTTGAAATTAAGTGTTTTAATCTGTATTTTAGTTCTTATCCTTTTGTTCAATTTCTCTGGTTTTTTCTGGACAAAGAAAAGGATGGATTTATTTTGTGTCCTTTTACATTTTATAAATTTTAAAAAAAAATTGTTACTTTATATGAAACTACAGTTATCTCCCTTTACTAGTTACAAGAATAGGGTTTCAATTAGAAAAAGTTATTATTTCAACTGGATCAGGAAAGTTTACCAGTGGAAAATGTACAAAAGAAACTGCATTTGATAATGGATAATATTATTTTTCTGTAACAAATTCACTTTCCCATGGAGAAGAAAGCCAGTATTTATCACTTTCCCATGACCAAAATTCACTTGGTACAGGAGACGGAAAATTGGAATCCTAGCGCACTGCATAGCCATTATTATTCATCATACATTGAATGAGCCTATGAATAGCCATGATCACTCATACATTGAATGAGCCTGTGAATAGCCATTATTATTCCTCATACATTGAATGTACCTGTACATAGCCATTATTTTCAATCATACAGTGAATGAGCCTGCGAGTAGCCCTAAGTTTTCATTGAATTAACCTGTAGATAGTCTTTATTAGTTGTCATCCATTACGAAAAATGCAAATTGACTTTTTTTTTTTAAACATGTATTTACAATCTTTATTTAAATGAACCTGTGAATAGTCTTTAGTAGTTGTCATCCATTAAGAAAAATGCAAATTGACTTTTTATACATGTATTTATTTACAATCTTTTTATATGCCAACGTCTAAAATCGTATTAATCTTATTAATCAACCCTTCTAGATAAAATATTACATTGACCATTGAACATGAAAGTTGAACAGCCGTAATTTCATCAAACAGCTGAGATACTGTAACTGATGATATCTTGATTTTTTTTTTTTTTTTTTTTTTTTTTTTGGTTGTTTTTACCAAATTTTGAGTCCAATTTTGGTATCTTGTAAGCATTATTATGCATTTATTAATGATGAATAATAATAGAAAACTTTTCTAGGACTCCACAATAAAGTTTTCCGGTTGTCCAGGATCAGTCTGTTTTCATGGCTGACAAGTGAAAATGCTGTCATTCTTTTCAACAGGAAAAGTGGGTTTTTGGAAAGTTTTACTTTCTTCATAGTTCATCATAATTAACTCGATAGATATTATTTAAGAGTTAATTATTACCAGTAGTTATTTATTATTACATGTACTTCTTGGTATGCAAGAAAATTGAATTCCACTTTAAGAAAAAATAAAAATAATAAATTATCTAAAAATAAAAAAAGAATGCTGTAACCTGAAATGCCTCCATACTTAAGATTAAGAAATGGCCAAAAAAAAAAAAAAAAAGTGGTGAGTGAGTTATTGTTTAGAGCTGCATCAGTGTTAATGCAGCTATTCATGGCTTGAAAAAATGTTAAAAATATAACTGTATAAAAACTAAACAGATGTAAAAATAATACATGTACTTAACTGATAAAAAACCCAGCGATATCACAGGTAAGTTATAAATTAAAGAGAGTGCTTGATAAAAATACACAGTGTATTTTATTGAACAAATTAATTTCCAAAGGAAGTTTAAAAATTTGATGTCCATGAACATTACTTAAACATCTTGCATTGATTTTAATCAATAAAAAAGTCCAGCAGATTGTTGACCTTGACAAGGGACACATTGGGTAGGTTGTTTTTCCTTTAAAGAAAATGAACGAGTTAAATAACTGGCCAATTCTTTTTAGTTAACAGTTTTATATATTTTTTTGTATTTTTTTGTTTGTAGATAAGGGCTGCTGCTTTAACTTCATGTACCAGTTATACAGGGTCAAAGATGGGTAAAATACAGTTAGGAATGTCTAAAAATGATCATATTGTAAGTTTGTATTTATAAATTTAGTGCATCTGAAAAACTCTCTTTATATAGTTTGTAAACTGTTAAAGTTGTAAAAGACATTTTAGAAGGGACTTTTTGACCTCATAGATAAGGGCTTTGTACAAAATTATGTATTCAATATTACTGGAGTGGAATAATATTTTTTAATATTAATTTTTTAAGTACCGGTACCTTTTTTTAATAGACTCAATGTCCATATTACTTATAAGATGATATTTGTCTGTCTTTTTTTCAGTTAAGCAACCTCATAATATATAAATATGTATGAGACTATGGTTTATTGTTTATAGGAAAATCATCATTTTAGTTTTTAAAAAATTATTTATGGAGTTAGTGTGTACCTGTGATTGGGGAATGTTAAATACAATAAGGTTACATTTATAATCTGATTTTCCTCTTCCATAATGTCAGAAAAACTGATAAATACAATTGGGTTACATTTGATATCTGAATTTCATCTTCCATAATGTGCAGAAAAACTGATAAATACAATTGGGGAACATTTGATATCTAAATTTAATCTTCCATAATGTGCAGAACTGATAAATACAATTGGGGAACATTTGATATCTTAAGTTTATCTTTCATATGTGCAGAAAAACTGATAAATACAACTGGGGGAACATTTGATATCTGAATTTCATCTTCCATAATGTGCAGAACTGATAAATACAATTGGGGAACATTTGATATCTTAAGTTTATCTTTCATATGTGCAAATACAATTGGGGGACATTTGATATCTGAATTTCATCTTCCATATGTGCAGAAAAACTGATAAATACAATTGGGGAACATTTGATATCTAAGTGTCCTCTTCAATAACAACCACTACAGTAGTTCAGTTGGTAGTGTGCTTGATTTGTATGTGATAGGTCTGGGTTTGAACCCCGATCAAGTCTGACCAAGACCTGAAAATTGGTAGTGACTTTTCTTTTGACAAGCACTCGGCATTTAGAAATAAACGTCATGGAGTCTGCAGGAGGAACCATGAAAAACAATGCTCTGTGTCACAGCAGGCATGACACACTAAAGAACACTCCCTGCACAGTGCCCTAAGCATACTGCATTCTTGACAGGGACACAGTAACTCCCATTTAATCAATCATTCAATCAATCTTCCATAACATGCGGAAAAACAGACAATTATGTCTAGACAAAGTAGCACCAAACTGCAGGCAACACAAGTCTTCCCTGGAATACTGGCATATAATATAAGTATGAAGGTGTTTCCTTATTAAATTGTTTATAAATAACAAAATCAAATTCCAAATTCCTCTCTTTGTATTACGATGCAAGTTCTCTCTCAAAAACATCTTTGTATCTAATGATGACTTTTTGCTTCTTTTTCACAGAAATGTACAAAATATTATGCAACACAGTCTTTGATAGCTGTCAAAATGATAAGTGAAGAAGAAGCTTTAAGAGTTGTGAACAGTGTTTTTGATAAATGTTACAATGACAAAGAACCATATGGAAGAATACCACAGAGAAAGTGTGGTAACATGGAACAAATCATATCAGAGGGGAAACTGTTTGGCTACGAAACAGAAAAGATGGAAAATAAGAAAGAGAAGAAAGATAGCTGATGATTCAAAGATTTATAGTTGTTTTTATTTATTTACTTTTTTTTGTTCTCGGATCATGTTTTTATATGTAAATTATATTTTATAAGAACTAAGTAAAACATGTATGAAAAAAAATTTAAAAAATAAAAAAAATATGAGAATTTTGTTTTTGCGATTTTGAAAGAAATTTTCAGCTTAATAACATATACAGAATATTAATTAAAACAATTTTGAACGAACAAACAAACTTAAAAAATTCTGTGACCCAGTGATGTTTATAAACTTATTTTAAGGCACCCAGTTGATACAAGTGGAAAAATGTTCTTAAGCTTAAGGCCCCGGTTTCACAATCACTCTTAACTAAGATTTCCCTAAACTTAAATCTGTCAAATTTAAAATCTTGATAATTATAATAATTTTAATTGTTAAGTTATTTAGTGTCATTTTGAAACTTCAAGCTTGTAACATCTGTATTTAATTTTATCACAAATGTTTATTTGTTATTCAAGAAGAGATTGTCAAAATTTCCTAAATTTGATTTAAGAAAGTTAAGAATTTATCGTTAAACTGGGCCTAAATTTGATTTAAGAAAGTTAAGAATTTATTGTTAAACTGGGGCTTGTTCTAGGTTTGTGAAAAAAAAATGAAGTGCCTTGTAAAAGAATTTTGTTTTTCACAAGATGTGAATTCTCTTCATACAGATGAACCAGAGCCAGAAAGGTTGGATAAAATACTCTTTGTTGAACCTGGCATCACCATAGGGCAAGACTTAGGTGTTACTTTTCCGGTGTTGTAGGTGGTGGTGGCAACGGCGTGTCAAAATGTGAAAGTTTATGTTAAAGTGCTACTCAATCAAAACTAATCAGGCGAGACATTTAAGTCCATGAAATTCTTGGTTTTTTTTTTATACATACCAACATAAATGGAAAAATGATTAAACATTTTTTTTGGTTGAGTACATTTTTTACGTAGGAAAGTCGAAGACTTTTCTAGTTATGTCGTTGTTTGGTTATTAGTAACTAACGCAGCGTAACTATGTCAGTTTTCTTGAGCACTACTGTATACTTGCGTACCAAAAAAGTAGACCTGTACAGCATGGCACAATCTGGGTGTTACAAATGCATTTCTGGTTGTATTTAATTCAATTTCGAATCACACATTTTAGAGAAGAAAAGAAAGTAACACGGACAAAAAATAAATAAATGAAGAATAAATGAAACCGCTTCCCCTACACCAAGTTGCGGAGTGATTCGCTTTTTTCTGGGGTGAAAATTTGCATATCAACTGTATTGAAAACATGTATGATTGATAAACGAACAACAATGACTCTGTAAATGAAAATATATAGAGAATCTCTATGAATACAAAAATAAAAAATATTTATTAAAGAATAAAAAAGAAGGTCATGAATGAAATATAGAGGGTATAACTCAAATTAAGCTCAAATTTGAAATGTAGAAAGTATATTGTGGGGGGATTTAACATATGTAACGGGTTTTTCCAAGTCTTTTTTCGTTGATTCAATTTTCACTAATATTGCAAATTAGGTGCAACATTTTGGGAAATCTTTGAAAATCTTCTCCTCTGAAACCACTGGACCAATTTGAATGAAATTTTGTGTGGAAGGTCCATACGTCGACCTGACTAAAGTTTGTACCAGGCAACCCCGCCTGACATCCAAGATGGCCACTGTTACTATAAATAGAAAATACACAAAAATGGCCATTGTGGATCCTTTTTTGCATCGATTGAGCTCAAATTTTAAATATAGAAAGTGTACTGTGTGGGATTCAAAATATATAACAGGTTTTTTCTGAGAAAATTTTTATTGACCCAATTTTCAAGAAATTGCAAATAAGTGTAATATTTATTAAAAATCTTCTCCTCTAAAACCACTTGGCGAATTGGAACCAAATTTCGTGTGGAAGGTTCCTACATCAGCCTGAAAAAAGATTGTACCAGTCCAAGATGCCCATTGTTACTAGATATATATAAAAAAATAGCCATCGTTGATCCATTTTAAGCTCAACTGGCTAAACCCAGCTGAGTTCATGGCATGGCGAAAGTTTGTCAGTTAACTTGCAGCTTGGTCGTGGTTTTCTCCGATACTCCATTGTCCTCCACCATATCCAAAACTGACAGTCTACGTATAAGTGAAATATTCTTGAGTTGAATGTTAAACAGCATTACAAACAAAAACAAACATTGTCTTACATTTGCAGCCAGTTGAGCATCACAGTCCCTATTTGGCCTCTTGTTTCTCATCCATTGAAATTAATTGAAAATGTCACTTCCTAATATTTCATCAGAAAAAATGTGTTTGATGTTGAAATGGTAAACCAACAGGAGTTGTCCTGCACAATTTTCTCAGCAATGGACATTAATTTTAATCAACTCTCTTTCATACAGAATAAAAGCACTTTATATCCAGGTATGATTTTTATTGGGTTTACCTAAAAACGTAAATACATGTGTAGATCATCTGTACGTTACATCACCGGTCTTGAGTAACGATGTACAGAACAATCCTTTGGGCCAAAACTCATCGAAACAACGATGTTTGCTCTTGGTTCTATTCAATCTTTATTAAAAAGCAATCTGTATCATATGCTCCACCTGAATTCCAGCAAAATCGTGTCCGGAATTATAGACAAAGAATTGCCGTCCGAAAAAGAGGAAATTTAAAAAATATTAAAATTTCAAAGTAAGGATGTCCGAAAGCATTGAAGGACAGGAATTTGGGGTATTTTAGGAAAAGACCCCTGAGGGTTAATTTGAAATAATGACATAGACTGTCGAGATTCAGTCAAAGTTTTTATTTACTTTCTATAGAGTTGTTAAAAATAATTTGGGCTTTTTTTTATTTTTGAATTTCAATATCCCTATTAGAGATGGAAGAAGCAAAAAGTTCACAGTATTTACACAGAAATCCATCTTGACAATTTGAGAAATACAGAAATTTTCATAATTTGATGCCCGAAATTTGCACTGATCTGGCATGCTACAAGTGGCACAAGTGCTACAAAATCAGAATCTTCTGATTATCTTTCAGACAGTGACTGACTTTAGATTTCACTTATTGAAGTTGCCTTCGCTGTTTCTGTCCGAGTTTTGGGCCAACTTCACTCTTTTTCTATTTTTTCCTGAATCTGAATAGGACTTTCATTTTCTGTTTCACGGCAGTAGAAGAACTGGTTTTATTTAAAAAAATCCTGTTATTGTTTGGAAACTTCTTGATGTTTTTCTCTTTCAGTCGTTTTATATAATATTTACTGTTTTGTGGTTTTTTGCTCACCTGAGCTGAAAGCTCTGATCCAAGTGTAGTTGAGTAATGATGTTTTATGCACCAGTCAAGACTCTTTCACATATCCAGATAGTCAGTTCTTAGATGGAGGAGGAAACAAAAGTGCCCCCAGAAAACCACTGACATTTGCCAAGCAAACTGACAAACTTTCTCAAACTAGCATCTGCCCAAGCAGCATTTTAATCTAGGCACTAAGAGGCACTGTGCCCTGTAAGATTACCCTTAAGACCACTTGGTCACCATGACCCCAGTGGTTCCAGAGGATAAGAGAAGAAAAATATTATATTTTTTTAAAAGATGATATAAGTAATTTAAAGCATAATGTCTTTTCATGTCATTGACACCATGACATTTAAGTGACAGAATCTTGACAGGACTAAGTATTGATATCAACCCAGTTACCAGGCTTTCATGCCTACTTTCCTACGTTCAGCACAGTCTGTGCTTTGTTTTTTTTTTTTTTTTTTTTTTGGTAAAATAATAAAATTTTAAATTGTTTATATTTCAAGCATTTCTAAATTAAACATAAAATATTCAAATTTTTTAAATCTTCTTTTGGTTTAAATCTGTTCAATTGACTGGTGTAGACAGGTTTGATCCACAATGTTTGCTATGACAGTTTAGGTCTGTAAATTACTTAAAATGTTGTCTATACATATGTACATTCTAAACAGGAAAAAATCCTATATTTACAAAATATGCTTTATTTATTAAATATGTTTGTAGTTTACATGAGGTATTATGTTTTGGCCTGTTTTAATTACAGCTACAAGTTAAGTTTTAGAAATTGACATCTATGCAATGTACAATGCATACATTAGCAACAGAACATTTTACACCTAGCATAGTATGAACTTTTATAGGTCCAAACAAAAGGGTTTTCTACATCTATATGTCAATTATTTGTTATGTAAAAAAAGGGCTTAAGGTTTTGATTTTAATCAGACAGTGCAGAGGTACTTGTATTTGTAGTGACTAGGTAAACATCTTGAGTCAAACCTAATACACAGTAGGTACTTTTAAATATTTGTCATTTATTCTTTGAACTTCAGGTGGGTTTTAAATAAGTTTCTTTTAGCAGGAGAGGATGGCAGCCAAGTAGATGCCTCATGTTGGAAGCAAAATAAATTTCTTGTATATCCTGCCCTGTACGACACATGACCAAATAGAACAAAGTTATGTAAAATGCTATAGCTCAAGGGAAATAACTCTCATATACTCAATATACCAGCTATTTAATGTGTTTATATATAACGTGACAACCTCAGTAGCTCAGTGGTTAGCTTCCACTTGAGAGCAGACTTGATGAAATTTTGAGATTACGAGGATAGAGTATAGACTGGTTCACAGAGTGCCAGAATAATAGACTAGGGGGAATGGTATGTTCTTCTGTAGCATACTGAGTCATTAAGCTAGCCCCTTAACAAAAAGTTGGCCTGACTGTGTGCTAGTACACAACAGACCATAATGAACACTTGCACATCTCACATATACACTGCCTTGTTCTTATATTAATCAATAGAGATTAATAACCTTGCTGTCATCTTGAATAGAAATGCGGTAGCTCAGTTGGTAGAGTGTTTGCTCTGTAAGTGGAAGGTCATGGGTTGGAACCTCAGCTTGGTCTGACCCAAGACTTGAAAGTGGGTAGTGACTGTTCTTTCGCCAAGCACTCGACATTGGGAAATGAAAGTCACTGTTCTTTCAGATGGGAACTTCAAATAAACGAGGTCCCGTGTCGCGGCAGGCGTGGCACGATAAAGAACCCTGCTGTATAATGCCATCAGCACAATGCACAGGCAACATTTCTGCACTTTTGCAGAAAAAAAACCACCGTTACTCAACTCGAGTCTCATTTTGAATAGCTGAAAAATTGCTGATGGGACATTAAACAGCATTACAATAATAACAACAATAAACAAATGCATTTAGTTATTTACTTTCTAACTTTTAAGATTAGCTTACAAACAATGTGTGAATTAAATTTATTAAAAACAAGCCTATGTTACAATCTTCTATCAATGCATTCTGTATAATCCAGTCTAAATCTGCTCCGTTACCTACGCGATATAGTAGAGTAGCATAGTGATAGCAGAGCAGATATTGACTCTGGATTATCTAGAATGCTATCAATGATGATGTAAAATGTATATGCCATTATGAGCCTTTTTGTCTAAAAATTATTCCTGAAATTTTAATGCAATAAAAATCCTTCACAAACAGACTAAATGATGTTTATTGTTTATCTTAAAAATTTCCTGTTTGAAACAGGAAATTTGTTTCTTACGATAAGAAAATAGTTAAAATCCTTACAATCGCACATGTCGCATCAGATACAAAAATGACATCATTACATATTATGATAATAGAATAAAGTGCCCTTGGATCATAAAATAAAATAATGCACCTTAACCTCAAATTTTCTAGGCACAATGTGACCTCTTTTTTAATCTTTTCAAGTGATCAACTCCATGCTTATTCCAGCATCAGAAAGAAAGTCTAAGTCACCTCTGCAATAAGCAGTTTTTCCAGAATTGTCACAAATCTCAGTACTAATCACTTGACTAGAAAAGATGTTGAATCATCTTTTTGTTCCAAGAATGTTTCATTCAGCAATACCTTTGCATCAAATATTCATAAAAAATTGTCCAAGTTTGGTTGTACACATCGTTGTTGCTTCATAATGTTCTATATCATCACCTAAAAGCTCCAATTCTGAAATAAACAGATATATATATACAGTTTTAAACACTGACCTTAGTATCCAGACAAAACCAATCTTTAACCTTAAATATTTAACTTATTATATGACCATTGGTTCATATATTAATTTGAAAATTAAAAATAAGCAAGAATTTAACAATAAATTAAAAACCTTTTATATAATAATTTCAAGATGTGGTCATGAGCTTTCAACATTTCATCACAATTATTTTGAAATTCTCCAAGAGTTGTCATTCTTAGGCTATGTTTTCATACATTGTTAGAGTAGAGTGGAGTAATGGTGTTTTATACTCCAATCAACAGTTTTTCACTTAATTCAAGGGGGGTCAGTGCTGGAAAATGGAGTGCCCAGAGAAAACAACCGTTTGACAAGCGAATTGACAAACTCACACTAAGATCTGTCCCGGGTGGGATTGAAACCAAGGCAGTGAGAGTCACTGTGATAAGTAAGCATGCGCTTTAGACCACTTTGACTTTAGACCACAGATACATCATCAAGGACACATGGAAGTTTACATAAACTCCAAAATTGCTGTTTAACAAAAAATCCATGAAGGCCTTGGGGCTCATCTTAGAATCAACTGCCTTTGAATACATTCTAAAACAATGTAACCTCTTGAAGAGGCATAGTTTTTCTTTTGTCCTAGTGACCTTCATATTGACCCAATATGACACTCTAGAAAGTTGACCTACTTTTTTTCTCAAAACATTCACATTTGTTAAATGAAAATTGTATGAAAATTACAGCTTAAGAATGTTAACATGAAATGTTGTTTTACAAGGGAGGAAATCGTATCAAAATAGCTAACTTAAGCACTTCCTTTTTGTACATAATGGTTATACTTACTTTTTGTGTATACTGGTCTTCTAGTAAATAATCCTGATTTATGGGATCGCCCTAAAACTACTCTGGATATACAACCAAGTTCGTCTAGAAACTGTAATAAAAATCCAGGTTTTAGTATTACACAAAACCATATAACCAGTAACTACAGAAGCTGTTAAGTTTATAAGCCACTTTCCACCATAAACTACAAATGTTCACTGGCATTTTCAGAGGGAGGGGGTGTGTGTGTGTGTGTGTGTGTGTGTGTGTGTGTGTGTGAGGCAATTATACCCCAATACCCGTATCTGTAACATATAATCTTTGATCTTTGTTCCTACACACACTCAGTAAAACAGTCCCAGTCCAATATATATTTTTGGATCCAGAGACCATTTGTTTTATGTACTGGTAATCCCTTTAAAGCTACAATAATTTATAGTCCTGAAAATTGGTAGTGACTGTTCTTCACCAAGCACTCAGCATGTAGATATGAAAGTCACTAGGTCCTTCAGAAGAGACCTTAAACACCAATGTCCCAGGTCATGGTAAAAAAACCCTCCCTGTACATTGCCCTTAGCAAACTGCAAAGGTAAAAATTTCTGTCACTTCACCCATAGCTGGTGACGTCTCGATATAAGTGAAATATTATTGACTTGGTCATAAATCCCTATTAAATCAAACAATCATAATCAAAATACACCCTTGAACAATGAAAAGCATTTGTCATCACTAAGCCCAAGTTGGTGAAAAATAACAAGCTGTATAAAAGTTACTGGATGAAAAGTAAATTTACTAGCTATTACAAACATGGTGATTCTGATAGTAGTGTGTAAGCAGTATATAAGGGGAGTATTTGGTCAATAGTCTTACCTCAATTATTTCTAGTATGGCTATAGGTTGTATATACGGGGAGTATTTGGTACACAAACTCTGAAAACTACATCCAGGGTTGCTTATGATATATAACATTATAGATTCTACCATCATCTTCAATACTGGTTTGTTGATTGTTCCCTCCGGTTTTCTCCATGGTCTAGAAATTAATCTGACACGTTCATATGAACTACAAATAGAAAGTGATATTATAATGTAGTTTTCTGTTCAAAGTACACCAAGTTTAAACTGAATGCACCAATTGAGGGAAAACAGAAGATTATGAAATAGAGTGACCCTAAATATAAATAAATTTGTATCACCTAATGACCAAACATTGTCATATGCTTAAACAGCACCTATCCAGTGCCAAAGGTAGAACCATCAAGGTAATGACCAAAAATTGTCTTAGTATGCGGGTGAATTTTGCATAGAGATTCACCTTTCTTACAGAGAATATAAAAATGAAAACGTTACAAATCAGTTTTACTACCATTTCAAGCTTATTTTTAAATCAACTTTAGAAGAATAGATGTTAAAAATTTCTATGAAATGGCAGTAAGAAAAAAAGGTGTGGGGGAAAGAAAAAACTTTTTGATAACAGAAAGTACTAGCTCATATTTCTATTTTCATAGGCTATATCCGTTACTCATGAAGGGACAAAATGAATGGCCACATACATATGCAACACAACAAAGCAAATCATCAAACATACTCAGGTCCAGCAGTTCAAATTCTTGTATTTGTTGTAAGTTTAGAATATCTGGTCTCCAACTAAACTCTTTGTGTCTATTTCTTATAACAACTCAAATTCAGCAATCATTTACCATTTCAATTTTTGAAATGAGTTTTGCCATAAAATCTTATTTACTAACGTGCATTTTATCTGTTGTATTGATTGAGGGAATTAACTTATAAATATACATATACATTTTCACAAATATGTATGTACATAGTTACCAAATCAAGCATGTGATACAATGCAAAAAATAAATTATGTACTGCAAAAGATAGAAGATTCCTTGATACAATATTTAATTAGGTTATACATACTCAATATTTTATATTTTGTAATATGGTGCAAAATAATTAAAGTTTAACAATTTTCTTTATTTTGGAAATGTTAGAAAAATGTTCATTATTCAAAATACAAACCTGATTGGTAATGGATCACTTGTCTTTGCCTTTTCCTCCAATTTTTGTAAAGTTGTTTTCCTTCGTTTCCGTGGTGATAGAGGATTGTCATTTGACTGTTCAGATTTTTGGTCAGTTTTGACCTCCTCTGTTATAAGGCTTACATCTAATAGCTCTCCATTATCACTCTGTACACTATGCTCAATATAGTCATCACTTTCTTTGTTTTTATCAACAACATCAGCAATTTGTATGGCAGAATTGTCTCCCCCTGATGATATCATTTCTGTATTGACTTTGTCACTATTTGCTGATGACAATGTCATTGACTGTTCTGAAGAGTCGCCACTTGGTGTTGTTCCAACAGTCTCACTTATTGTTTCATTGTCAGTTTTTTCACTAAATGTGGTGGCTTGAGTGTCTGACTCTTTATCTTGTTCAGAAGTCCCTCCACTAAATGTGGTGGCTTGAGTGTCTGACTCTTTATCTTGTTCAGAAGTCCCACCTTCTGAAACGATTGGATCACTAGTGCCTGTTTCACCACTTGAAACTGAACTTAGTAATTGGTCCTGAAACAAAAACTAAAATTGTTATCTCAATATTTGGTATATTGACAAGTAAACTTAATGGTAAGTATATCACTGGTAATTTCATAGTTTGTCATATCTTGACTGGTATAAACCTGGTATAAGTTATTTTCTGAAATAATGATTAACCAATTAGTTTGGAATGCTTCTGTGATTGGTTTTTGATGCTTACCTGAGATTGGTTTGGAATGCTTATCTGAGATTGTTTTGGAATGCGTTGTTTGGAATGCTTATCTGTGATTGGTTTGGAATGTTTATCTGAAATTGGTTTGGAAATCTTATCTGAGATTGGTTTGGAAAGCTTATATGAGATTGGTTTGGAATGCTAATCTGTGATTGGTTTGAAATGCTTATCTGAGATTGGTTTTGGAATGCTTATCTGAGATTGGTATGGAAAGCTTATCTGAGATTGGTTTGGAAAGCTTATCTGAGATTGGTTTTGGAATGCTTATCTGAGATTGGTTTTGGAAAGCTTATCTGAGATTGGTTTTGGAAAGCTTATCTGAGATTGGTTTTGGAATGCTTATCTGAGATTGGTATGGAAAGCTTATCTGAGATTGGTTTGGAAAGCTTATCTGAGATTGGTTTTGGAAAGCTTATCTGAGATTGGTTTTGGAATGCTTATCTGAGATTGGTTTTGGAATGCTTATCAGATTGGTTTTGGAAAGCTTATATGAGATTGGTTTGGAATGCTAATCTGTGATTGGTTTGAAATGCTTATCTGAGATTGGTTTTGGAATGCTTATCTGAGATTGGTTTTGGAATGCTTATCTGAGATTGGTTTTGGAATGCTTATCTGAGATTGGTTTTGGAAAGCTTATCTGAGATTTGTTTTGGAAAGCTTATCTGAGATTGGTATGGAAAGCTTATCTGAGATTGGTTTGAAATGCTAATCTGTGATTGGTTTGAAATGCTTATCTGAGATTGGTTTTGGAATGCTTATCTGAGATTGGTTTTGGAATGCTTATCTGAGATTGTTTTGGAAAGCTTTTCTGAGATTGGTTTTGGAATGCTTATCTGAGATTGGTTTTGGAAAGCTTATCTGAGATTGGTATGGAAAGCTTATCTGAGATTGGTTTGAAATGCTAATCTGTGATTGGTTTGAAATGCTTATCTGAGATTGGTTTTGGAATGCTTATCTGTGATTGGTTTGAAATGCTAATCTGTGATTGGTTTGAAATGCTTATCTGAGATTGGTTTTGGAATGCTTATCTGAGATTGGTTTTGGAATGCTTATCTGAGATTGTTTTGGAATGCTTTGTTTGGAATGCTTATCTTTGATTGGTTTGAAATGCTTATCTTTGATTAGTTTGGAAAGCTTATCTGAGATTGGTTTGGAAAGCTTGTCTGAGATTGGTATGGATTTCTAATCTGAGATTGGTTTTGGAATGCTTATTTGAGATTGGTTTGAAAAGCTTATATGAGATTGGTTTGAAATGCTTATCTGAAACATTGTTCAGCAGTGTGCTAGCATTCATTCATACACATTTTTACATTTGTCCATAAAAAATTCAGTGAAATAAAATGCCAATGAGCAGTGCCTGATAAGTTTTATCATTGCTAAGTAAATATTTGTGCAGTAATAAATTTGATTAAGTTAAGCTAAAACTTTCATAAAAGTCATCTTTGTCTGACCTTGACCTTAAATAATATTTATTGATACAAAACAATAAAAATATCACAATACTGATTTCTCTGATTGTATAGCCAAACATGATTATTGAATCCTGACACAGTCCAGAATAAAAACATTTATTTTATTGTCAAATTATAAAATGACAAATTAACACAGATGGATGGATAAATGTCAGAACTAATGAGTACATGAATTTTAAATTACTAATTATACAATTATACCCAAAAATCAAAGATAGATGGTTTATTTCTAATACATATGTTGTGTTTCTACACAGTATAACTTAGTTATAATGCTTTTCCATAATTTTGCTGTGACCTCTCTGTCATATTGAAATGCATTTATAAAATCAAAAAGCTTCTTTCCTGTTTTGTTTATTTATTTATTTATTTTTTTTATAAAATGGCATCTTCTCTTTACACAACCTTGGTGGCTAAGTGGTAGAGCATCAGCCTTGTGAAGGGAAGGGGCTGAATCCTGACAGAGTCATACATAAAATTTGAAATACTGCTTCCTCGTCTGAAAGGAGGACAGAATATCAAACTGGTTCAGCAACTACCAGGATAATGTGACTGGGGAAGTGGTTTGCTTGCCTGTGGCATACTGTCTCAGTGAGCTAGCACCTTAACAAAAAGACACCCAGAGTGCAGGCTAGTACAAGGCAGACCAAATTACACCCTTGAGCAAGCACCTTATAAAAAGACACCCTGAGTGCATGCTAGTACAAGGTAGACCAAATTACACCTTGAGCAAGCACCTCAACAAAAAGACACCCTGAGTGCATGCTAGTACAAGGCAGACCAAATTACACCCTTGAGCAAGCACCTTAACAAAAAGACACCCTGAGTGCATGCTAGTACAAGGCAGACCAAATTACACCCTTGAGCAAGCACCTCAACAAAAAGACACCCTGAGTGCAGGATAGTACAAGGCAGACCAAATTACACCCTCATAACATCTCAAGCATACAAAAGCAGTGTATGTGTGAGGTTTAGGGTTCAAACCACAGATGGGTCTGACCAAGACTCGAAAATTGGTAGTGACTCTTCTTTCGCCAAGCATTCTGCATTTAGAAATGAAAGTCATGGGGTCCTTCAGATGAGACCTTAAAACCGATGTATCATGCAAGGACAGGCATGGCACATTATAGAACCTCCACATTGCCCTTAGGGCATTGCAAAGGTCAAAATTTCTGCGACTTTACTTTTAGCTGATGACCTCTCAATATAAGTGAAATATTCTTGACTGGGACATAAAACCCCATTAAATCAATCAATCAATTAAGCATACACAAACTAGTTCATAGATTAATTCTTATAGATAATTTTTCTTGAAATTGTTGAAAAAAATTGCTGATTCAATGTTAAACAACATTACAACCAACCAACCTTCTCTTTATTATATTAAAAATATAGGGCTGTAAATTGAGGTTTGACTGTACTTATTTCTAACCCATTACAATGTGACATCATAACTGACAAATCTGTTCTGGTCCTATTTCAGCTTGTGGCAATGACCTTAAGAGGAAAACCATCCCAGTATAATATTGAGTGGGTGTGTGTAGTAAGAAACTTAGTGGGCACGTGTAGTGTAATACTTAGTTGGCACATGTAGCCTTAAACTTGAGAATCAACTTTTATATTTAGTATCATAATCTTCTTATTTTTAATTCTCTGTCATCTATGAAATGTGATCATCCATCTTACAGACAAATTTTGTTATCATAAATTACATATACAATATACTACTATAATTTATTGCTGACCTATCACATTTTCTGGGGCTTTTGGTCCAGTAGTCAAATGAATATTTAAAAAAAAAATATTGTACATCCATTCTTGTGACATTGTCCAAAAAACAAAGAGGAAGATATCTTACATTTACTCTTGAAAGGGAGAGAGATTTTGACAACAATTAAAACAAGAGGCCCAAGATGGCCCTAATTTGCTCACCTGAGTTTAAATGTAACTGGTATGTCTTGATAACACCTGGTAAGTCATAACATGTTGCCTCAATAAAAGTGGTTTCAGAGAACATTATTTTTATTGTTTTGGTTTTCAGCTTTGTAGGTCACTGTGACCTACTTTTGGTAGCCATAGTAACCAGAAACACAAATGTGAATGGCAATGGTCTATAGATGTATTGACTAATATGAATGTAATGTGACCAGTAGTGTCTTGAGAAGTCTTTTGATTGATGGATGGATGGCGGAGTGCCTATCCATAACAAAAGCTCACATGAGCAATTTTCAGATCCGGATTAAGAATTTACAGATTTGACACATTAATTAAAATATTTTTAAAAAAAATTATAAAAGTTTCTGAGAAGGCATTTAAAGCAATTGTTGACGGACGGACGGACGACAGACGGACAGACGATGGACGGCGGACAACTGAGGGTCTGCCTCTATTGATACCAATAGCTCACATGAGCACTTTGTGTTTATCATTGAAATAACTTGATAACAAATTCTCACCAAACTTTTAAAGTTTTTGGGGACTTTTGGTAAAGTGGTAAAAAGCATGATCATTCCATCATTTATTGTGTTCAGGGTAATTTTTTTATAATAAGAGTGTTTTATGTGTTCAAGATAATTTTATACGAAAAGGTTATTTAATGTGTTCAAAGTAATTTTATATAAAAAGGATGTTTAATGTGTTCAAGGTAATTTTATATAAAAAGGATGTTTAATGTGTTTAAGTAACTTTATATAAAAAGGATGTTTAATGTGTTCAAGGTAATTTTATATAAAAAGGGTGTTTCATGTGTTTAAGGTAATTTTCTATAATAAGGGTGTTTCAGGTGTTTAAGGTAATTTTATATAAAAAGGGTGTTTCATGTTTTCAAGGTAATTTTATATAATAAGGGTGTTTAATGTGTTCAAGGTAATTTTATATAAAAAGGATGTTTAATGTGTTTAAGGTAATTTTATATAAAAAGGATGTTTAATGTGTTCAAGGTAATTTTATATAAAAAGGGTGTTTCATGTGTTCAAGGTAATTTTATATAAAAAGGATGTTTAATGTGTTTAAGGTAATTTTATATAAAAAGGATGTTTAATGTGTTTAAGGTAATTTTATATAAAAAGGGTGTTTCATGTGTTCAAGGAAATTTTATATAATAAGGGTGTTTAATGTATTCAAGGTAATTTTATATAAAAAGGGTGTTTCATGTGTTCAAGGTAATTTTATATAAAAAGGGTGTTTCATGTGTTCAAGGTAATTTTATATAAAAAGGATGTTTAATGTGTTTAAGGTAATTTTATATAAAAAGGATGTTTAATGTGTTAAAGGTAATTTTATATAATAAGGGTGTTAAATGTGTTCAAGGTAATTTTATATAAAAGGGTGTTTCATGTGTTTAAGGTAATTTTAAACAAGAGGCCCATGGGCCTTAACGCTCACCTGAGGACATGGCCAACCTGAGGATATATCCAAAATCATTTGCAAAAATACATAAAATATTCTAATATACATGCCATACAAAAAGTTAATAGTTTCCAAGATAATTAACAATTTGAGTCTTTTTATGCATCTATGACCTTGACCTTTAAACATAGAACCTTGAGCCACATATCAAAATGATTGTCATATCAATACCTACAAAATTCTAGTATATATACCTTTGCAAAAAGTTAATAGTTTTCAAGATAATTAACAATTTGGGTCTTTTTATGCATCTATGACCTTGACATTCAAATGTAAAACCTTGAATCTAATATCAGAATAATCACCATATCAATTCCTACAATATTCTAATATACATGCCATACAAAAAGTTAATAGTTTCCAAGATAATAAACAATTTCAGTCTTTTTATGCACCTATGACCTTGACCTTTGAATGTATGACGTTGAGCCACATATCAAAATGATTGTCATATCAATACCTACAAAATTCTAGTATATATAGCTTTGCAAAAAGTTAATAGTTTTCAAGATAATTAACAATTTGGGTCTTTTTATGCATCTATGACCTTGACATTCAAATGTAAAACCTTGAATCTTATATCAGAATGATCACCATATCAATTCCTACAATAATCTAATATACATGCCAATACAAAAAGTTAATAGTTTCCAAGATAATTAACAATTTCAGTCTTTTTATGCACCTATGACCTTGACCTTTGAATGTATGACCTTGAGCCATATATCAAAATGTTTGTCGTGTCAATACCTACAATATTCTATAATACATGCCTATACAAAAAGTTTATAGTTTTCAAGCTAACGCACAATTTTAGTCTTTTTTAGCAAAAAAATAACATTTCAGGGGCAACAACTCCTACATGCATTATCATACAGTTACGAAACTTTGTACCTTTTTACATTTTGTCCTGCTAAACATTTTAACAATGTTTTAATATTATATATCTCTTATAATTTGGAAGAAAAAAGCCTAAAACTGCACAAATTACAAACTAGGTCATGACCTTGAACTTTGACCTTGACCCCATTTTGAAGGTTATTTCAAGAAAAAGTCAAAACTGAAAACCCCATGTCAATATCTATTCATATAGTCAAGTTATAATAATTTGAAGCCATTTTACGAAATTTTCAAAATTAAGCACAAAAACGCGTAACCTAATTTTTTACCAAATTTCACGAAATGAACAATTTATAAGCTTAAGACCCTAGAGAAGCCAAATATCACATCAGATTTTTTCTCCCATCATCGCTTTCAGAGAAAAAGATTTTTTAAGTTTTTTGAAACCATGGGTCACCTTGACCTAGTTTTGGGAGCCATGACAACGTCACGAACAAATCTGAATTGCACTGGCCCATATATGCATCTGACCAAGTTTCATTGAAATCTACCTCATAGTTTTAGAAAAGAAGTTGAAAATGTAAAAGTTTACGCCGCGGACGACGACGACGACGCCGACGACGACGACAACGCCGCCGACGACGACGACGACGACGACAGACAAATTTTGATCAGAAAAGCTCACTTGAGCCTTTGGCTCAGGTGAGCTAAAAATAAGGGTGTTTCTGGTGTTCAAGGTAATTTTATATAATAAGGGTGTTTCAGGTGTTCAAGGTAATTTTATATAATAAGGGTATTTAATGTGTTCAAGGTAATTTTATATAAAAAGGATGTTTAATGTGTTAAAGGTAATTTTATATAATAAGGGTGTTTCAGGTGTTCAAGGTAATTTTATATAATAAGGGTGTTTAATGTATTCAAGGTAATTTTATATAAAAAGGGTGTTAAATGTGTTCAAGGTAATTTTATATAATAAGGGTGTTTAAAGTGTTCAAGGTAATTTTATATCAAAGGGTGTTTCATGTGTTCAAGGTAATTTTCAAAAATAAGGGTGTTTCATGTGTTTAAGGTAATTTTATATAAAAAGGGTGTTTCATGTTTTCAAGGTAATTTTATATAATAAGGGTGTTTAATGTATTCAAGGTAATTTTATATAAAAAGGATGTTAAATGTGTTCAAGGTAATTTTATATAAAAAGGGTGTTTTATGTGTTCAAGGTAATTTATAAAATAAGGATGTATAATGTGTTCAAGGTAATTTTCTATAATAAAGGTGTTTCAGGTGTTCAAGGTAATTTTCTATAATAAGGGTGTTAAATGTGTTCAAGGTAATTTTATATAAAAAGTGTGTTTCATGTGTTCAAGGTAATTTTAAAAGATAAGGGTGTTTCTGGTGTTCAAGGTAATTTTATATAAATAAGGGTGTTTCAGGTGTTCAAGGTTATTTTATATAATAAGGGTGTTTAATGCGTTCAAGGTAATTTTATATAAAAAGGGTGTTTCATAAGTTTAAGGTAATTTTCTATAATAAGGGTGTTTCAGGTGTTCAAGGTAATTTTCTATAATCAGGGTGTTTAATGTGTTCAAGGTTATTTTATATAAAAAGGGTGTTTCATGTGTTCAAGGTAATTTTATATAATAAGGGTGTTTAATGTGTTCAAGGTAATTTTATATAAAAAGGATGTTTAATGTGTTTAAGGTGCTTTTATATAAAAAGGGTGTTTCATGTGTCAAGGTAATTTTATATAATAAGGGTGTTTAATGTGTTTAAGGTAATTTTCTATAATAAGGGTGTTTCAGGTGTTTAAGGTAATTTTATATAATAAGGGTGTTAAATGTGTTCACTGTTATTTTATATAAAAAGGGTGTTTCATGTGTACAAGGTAATTTTCAAAAATAAGGGTGTTTCAGGTGTTCAAGGTAATTTTATATAATTAGGGTGTTGAATGTGTTCAAGGTAATTTTATATAATTAGGATGTTTAATGTGTTCATGGTAATTTTATATAATAAGGACGTTTCAGGTGTTCAAGGTAATTTTATAAAATAAGAGTGCTTAATGTGTTCAAGGTAATACTTTATAAGGGTGTTCAAAGTGTTAAAGGTAATTCTATATAATTAGGGTGTTTAAAGTGATGTAGGTAATTTCATATCATATATTGGTGTTTAATGTGTTCAAGGTTATATTTCATAAAGGTGTTTAAAGAGTTGAATGTAATTTTATATATTAAGAGTGCTTGATGTGTTCATGGTAATTTTCTAAATTAAGGGTGTTTATAGTGTTCAAGGTAATTTTATATAATAAGGGTGCTTGATGTGTTCAAGGTTTTTTTCTACAATAAGGGTGTTTAAAGTGGTCAAGGTAATTTTATAACACAAAGATTTTTTACAGTTTATAAAGTAATTCTGTATTATTAAGGCTTCTAATACATAAAGAATATATTATGTGTTTGAGGTCGAGATTGAGAAATTCTGATTGAGTGGTGAGAATTTTTAAAGCCTCAATTGAGATGAAAAATATCTGACCATGAGGTCGGAATTTCCCTATCTCAACCTCAGTCGAGTAATTGGTTATTTTTCTCACATATAACTTACAAAAAAAAAAAAAAAGAAAAAGAAAAAATATACAGGAATCCTCACAATTATGATGAAAGATTTTGCTAGCAGATAAACTCAAGACATGCAACAAAAACATGTAAAGTTTCTCTCAGAGCAGAATGTGAACCTATGCAACAAAACAAAATAACGATTTTCCTCTTTATGTATATAAATCTTTTAGTAAAAATAATATTATTCATCACAAAAAATCTGTTTTGTCATTTTCTTATAATTTTTTCCCACTAATTATGACAATTGACAGAAAAAAGTCCCCATTTAATTGAGATAGGCTACACATGGGCATGCAGTGTGCGATATGGAAAAAATATCGAACCACCAATTTGAGAAATAAACCTGTCACATATGCGAGAAATACCTATATCATAAGGTATTTGTACATCTATGGAAAAAAGTTATTTGAAGTGTTCAAGGTGATTCTACATCTGCATTTTCAGGTAATTTTCACCTTTACAATAAGGGTGTTATTCGAAGACAATTTGTTTTGGTGTACAAAAATTGTTTTAAAGATGATTTCCAGATACCTACAATCCAACAACTTTGTATGTTTGGTATGTTATGGGTTAAAAAATAAGGTATGAAAAATTATCAATTATTCATATCTGCTATGGCACTATCAGACATTCTCCATTTATTTTACTTACCAAAAAAAAAATATAAATAAATAAATAGAAATAAGTAAATAAAAAAAAAAAAAAATAAAAAAAAAAAAAAAAAATAAATAAATAAATAAATAAATAAATAAATAATAAAACAAAAATAAGTCAGTGAATATTTGTTACAGTAGTCTGTGCCCTAGAAATCTCTCTCTTTAAATGATCTTTTTATCTAGGTCTACTAAATTTCAATGATAAAATTGAGTAATTCTCTTTCTAAAGAAATCTATATTTTTTAAAAGGTTTTTAAACCTTTTAGGTCAGACTTAATGGTTTCTTGTTACTTTTGGTAAATTGGAGTGAAGTGGAGTATTGGTGTTAAAGGCCTTAGTTAAGATTCTTTTATTTATATAAAAAAGGCAGTTCTAAGATGGAGTTTGAAACTAAAGTGCCTAGAAAAAACCACAAACAAACTTCAGCAAATGAATTGACATTTTTCTCACATAATGCCGTGCCCTAGTCGGATTCATACCCTAAGGGGTGAGAGGTGTTATGAGCCATAGTTATATAAAAGGCATAAGATGGATGTTGGATCTGAAGTGCTCAGAGAAAACCACTAAAACCACTAAAAAGTTTTGGCAAATGAAATGACATTTTTCTCATATTAGGATGTGCCCAAAAAATTCATATCTAGGGGTGAGAGGTGTTATGTCCACGACACACTCCAAATCATAAATATCACCTCATTGAAGGATATCTAATGCAAATCCAGAAATTCTCAATTCACAACTTTACCAAATTTGATTTTGTTGTAATAGGTATTTTTTTCAGATTATGAATGAACATATAAAAAAAAGTTGTACAAATGTTGTAGTAACTAGCACTATTTTAATGTTGTTTTATATTGTTGCCTAGGAACCAAAAACATGAAAAGACATTGAGACAACTGAATAACTTTTTTTTTTGACCAGCCGATTTATTAGAAAGAAAGACTTATATTTTAACAGTTTTTTTTTTTTTTTTTCAAACAAATAAACAAGAAAATTAGAAATTACAAATTAACAGCATATTCAGTGAGAAGGGATGCAATTAATATCTCAAGAATGGCACCATGATGAGAAAGTTATGTACTTCATATTGTTTTTACTGTTGTGTTGCTCTGTTGTGGCTGAGTTATAACGCCACAGTTATCCTGGAGGCACATGGCGATTTTCATTATGACTAGACTTAAGTAAGTGAAAGATAACAAACTTAATTCAAGTTAATTGCACTTTCTGTGAAAATTTGCATAATTCACTGTCACAAACACAGTGGCACAAACAATAAAAATAATAATGTAAATTCTTTGATAAAATTTTAATGGCCATCTGCTCATTAAGCTTAAATCATAAATATGAAAAGAATCCGTTATTAATTTTTCTGTACTTTTCATGAACAATTTTTTTTAGTTAGCATTGACAAGAGATAATGAACAGGAAATAATAACCATTAAATTCTCCATCTAAGTCTTTAGAAGATTTAAACCTCCACCAAAAAGGAAGTATTCACTTTTATTTTATGTTTTAACATTTTTTGTAAGAAATTATCTGATCACAGGTATTTTTGTTCAATTTCCGTATGAATTACCTAACTGTCTAAGATTGAGGGAAAAACTACATAAAATCAATCAATACTGTCTGATAGTGGTAAAGTCTGCAAGCAAATCCAAATTTTTTTTTAAGGTCTTGATGTCCAAGTGGTCTAAAGTTAGATGGTTACAGTGCCCTTCATTGCTAAGGATGGAATCATGACTCAGCAGATCTTTGAGCGAGAAAGTTTGTGAGTTCACTTTGCAAAGGTTGGTTGTTTTCTCTAGATGGTCAAGTTTGTTTTACCATCTCTTAACTGACCACCTTAATAAAAGTGAAAGAATCTGGACTGGGGACCATTACTTCACTCTACTCTAAATAACAGAAACAGAGCACAATGAACAATTCACTATACTATTATCTGACTAGATAAGCTGACTTCTGTCTTAGGTTCACACATGCGAATTATTGTAATTGCTATTAAAGGGAGATAAATCTATTCAAATTACAGTTTGAAGGACACACACACACACACACACACACACACACACACACACACACACCACACACACACACACACACACACACACACACACACTGTCATTTAAAACCACTTATTCTTCTTTTATTTTAGACTGAAGCATGTTATAGAATAATTGTAATGAAGATAAATCCAATATTTGTATCAAGCATGAAGGATGGACAGGTTCAGTGAAATGTTTTATAGAGCATGCCTACTGTACAAACAAGGGAGGTAAATGTCAATAGATCAGTAAAAAATAACTTCTGTGAACAGAAGAAGGAAAATAAGTTCCTTCGATAATACAAAAGTATGATGATAAATTACTTTTATTAAAATGATAAAACAAAGTCCAGACATTTTGAGTATTTTTTTATGCTTTCACAACTTGCTTTTATGCAAGAATATAAATTAATACTTCGGCCATATTTAATAAAAGTCAGCTGACAGACAGTCATCAAGTATTCCCTCAAATTAATAATGTTTTATCTCCATCTGTAACTTAATTAAAAATAACAGAACAGATACACAAAAAATAAAGATATTAAGAAAAAAATCACACACACACACACACACACACACACACACAGAGTTTTACAACTTTAAATTTTAAAACAACTACTGTTTACCATGTAACATGAAACCATCCAGGATCCATATCATTTGATTTAGAATCTGAAACATAATTTACCCATTATCTAATGCACAAATATCCATTATGCAAGTAAGCTGTGGAGGGCAAGATGTCTAAATGGCTTGTTTTCAGATCATATCATCTTCCATTGTCTCTGTTCAAATCAAATTAAGACAAAACCTGATATGAAAAAATTTGTTAAGTTTGCTTGCCAGATTATATGGTAAATTTCTCCAAGTACTTTGATTTCCTCCACAATCTCAGAAATGAGCATCTCAATGAAGTCAAAAAACCTTTACTCTGGCATGAAACACCAGTGAATTACATAACTCATTTTCTTTTCCCTTGTGTCAGTTTGGAGTTTAGGCCTTGGTGGCCAAGTAGTCTAAAGCACAAGTTTACATAAACAGTGTCTCTTCCAGCCTAGATTCCAATCCCACTAAAGTAGACCTTTTGTGAGAAAGGGCACTCCTGTTTATGTCCTCATTTTAAACTGACCTCCCAAAGGAAAGAATCTTGACTTGGCCATAAAACACTGTTAATCCATCCATTCATCCATCCATCCATTGTGTCAGAGATTCACTCATCACAAAAAAAGGGATAAAATTGATCATCAAGACTTACATCAGAATCTTCTTTTTGTTTGGCACTTCGTCCTTTGATATTCTTGTAAGCATGAGTCACCCACGGTCGGGAATTTTTAAATGTCACATATCGAGGCATTACAACACCAACTCTTATAATCTGTAAGTACAAAAAATAAACCATCATCATAAAAATCTCATAAATTTAACAGGTTCTTAATCTATAATTTGCAGAAAAATGTCAAAACTTTTTATTGATGGTATTGTACAGTGATATCAAAATTTTGAAACATTTTTCGTGATTATACATGTACAGATATAGAGTTAATCAGGAAATCATCACAACAGTTAATATTGTAGAATATCCTCATTGGCAGATATTTGCAAACTTTAGTTTGTTTGTTTGTTTGTTTGTTTGTTTTTTTGGTCCCCTGATGATGGTAAGTGCAAATGCAAGTGAAACATTTCGAAATAAAATATTTGCAAAAGTTTTATTTCCATGTTTTGTTACTCTCATGAATTTATGTGAAAATAAAACAGATGCAATAATTTCCTGTTTCTTAAGAAGAAAAACTGTGCATTAATTCACATCTTTCTTTCTCTTAAAATACAAAAAAAAATCTCTGTTTTAAACATGCAAAAATAAGCGTATGCACTTTTCAGTTTTTCACCAACAGGGGTTAAAGGAAATTAAAATCTTTTGATAAAACTTCTGATATATTTTTAATATCTTAATGTCAAAGCATCACCACACAATGAAGTGCTATTTCATTGCACTGTTTTTTAAGGGCAATGTAAATAAGCAAATTGCTATCTTGGATAATTTTCACAAGTATCAACATTTCAATTTATTTGTATATGCAGTTATTTTTGTGATTTGTGCAACAGCTGCTTAAGCCATAAAACAATTTCCTCTGATTTACAATCCCAAATCATAAAGTTCTGAAAAGTCAACTGTATCCATTTTCTGTAATTTCTTGCTGGTTTATATGAGAACAGAACAATGGGTGACGATTTCTACATAGCCTAATTTCACTTATTATTCAAGCTTAATTTCCTGAATCTTTGGAGCCTAATACCTCTTGCTGTGGTAAAGCCATTTTGGAAAAACAATATGCACATGTTATTGTTTAATTTTAAAGTTAGCTTTCAGTGGAACATTAAGGGTTATCATTGTAAAGTTTATGCGAAGCATATAATAGCAATATTTCTTATACAGTTGAAAGGTTCTAAATACATGTATGATCTTTTCTCCATGTCTGAAATAATCATACTTTTCTTCATGTCTGAAATAGTCTTTATCAGGCAAAGAAGATGTGGTGATTTCATGACAAATTCTGCTATTAATTGAGATAAATCTGTCTGTTTTATATAAACAGACAATTTCATCATCAAACAATAAGAATAAAAGGCTAATTACACTTTCTAGACATAAATCAAAGACTATAAATTTTGTGTGTATATTTGAGTTTTGGATAAAAAACAAATAACGATCAGAAAAAGTATACAGACATGATTAATTTATCAATAAGACAATTGTTTACTGAAAAACACAATGTATCTTTTACTGTGGTAAAGCTTTTATTAAGGCAAACCGTCACAATTTTCCAAAATGGTCAAATTTATCCAAAGAAATGACATAAATGAGATTTAAATTAAAATATTGTCATGGACATGGAATTGTATAAATTTTTGCATGTTCCAGCAGAACATAGATACTGTAGAATCATTAATATTCGTTGGGTTAAAAGTTCGTGGTTTTGCATTTAAAAAAAATTCTATTGGTAGAAATTTTCGTGGAATTCAGTTTTGTGAAAATAAATCCCATTGAGGGCAATGGAAATTAAAAATTTTCAATGACATTTAATTTTTTTTTTTTTAGTAACCCACGAAAATAACGAAATTTAATCCCCCACGAATATTTGTGATTTTACAGTAGTTGGTTAACAAATGAATATTCAGCACAAAAAACAAAACAGTAAATAAACCCGAGTTATTCAATAGATGTATAGCTGTTTCAACTCTCACCAACTGAACAGAAATTGCAAACATTGGTGTCAAGAAGAAACTAAGAAATTCCTTGATTTCAATCTGACAATTTTTTTCTAGTGATTTTCAGTTATATTACAAAGAAAAGTTTTGATAAACTAAATAAGAATATAGATGTACTAAGCTGAGAACGATCTTCAAAGTAACTCCTTAAATTCAAGAATACCTTAAATACTTACAGGATTTTTTATAGACTTTAAATTTGACAGATTTTTAGTTAAGAACAAGAGTCACAGACACTTCGTGAAAACCAGGTTTTCGTATTTCGGGGAGGGGGTTTCAGAGAGAAATGGTACCTAGTTCACAATAATTATGGGAGATCATGTGTCTCGCAGGGACCTGGTTGATAGTAAAGGGATACCCGTAATAGGTTAAGATTTAATATATCATATATATATATATATATAAAAGCATCATACATCAGAACATGCTAAAAGATTGCAATTATGACAAATTATTTAAAACTGAATGTTGTGTTTTCATTTCAATATAATTTCATTAATTTCATTTAAGAAAAGATCCATAGTGGCATCTGCACCTAAATATATTCAGAAATATCCAATTTTATGCAAAAATAGTCAACATCAAAATATTTTGCCACCATAATCATTTTACAAAACTAAAATTCCATAAATAGTGAATTCTACGTCTAAATATCATCAAAAATAGCCAATTTCATGCCAAAAATTGTAAATTTTATGCAACAATAGCCATTTTAGTGCAGAAAACATAAAGGTCAAAATGTAGGTCATGACCTTGACCTTTGATTTTGGCTTTATTTTCATCAGCATTGCTAGAAAATATGAAAACTGAAAACCATGTCATTATCTTTAAATATGGCCAAGATATAGCTAGAGGTTGCTTATTTTGTGAAATGACCAAGCAACTGTGACCTTGACCTTTGATGTATTTATCCCAAAAGCAATCCCATCCAAGATCATATCACAATACATGTATGTGCCAAGTTTGTTTAAAAAATGTCATTTACTTTTCAAGTTATCATCTGGAAACCATTTTTTGATGCCTGTCACCCGCCCGCTTGCCCACCCACCCGCCGACATTCGGTAATCTAAGAACCAGGTTTCTACAAAAACCTGGTTAAAAATCTTAGTTACATAATGAGTGTGAAAACTGAGCAAGTATATATTCAGTATTTTTTTTACACATGATTTCTAAATTTGAAATTTATATGTAAATTTATATGTCTAATTAGAAAATTGTATGTGTTCTATAGGGTTTTTGTCACTGGAAAAAATAATTCATCAAGAAAAATGAGAGCTATTTTGATTTTAACGTTTCCAACCTACAAAATGAGGCTGGAAAGAATATTGATAGAGCTTGGATATAAACAACGGTTACACAAGCCTGAAATTGTTTCTCTTTGGGAGTGCAAACTGAAGTTGAGAAGTTAGCATTTCCTTGATGAGTAAATAATTGATTTATGGGGCTATGTGACAGTCCCAAGTGGAGTCTTATCTCTACATTTACAAAGATAAATTGTTCTAAATATATCTGAATCATTCAAAAGTGTGAAATATCTTCTACAATCATTAGTAGGTCTGCACTGTGAGTCAACAATACAATTCTTATGACACTGACATATTTATGTAAAATTTCCATTATTTTTGTTATTTAAAATTTTTTATACCTAAAACTGCAAAAAACCATTAATTTTTATATGAAAATAATTCCTACAAGGGTTACAGGTCCAGAAAAATACTTAAGTGATCAATAATGTACAGTGAAAAAAACAAACAGGAGACCATCCCTGTACCATGTGATGCCAAAGAGACCATCAATGTACCATGTAATGCCAAAAAGATCACAAATGTACCATGTGGTGCCAAAGGGATAATCACTGTACCAGGTGATGCCAAATGGATCATCAATGTACCATGTGATGCCAAAGAGATCATCAATGTACCATGTAATGCCAAAGGGGTCATCAATGTACCATGTGATACCAATGGGATTATAAATGTACAATCATATAAAGGGAAACATCAGTGTACCATATGACACCAAAGAAATCATCAATGTACGATTTGATACAAAGGGAATGATCAATGTACCATGCGATACCAAGAGGATCATAAATGTACCATGTGATGCCAAAGGAAACATCAATGTACCATATGATGCCAAAGAAATCATCAATGTACCATTTTATATCAAGGGAATCATCAATGTACCATGTGATACCAAAGAAATTATCAATGCACCATTTCATAAAAAGGGAATGAACAATGTACCATGTGATACCAAGGGGATCATCAATGTACCATGAGATGCCAAAGGGATCATCAATGTACCACTTTATATTAAGGGAATCATCAATGTACCATGTGATACCAAAGAAATTATCAATGTACCATTTAATACAAAGGTAATGACCAATGTACCATGTGATACTGAGGGGATCATCAATGTACCATGTCCATGGGAATCATCAATTTACCATGTGATACCATGGGGAACATCAATGTTCAATGTGTTACCATGAGGATCATCAATATACCATGTGATAGGGGAACATTAATGTACAATGTGATACCATGAGGACCATCAATATACCATTTGTTACCATGGAGGTCATCAGTGTACCATGTGATACCATGGGGATCATCAATTTACCATGCGATACCATGGGGAACATCAATGTACAATGTGTTACCATGGGGATCATCTATGTACCATGTGATACAACGGGGAACATCAATGTACCATGTGATACCATTGGGATCATCAATGAACCATGTGATACCATGGGGATCATCAATGTACCATGTGATACCATGGGGAACATCAATGTACAATTTGTTACCATGGGGATCATCAATGTACCATGTGTCACAAATGGGGACATCAATGTACAAAGTGATACCATGGGGAACATCAATGTACAATTTGTTACCAAGGGGATCATTAATGTACCATGTGATTACAAGGGGACCATCAATGTAGAATTTGTTACCATGGGGATCATCAATGTACCATGTGATACCAAGGAGATCATCAATGTACCATGTTATACCATGGGGATCATCAATGTACCATGTTATACCATGGGGATCATCAATGTACACTGATACTGAAAGTATTTCAAAACATAAACAAGAGGCCCATGGGCCTTAATGCTCACCTGAGTATATGTCCAAAAGTTTTTGCAAATCGCAAAATACAATATATTAGGTACAGAAACTTTACAAGTTTTCTCAAGTTAAGAACTCCAACAAAACTTAATCAGAAATATATCCACTCACATTTCATTTATAAGTAGCTTATATAATATGCATGAAGTAACTGTAATGCAAAGAATAATTTCCAAATCATTTACAAATTTCAGTATACTTATGTAACTATGTCCTTGACCTTTGAACATATATGACCTTGAACCATTTATGATCGCCATGTCCATACCTACAATATTCTAATATACATGCCTGAACAAAAAGTTAACAGTTTTCAAGATAATTAGCAATTTAAGTCTTATTTTGCAGCTGTGATCTTGACCTTTCAAATGATCGTTGTCACAACACCTACCATATTCTAATATACATGCCTATACAAAAAGTTAATAGTTTAAGATAATTAGCAATTTTTGTCTTCTTTTGCAGCTGTGACCTTGACCTTTGAACACATGACCTTGAACCATATATCAAAATGATCATTGTCACAACACCTACCATATTCTAATATACATGGCTATACAAAAAGTTCAAAGTTTTCAAGATAATTAGCAATTTTTGTCTTCTTTTGCAGCTGTGACCTTGAGCTTAGATCATATGGCCTCGAACCATATATCAAAATGATCGTTATATCAATACCTACAATATTCTAATATACATGCCTATACAAAAAGTTACCAGTTTTCAAGATAATTAGCAATTTCAGTCTTCTTTTGCAGCTGTGACCTTGACCTTTCAACATATGACCTTGAACCATATATCAAAATGATCGATGCTGCAATACCTACAATATTCTAATATACATGCCTATACAAAAAGGTAATACTTTTCAAGATAATTAGCAATTTATGTCTTCTTTTGCAGCTGTGACCTTGACCTTCGAACACATGACCTTGAACCATATATCAAAATGATCGTCATATCAATACCTACAATATTCTAATATACATGCTTATACAAAAAGTTAATAGTTTTCAAGATAATTACAATTTAAGTCTTCTTCTGCAGCTGTGACCTTGACTTTTCAACATATGACCTTGATCCATATATCAAAATGATCATCATGTCAATGCACACACGCATGCATGCACGTACACACACACATACACACGCCTTGCCATGCCATAAGCTCACATGACCTTTTGGTCAGGTGAGCTAAAATCCATATAAAAAAAAAACCCAGAAATTTTTAGTATAGACAAACAAAGCAAGCTTTTGAAAAAAAAAATGGAGACCATTCATAATTCATCAGGAAACTGTTGGGTTTAATATCCGTTTTTCCATCCCACTTCATTTCCTTTGTAATCTAAATACTAAATTCAAAAGTATAAAAACAGCGACAATACCTCACAGCAGCGATGAATACATTCAATAATGGTTCAGGATGTTCGGAACCAGTCCTTTTAAGAAACAAATTACATACTGTCAAAAATTTCAATAAGAAACTTTTTTGTGTTACATATGTTAAAGACAAGTGTATATTTTCATGCAATTTTTGTCCTAAGTATAACCCTTATTGGAAGATCATTTGTATAATTCCTCATTAATAATCCATTATTATCGTTAAAAACTTGTAAAAATTATAGATAATCATTTGTTATATTATGTTTATCAATTTATTTATTTATTTTTTTTTTGTAAACAATGGAATTAATTTGAAAGTCAAAGTATGGTCTTGAGGGAAGTTAGAACACAAGGGAGGCTATTAGAAATCTATGAATTAGCATTCAATTTCACTTGTTCTTTATTATGTATTCTCTTTAAATTGACATTTTCTAGGAATCTAGCTAGCTAATAGACTTTACTAATGACAGTCAAATTGAGATGAGTTGACACAATTTGACTTTGATAATGAAGTCAGGTGATCAGAGTGTGGGTGTCATGAATTTTAAAAGAATGGCAAGGAATAATTATTTGAACACACACACACACACACACACACACACACACACACACACACACACACACACACACAGTATTTGAATGATTAAAGTTTTAATATTTTCTAAGTTGCATGAGTTTACAATCCCATTTAAAGCTGCATTAAGTTTTTCAATTTTCTGAATTTTTTTTGGTTTTCTAAAAATATATTTTTTTAAAAATAGATATCCTCTAACCACAATCCATGAGATTAATTTTCTAAAATTTCATTTCTTTTAGCTGTAAATAAACGGAATCCTCTGACCGGTTTGGTCAATGTTTAACGATGGTAATTATGAGCTTGGAGCATGCCCACAGATGTACGGAAAAACCCATGAATCGAAGGTGAATCATGACAAATTGCATTAATTGTCCTTAATTAATATCCAAATTATTTGAAATGTATCCCTTACTAAGTCACAAATGACAAATTCAATGAAGTTCTGTGTTTAATTTATCGTATTTCACCGTTTTTAAAGTTGTCTTTAAATGACACGGGTTTTGATGACGTAACCATGTTCTAATATTAGATCCCAAATGCTGCATCTTGCTGGGTAATTACTGTAATTTCTGTATTTATTTGAGCTTTTATCGTTGAACCAAATGTAACATTGTTCATTAGGAACATCATTAATTAGATTAGCAACGTTTTAATTTTTTCTTTGGAAAACTTAACGCAGCTTTAAACAGAGTCCTGAGAACTTGCTGATATATTGCTGGTATGCCCTGTTTACTAAGGATAACACATTTGTCCAAGTACAAATTAGAATTCTGGTTTAAACTAGATTTAAATAAGTCAAAATTCCAATTTCTACCTGTACAATTTCTAAATTCTTATATGCAGTTCTAGGGTTCTAAATCTAACTAAATGCTAATATATTGATATATACATACATGTACAATGTAATTAATATATATTTAATATGAAACATTTTTGTTTTTGTGTAGATTTCTTTCTTTATTAACAATTTACAAAACACCAACATTGAACTGATGAGATATGCTAACTATGGCTCTATAACTACTGTAGCTATTCCAGGCAAATGAATAACATGTGTTAGCATACCTTAGCAGAAGTTACAAGACCATAAACTCATCGCTTCATTGCTTACTTTAACAATTACATTGATCCTTAAGCAAGTAAATGCTAATACATAGTACTGTATATGTATTTCAAACCTCAAATTGAAGCCCAAATATAACACCAAAAAAAAAAAAAAATGTGATGCCAATTAATGTAACAGCCAAATCTCTAAACTACATAACCATGTGACAATTACTGATGCCATAAGTTGTCGTGATGTGACATATTATTTGCGTCATATATTTGCATGACAAACTAGAGATTGTAACTGGGATACCAGTTACGTATGATTCCCCACCATCCATAATCTATATATTGTCTAAATATACACCTGCTGATGGACTGATCTCGAGATGGATTGATAGTATCCATTACTAGTAATCGAAAGCTGACTAAGAGAAAGGGCGGAAGACAAGTAAATTTAAAGTTAACATCGAATTGTACAATTATAATTCGAGCAGTATTCATTTTAATATATATTTTCATTCCCTCATACCCCATTGTTGCAACAATGTTTTTTTTGTTAAAAGAAATCAATTGATCACGGGAGTCCGAATCTGCATGTATAAATTTATAATTCGAAATGTATGTAAATTATACAAGTTTAATAGATCAGAATCATGCGTTCTGTCTTCTGACATAGGTCCTATCCATTAAATTGGCAATTCTATTAGCTGGTGTATTTTGATTGGACAGGTATTCAACTTTGATTGATAGCAAATCTATTTCACGAACTGTGAGGTGTTTAACCAACAAATTTGATTGACGTGTGTCATGACTGTGAAGTAGCCATAACCTACATATTAATGGATAATTGACAAAGAGATTAAAGCAATTATCCATATCAAAACATGTAATAATGCTATTGAATTTGTTTACAATTCTTTGAATAGGAATTTAATCCTGTAAACTTGCCTTAAGAAATGAAATCAAGTATGCCATAAGATAGTGTTTCTTGACTGAGGGTGGGTGTTAAGAATTCTGGCTTCCCACCCCTACCCTCTCTTGAAAATGATTTCCTGGAGGTTTTTATCACTCTTTTCAAAAGTCAATAATGAACAAAAAAAAATATACAGATGAGTGGAAAGGATTTTAACTATTTAAAAGCTATACATATACATAGCACCACCCACAGTGGGAAATGACCTTAGGTGCCCTTTATTAATATCACTCTATTCAACTTTTCATAAGGAACAAGAAAATACATAAATTAGGGGTGGGGATTTCAATAGTTTAAAATTAACTTAGCACCACCCAGCCCTACCCTTCAGTGGGAAAGGACCTTAGGTGTCTTTGATTAGTGTCATTCTTTTCATTTTATCATTAGGAACCAGAAAATATATACTTTAGGGATGGGGATCTCATTAGTTTATGAGTTATGACAAAGCCCTATATATGGTTTTATAGCACACCGCAAAGTGTTTAAGGAAAAATTGGTGATTTTTGTTTTTAAGACCCCATCTTCCTGTCCCTCACCCAATAAATACCCATGGATGTAAAACTTTAATGGTGCAGGAACCTATCCTAAAATTTTGAACGAGATTGAATGATGCGTTTAACTTGTTTGGCAATACTGATAAAAATTTGATATATTTTTAACAATTTAATACATAGTAACTGAGAAATTATTAAGAACAAATTATGTATGTGAGAAAGAGGTTAGTCACTTTATTAACATGTAGTTCATTAACATTCAATCATTTTTGTTTAGTGCTAAACTGTATACATTAATTCAGATTACCCATTTTTAACGGGCCCTCATATATCTGAGAAACTGAATAAGAAAGAAGAAGATTCTGTAAGAGTTATGTATCTTTGTACGTATTGGACAGAAAGATGTTTGGAATTAAATTACGCAATTTACACGCACCGACCGCTGAGCCGTCGAGTTAGAAAAAAATTTGATCATTTATCCATATCTACTAAGATAGCAGATTGTTGGTACCAAATTTCATCGAAACCCATCATACCGTTTCCAAGTTCTGCACCGGACAATTTTAAGGAAGAAAAAAAATTATAAAAATAATAATAATAATAATAATAATAATAATAATAAGAAGAAGAAGAAACAGAACGAAAACAATATGATTCCCCACCTTTGGGTGGGGAATCATAATTATGGCCTGATAATGTGATTATGTTTTATTACAGATGTTATAGAGAAAACCTACAATGAATGTAAATATTTTACAAACTGTACTGAAGCAATGAGAATAAAATAGGTACATGTACACTAATGATAGCCTTTCAAAGTGAATATGTAACATTTGTTCTTATGGCTCCCTGCTTTCTGATCTGTACTCTGGTGGATATACCTACCACAGATACATGTATTTTGAAACTAATAACCAACTCTGTCAAATTATGGTAAAATGACTTATGTATGGGCAGTCTAAAATCATGGAGATCATTATTACTATGGTTGGTGATTGGAGTCAATAAGTAGACAATATTTATAATATACTGATGTGTTATTGTTTTCTCAATAATTTTTATTACTTTCCAATAATATTTCACTTAAAGATCATGATGCCTCTCACTAGGTTCAAATGTCATGCAGACAGATCCTAGTGTGAGTTAGTTAACAAGTTTGTTAGTTTGCTTGCCAAGGTTTTGCTGGGTTTCTCAAGGCACTCTGGTTTCCTCCACAGTCCCAGAATTGACTGTCTTGATATAAGTGAAAAAATCTTGACATTAAAACATAATTATTCCACTCCACTCCAACCAACTGACCATGAGCTGAGTTGAGTAATGGTGTTTAACGTCCCAGTCAAGAATATTTCACTTCTATCGAGACGTCACTGGCTACATGTGAAAGTGCAAAAATTTTGCCTGTGCATTGCGCTGATGGCATTATACATCAGGGTCTTTATCGTGCCTACCGTGACACGGGACCTCGTTTATTTTAAGTTCCCATCTGAAAGTACCTTGACTTCATTTTGTAATGCCGAGAGCTTGGCGAAAGAACAGTCACTACCCACTTTCAAGTCTTGCATTAGATCTGGCAGGGGTTCAAACCCTTGACCTTCCACTTACAGAGCAAGCACTCTACCAACTGAGCTACCACAGTGGTCAACTGACCATGAAGGGTAATTACGGTAAAAATACTTTACGTATAGATCGACCATATATCATGGAGATTATAATTATACTACGGTACCGTAAGTGATTAAAGTCAATTAGCTACAAGTTAACTAATCGATATTTGTTATATTTTGATGTCTGATTGTTTTCTCCATAATTTTATTATTCTCCGATTATTCTGTAATAATAATTGAATGTATAAGTGCATCCAGACACTATGTGGCTTTTATTAGTAGCCCATTTATATCATTAGCAAATATTCTATTTCCAAAAGAAATGTCAGGACCACATAAGAAATGTCAAGCATTATCTACATACTGATTGAAAATCTTTATGTCAATTGTAGATAACTTGTGGTTGCCATATATAAAAAATCTGAAACCCAGAATAATAATCATATCTATTCAAAAACAGGTGACATACCATTGTGTAATTATATACCAATTGTTAGCAAAATATCAGGTAGATGTAGATAATACATGTACTTCATTGACAAATCGATAAGATTTAGCTGCTTTTATTAAGATAGTATCTGACAAGTAGAGAGAAAAAAATTGCCATTTGAACTTTTTCTAATTTTATAAATAGGACCCAATTAATGTCAAAATTTCAATAGTACTTGTTTTTTTTTTTTTTTTTTTTTTTTTTTTTTTTTTTGGTAATTTAATATTTATTCTTCACAAAGTTGTCTCCCTTTCAATCGTCTTTGTTATCCAACATGATATATTTATGAATTAAGATCATTGTAGGCAAGATTGAAAAAAATAGGGTGTTAAGTTTCACTAGTCAAGATAAAACTTTTTCTTTTATTTCATAATAATTATTATTCTTATTTACTTTTTAATCTTCTCTCTCTCTCTCTCTCTCTCTCTCTCTCTCTCTCTCTAACTCGCTCTCTCTCTTTCTCTCTCTATCTTTTTTTTTTTTTTTTTTGCTGCTGCTTTGTTCGCATTTTCAGGAATGACAGAAACAACTTTCAATGACTGCAATTGAGATTTCTTAAGGCAAAATAAATATGGACTAAACTGAAGTAAAACATCTTTACCCAATTCATGTTTCTTTTACTGATAAGGAGGGTTAGGTCAGTTCTGGCAAAGTGTAGGAAGCTGAAGTGTCAAGAAAAATTGCTAACTTTTATAATTAAGTAAAAACTTTCTCACATTAGAATCTTGGCCCAGCTTTACAATCATTCCTTAAATGAGATTTTACTTAACAATAAACCTAGCAAATTTTGGAAATCTCTTTTGAAACTATATTTGAATAAAGATTTTTGACAAAACTAAATAAAGATGTTATAAGTTTGAAGTGGTCTACAAAATGACACATTTTATTCTTCAGAATTATAAAGAATTGAAATTTGTCATATTTAAGTTAAAGAAAATCTTAGTTGAAAAAAATGGCTGAGGAACAGGATTCTGCTCATTGAGTGGGATTTGAATCTAAGTAGCTAGAAGCACTTAAAGTTGACATGCCCACTTTGAACCTAGGCAGCAAGAAGCATTAAAAGTTGACATGGCCACTTAGAACCTAGGCAGCTAGAAGCATTAAAAGTTGACATGCCTTCTAGAACCTAGGCAGCTAGAAGCATTAAAGTTGACATGCCCGCTTAGAACCTAGGCAGCTAAAAGCATTAAAAGTTGGCATGCCCACTTAGAACCTTGGCAGCAAGAATCACTAAAAGTTGACATGGCCACTTAGAACCTAGGCAGCAAGAAGCATTAAAAGTTGACATGCCCACTTAGAACCTAGGCAGCTAGAAGCACTTAAAGTTGACATGCCCACTTAGAACCTAGGCAGCTAGAAGCATTAAAAGTTGACATGCCCACTTAGAACCTAGGCAGCTAAAAGCATAAAAAGTAAACATGCACACTTAGAACCTAGGCAGCTAGAAGCATTAAAGTTGACATGCCCACTTAGAACCTAGGCAGCTAGAAGCATTAAAGTTGACATGCCCACTTAGAACCTTGGCAGCTAGAAGCATTAAAGTTGACATGCCCACTTAGAACCTAGGCAGCTAGAAGCATTAACAGTTGACATGCCCACTTAGAACCTAGGCAGCTAGAAGCATTAAAAGCTGACATGCCCATTTAGACCAACTGGTCCCTATAAGGCTCCTAAACTCCCATATGTATTGTTACATCTTGGGTTATTGCATTTTGCCTTTCAAATACTGAACTTCATTGAAGACTGAAATTGCATAATTTTTTTTATTTGAGTTTTTTGTTACCTAAGTTTTAAAAATTGAATGATTAAAAAACTGGTGTAAAAATTAAAGCCTTTGAATATATATTAACTGTATTTCAATAAAAACAGCCTTCGAGAATTTTGAGCCCTGCTTTACTTACATTTATAATTTTACTGCAGTTTCTAATCAACAAACTATCAGGAAAGAAGCCACTGAAATTAGGAAATCTCTAATAAATTTCCCAGCATGCAGCAATCAGAGATATTCACAAAAATGCATAAATAAGCTTGCACAATTCTAAGAAATTAGCTAGAGTATTAAATATTAATGTCGTTTATAAAATCATCAATCCTGTATTAAAAACTGGATTGGTTGAAAGCTTTTTTTTGTGAATAAAGTATAATTGATATGGCTTAACTTTATATATCAGTTAAATCTTTAGATAAAATGTCAACAACCTTACTGTTTGAATTAAGTTCATATGTACTGAGAGAATTATAAAACATCAAGTCAGTCATACAGCTTAAAAGGATACCATATTAGGTAAATGGATTGGGATAATGGTGTTTTATGCATGAGTCATGCACCTATATCCAGACAGTCAGTACCCATAGATTACTACTAACCTTCCAGGAAACACTGACATATATTCTCAATCTTGGATCTGCCCAAGTGAAATTTAAACTTAGCAATTAGTAATAAGCATGCACTATAGACCACTCACTAACTGAGCCTTGAAATTGTCCTATTCATGTAAAGCAGATTTAAGTAATGTTGGGCACAAATAAAATGAATGGCCGTCTGCTCTTATTTAAACTCCAGACAGTCAGTACCCAGAGAAAACTAACATTCCCAGAAAAAGACTGGTAGATCTTCTGAAACTAGGCACTGCCTGGAATTCTAACTTAAGTGGGATGCTTTGTGATTAGTAAATGTGCACTTTAGACCACATACTCTAAGAGCCCTAAATCTTCCCTAAAACCAAACTTTCAACATGATCTATATTTCTAGCCAATCTCTGGCCCTGAATTGTGTTGTCTTATTCCTGAAGAACTGTGAACCACACATTTCTTTATATGAAGTACATCACAACAGAACACCTGTGAAAGCAATTGATCTGCTTCAGAAATCATAAAAGAAATAATAGAAAGTATTATTCACAAATGACACAAACGTGTAGTTCTGTTCATTTTATATAGTTATGTAGGTAGCATTGGACAAAGAGAAAATGAATGGCCGTCTGCTCTATGTCAATTCTTATGTACATTTATGTGTTGAATTGGATATTGAATAATGTGATAAAGAAATTAGTTTGTAGATGGTCAATAAAGTATTTATTGCAATGGTTAAAGCTGATATCCTGATTTAAGATACATGTATTTTAATGTTACAAAAGGTTTGTCCTTTTCTAGCCTACCATATCATTGTACACTAACAAGGACATTCTGTAAATCAGTGGACTTTCCCAATACATGTATGTCTTTTTATTTTTCTTGTCCTGCTTACCTGTTTTATTCATCATTGTTATGTGTCATGTTGCCAAGTATATAAATAAATGCCTTTACAATTCCAGATTTATTTCTTCTTTTTTCAAAAAAATCTCTTTTTTCTCACGACAACAATATATTCTTTCTTGGTTAATGTCAAAGTGCCCAATCCTTCCCAATCACTACAGTCACTCACACTTAATCAAGTCGTATAATGAGACAAATAACTCGGAAAAAATCACCAAATAGATGTTTTTGGCTATGGTAGTGTAGGCAGGAAGAAAAAAGGTTTAATCTCATAAAATGTTGTCTATTATTTTCATTGTAGGCTCACAGTAGTTTATGGTTTCATATCTGTTTTAGGTGTTATATTTTAATGAACCCCTTTCTTGTTGTATATGTTAAAAAAATTTAGAACATCTTATTTTTTTTTAAAAAAAGCTAGTAAAACTATTCATTTCTCAAATCAAAATCATTTTTTAAAAAAATGGCAGCTGACAGACAATCCTTCTTGGTAAATTAAGATCTGTACCCAAAGCAAAAACATCCTCAACATAGAGTTCCTGGGGGTGGCCAACCCAAAAATAACTTAAGGATTGTATTTCAAAAGAATCTGATTTGTTTTTTCTTTATCTTTAAAATGTAATATGGTATTTAACATTAAAATCAAATAAGATTTGAAAAGTAAGTCTTCGATATTTTAGCAGATATTTCAGGATTTATGCACTTTCAACAATGAACGTAAACAATGATATTTTCCACTATCTCGTTCAGCAAGATCTGTTAAATAATATGTTTGAAATGTGATGAAAATTTACATCGAACGCTTACTATTGACTGAATTCAATTTTAGAAGTAACTTAATTGAAAAGTCCTCCTTATTTCATTATCATAATTGAATTTGCACTTTAAAAAGCTCCATATATTTTTGAGTGCACAGTAATGTTTAATTTGTTGTGAATTCCACATTTGGATGATGAAATTAAACCTTTAGTCCTGTAAAATATGGCAACAGGATAAGTTGATTGTGTGTTTAAAAAAATAATTGTTATTGAAGAGTTTCATGATTAAAGCATTCATTGTAATATATGAGGAAATTAAAGCACTACATCTAATCATTCAAGTAAAATGCAATAGAGTAGGTCACGGTGACCCAATTTTAAGAATCATGTAAACATTTTCTGTTTTTGAAGTACAAATTTTTGCAACCTTCATACATGTTTTATAATAATTTAACATCATTTTTCAGACAAAAGCTGATCAATTTTTAGTCATAGCATACATATTTAGTCATAAAAATACGTAATATTTTGTCATAAAAATCTATACAGTTTGTTGATAAAACCAACTGTATTTGTCATTTAAAGGTTTATACAATACTAAAAACTGATCAATGTTCAAATAAAACAAAGACTACTGGGACAGAAAGCCAGTCAAAATAAAAACAAAGTTTCAAGATAAAATGATGATAGATCCTAAATCAGTTTCCAGTTTGTATATTACTTTTTTATTGTTCTTTGTGTATATCAATGTAGACTATAAAGAGAGTTCTTGAATTTCAGATGGTCAGATTGTTTTACTGGTAAAGCATTTTCTGACAAGCAAAGTCACAAATTGAACCTATAATTTCATTTTCCTTTAAGGTTAACGACCTAAAATAAACAGCTGTGCCTGGAGCGCATGATACGCCCTGTCAGATATTTAAACTTCTTTTTTAATGTCTTAAACAACTTGACATTTAGCTGAAACATATTTTTTTAAAACAAAAGTAGCAAATTTATTTCTCAATGTTTATTCACAAACCTTTTTGATTATAGGACAAATATAACACAAAAGTTTCATAAAAAAGTTCAAATGATTTTTGAGTTACAACATGCAAAAAAATGTCTAAAATTTGACAATTAAAGGCCAATAACTCTACAATATGAAAACATACGAATCTCAAAAATAAAACGGTGCTCTCTGCCATGGATACCAATATAACAAAAGTTTCATTCAAATTGTTCAAAGCATTTTAGAGTTATTATACAACATGCAAAAAAAAATGCCTTAAATATGACAATTAAAGTCCCATAACTCCGCAGTGACAAAAAAAAAAAAAAAAAAAAGGAATCTCAAAAATAAGAGGGAGCTCTCTGCCATGGATACCAATATAACACAAAAGTTTCATTCAAATTGTTCAAAGCATTTTCGAGTTATTGTACAACATGCAAAAAAATGCCTCAAATTTGACAATTAAAGGCCAATAACTCCGCAATGAGAAAACATACAAATCTCAAAAACGAAAGGGAGCTTTTTGCCTTAGATACAAACATTTCACAAAAGTTTCATTAAAATTGCTCAAAGCATTCTTGAGTTAGTGTACGACGTGTGGACATACAGACGGAAGGACTGACTGCGCCATACCATAATACGTCCCGTCATAGACAGGCATATAAAAATTAATAAAGAAGGTTCTGAAAAATATGTGATGGAGGCCAATGAGAGATTATTGTTCATAATGAAAACTAAATACCATTCCATCTGAGTAATAATTGGAAAGGCCAATCTAGTTGGTCACTGAAATCTTCAATTTTCAGAATACATTCCAGATCTAACAACTAGACCCCTTCCCAATTATTATTATATATATATATATATTTATATATATATATATATATATATATATATATATATATATATATATATATATATATATATATATATATATATATATATATAAAATTAAAATAATAAACATTTATCATACAAAACTTTTAAATCATAGACATGTACATCTAAAATATTAAGATTTGTTCAAGGATTAAAAACACTCTTTATATTTATGGAAATATGCCATAATTTGTTGCAGAGTGCAGTCATTAATTTAAAGTGATTATTTTGTAAGTAAATTATTAACAACAATTATATTGATGGTTATCAGATTATTGTTTATACTGTATGCATGGGCCTTAAAAAGACCATTTACCTTTACATGAAGGGTTGTATTATCATATTTGTATTGTTCAAATGTCAATAAATGCACTTCTGCAGGACAAATGTGTCGTGACGACTTGACATATAACTGCCATCTAAGGAGTAGACTTTGTCAAGTTGAACTCTTATAAAGAGTTATTTTTCCCCTTTAACTTGAAAATGGAAAATCTGGACATAAGTCTGGTTTATTTCATATACAAATATCTCATACTAAATCAAAAACCAATACCTGCTGCAGACAAATAATCACATAAATCCAATACTATATACAAATACAAAAGCAGACCAAAAAAAAAAAAAACAAACCAGAATTCTGGTTCTGATCAGCTTAAACAAACGATACAATTTTTTAGTACAATGTATTGTTTTAGTTTTAATATGAATTTCTCTTCTCTTGATTTCTTGAAAGTTCTTTCGGATAAACGAGGTACCGTGTTGCAGCAGGCGTGGCGCGATAAAGAACCCTGCTGTATAATGCCATCAGTACAACACATAGGCAAAATTTTTGCACTTTTCCCTATAACTGGTGATGTCTTGATATAAGTGAAATATTCTCAACTGGGACGTTAAACACCATTACTCAACTCAACTCAACTCTTCTCTTGATTTCTTTTTTCTTCACAATTCACTGTAATGGACACAGTGACTCTTACATGAAATAAACAGAAAATTGTTTTCTCGATTTGTCAGAAAACCGTTTTTAAATTAAGTATATCATATCAAAATCATAGAAACCTTGAAATTTATAGCTGACACTTTTATGGTAAGCATTACTGATTGATTACATTTCAGCAAATTTTTACAGAAATTAGGTCTATCACATTTCCTTTTATATATATATATATATATATATATATATATATATATATATATAAAGATGAATGAAGTTAAATAAATTTGACTTAACAGATAGGTAATTAATGTATATCATGTTCCAATATGTTTATTTCATGGTACAAATCAAATCCAATATCTGACGGGTACTGTACACCCCGTACCGATCTTCTAAAAGTCACAACAAATCAACTTAGACAATAAACGGAAAAAATTAATTTTATACGCTCCGATCTTCTATTACTTATTATGGCAAATACAACAATTCCAGCATCTATCAACTTCCAAATAATCCAAACTAAATCAATTTACCATTACCTATATATATTATGATCAATCTTACAGTAATTGGACAAGATATTCCTGTAAGTATTTTAGTTGAGTTATGAGCATGCCAAACTTTAACAAAATATTCTAGACCTTATGTTATACAAATAATACTAAAAGGTCTCAACACACAAAGCATCTATGATTTAAATACTACTGTGTTACCTTTATAAATTACTGTCTGTGTTTCTAAATCAATACAATGAAAAAAAAAGTCTCGTATTTTACATCATTGTATAGACAAAATGTTGACCCATCCATTTTTTTCAGATGCTGGACTGCTCTCTCAATATTAAATGATATTTGACCTAAAAATTATATTTTATTGCAATCAATGCATTGACCATTATTGAAGAAAATGAAAAAAAAAGATCAGGATAACAATTAATCATTTAAAAGTTGATAACAGTTGAAAGTATACATTCATAACCTTTATACCATCTAAACTTAGATAATGAGAGAATTGAAGTATAATAAAAAATCAAAATGTGGAATGTTTCTCAGACAAAATTCTTGCCTTTTGGCCTTTAGCCTCAGACCACAAGACAAGTGTTTATATACATGCACGAAAAACTTGGAATTTTCGGCACTATCTTTTGTTCATTTTCAATGCATTCAGGATTTTTTCAAGTGGTTTTGTGTTTGTTATTTATGGTAGTACCTGCTATTATAGTGACCTTCTTTACCAACCAACCACTTGTTCAATAAAACCAGTCTTTTAAGGGCATTTACTTTATATTACAGCCAAAATATTTGAACCTTCTTAAAACGATACCCTGTCTATAAAGGCCATATTTCTTAGATCCCGAGTGGTTTTTTTTATATCCAAGATAAACTTTGGTTCTAAATTAGTAGTGTATATCTTGATCTAATGATTTTAATCTCATAATATTAACAGTCTTTATTAAAGCTAATTTTGTACGTTTATTGGCAACAATAAATCATGACGTCAAGTCAATGCTTACAAATCCAAGAAAATACGGTCTATTTACATATGATGCGACAAAGAATGATTGCTGACGTCTGCTGTATATCAGTTCGATAAAAGAAAGAAATTAAGCTTCAAAGTACATTGGCTACAAATGTCTTCATCAACTAAAATTTCATTCATGAGATTACCCCATTATGATGTGCCATTAACAAGCTTCTGTCAAATGTTTTTGTTTTCTCAAATTTTGGGTCATGTTTTTATGATGACTTCGATTTTGCATTTACGTCATTTCATTAATTAATGCAAAAACATTAGAAAAAAATCATTCCAATTTACAGTTTACTGAAGATGTTTATTGTGAAACAGTAAAAGGAATTTAGTTTTATGTACATGATTACCATAAAAAAACATCAAATTTAACTGAAAAATATACATTACATTCCTTCAATATAAAAATGTTCCAGTTACTATGGTAACTAGCAGACCTTTTTTAAGGATCCTGCAACAAGTATCCACACTGATTTATCAACAAGTTATTATATGAAAGGGTGAATCATGATGCAAGTGCTGTCTTGTCTATGAGGGTCACCTTTCAACAATGGTCAATTTCAGCCAGTTTTGTAGACAAATGTTTTTGTATTTCAACAAAATATTAAGAAAAGAAAAAACAAAGTTTTAATACCATTGTATAAAACTTTAAAGTGCACCAGCTTCGATCACTTTACAGACAAGCCTGGATTCTCAAAAAGGGGTGGAGCAATGGTCATTTCATGCTACATAAAACTGATACCGTCAACCAACCATCAGGACGATTGAAAAACCATTAGGTCATCTCTTGTGGTTGAAGTTAACATTCAAAACTGACAAGTTTAACATGACTGAGATGTGCTTCTGATCAAGTTTTTATTAAAACATGTCCAAAATTTTTTTGAGGAAATTGATAAAAGCACAAGACATACAGCAACAAACACTAATTCAAACCAACCATAAGCCAACATGGCCCATTTGTCAGGTGAGCTTTAAAAAAAATTCAATTACCCGATATTAAATAAGCTATATCCATTCTGAATTTAAATTGACAATTTGTCTTCATAAAACTAAAACAAGAATTGGATCAACAGACATTTTAACCCAATACTTTTAACATATATGGATCATTCTCAGACTTTTAGCATAAGCAAAACTTAATTTTCTACACTTACATCTCCGTTTCCTTGTTATGACAAATAAAACTATTTTAGCATCAATCAACTTCCAATTTAGTGAAACTAATACAATTTATTTATTTTTCTAATGGTCAATCTAGAGCTAAATGATTATTTAAACATATCATCAGTCCGTCTTATAATATAATTTTCTGCCAGAGTAATGTCATTTTATCCCGAACATAGATACACTAGCTAATAATAGGGTTAATCAGCCAATCATGTGATACCCCTGATTAGTTTGTGTGCAGAACAAATGTTTACGGTAATATGGTATCCAATAAGATGGTATTTTTCTTTAAAAATCAAGCTGACTGGAGTGGAAAAATAATTTTCATGCCCAAGTTAAGACTTTTTTTTAACATATTTTAAGGTGGTCAGTTCTGGGATGTTGGACAAAAAAGGATTGCCCAGAAAAAATGACCAACTTTCGGCAAGCAAACTTTCTAACACTAAGATTAGACCTGAAATACATGGCTCTGAAACGGCAACATCAGTATTATAAAAAAAAGCCGTTCGGAGCAATGTGTTTCATGTCTGACACTAAGACCTACTTTTGCGAGATTAGAACCTAGGGGTGAGAGGAAACGTTATCTATAAGCATGAGCTTTAGACTATTTCACTAATATTTGGCCCCTTAAAAACATCAGGAAATAATTTGGGACATAAACATTAATACAACTTTTTGTACAAACCCTACAAGGTTTGGATCATACAACTTTGAATGTGAATTCTTTTGTTTAGTTATCTGATGGTAACAATTCCAGGTTATTCTATCACAAGACAAAAAACTTTGAGCATGTAATTTTTTTGTTTTTACTTCCTAGAAAACTATTCCAGAATATTGAGATGACAAACCATCCAATTGCAACTTTATGCTTATACACGTACTGGTAAAACTTATGACTAGTTTTGTTCCCCTATACATTTCATATCAAATAAATTCTAGCAGCAGGTTATTTACATTTAAGATTATGTTTTATAAGCACTAGATTAATTTGTGTATTGCTAAATAAAACACAAACATACCAGTCTTTGTCCAAAAATAACAGAATAAGAGCATATTATTGGTGAGCACTGTGGCAAATTCTGTGTTTGTTATATTTTATTCTAAATTTTCAGCATTTAACCAGGAATGGTGAGCTAAATAAATCACTCCAACCCCCCCCCCCCACCCCCAAAACCACCACCACTACCACCAACCTACCCAACAACCTATGTCCTATGAGAAACACCTTTTACATAAAAACTTTGATAATTTCAAAGTGCATTTTCATTTGACTTCAATAAAGAACTGAATTAATCAAGGGTGTTGACTGTTGAGTTATCATATTTTAAAAATGATTTAAAACAAAGCAGTATGATCTAAATAATGACTTCTTTGTTTTACATCATTATTTAAATATGAAAACTCATGAAGTATTGTCTGAATGATGATATGTGAGTTAGCCATGACATCTTAGAAACCAATATGTAAGTCAGTGAAGCAAGCAGCATATTTACTAGACTATCAGTAATAATCAAGAAACAGATATTGCATGTTGAAAAAAATTATCTTATGAAACACAAGTGTTTTCATACTTTGAACAAAAAACAAATAAAGTATATCTTTAGATAAAAGAAATACTTTGTATATATGACTCTTTAAGGAAAACATAAGTCTCTTATGCTGGCCGTCATATATATATATATATATATATGAAAAGGTACTTTATATGCTCATAATTTTTACTAATTATGCATTTTATGATGTATCATGCATGACACTTTAATAAACTATTTATTATTATTATTATTTAATAAAGGCCAAATTTTGTATGCTATCTATTGTTTGGTGTTGTGATGTCAAGCTGCTATACAACAAGGTATTCTCATGACTTATCTAAATTATTTTTATTATCGTTAATCTGAGGAAAGAGTTTTTTCAATTATCACATGTCAGGATATTGTTATATTTTTATTCTAAATTTTCAGAAAATCATTTAACTGAAAACGGAGAGCTTGAAATACAATCCAACCATCCCATGCATCCTCCTCTGCTCTATGAAACATGTTCACTTTGTATTAGAAAACTGATTATCTAAAAGTACATTGTATATTTGATTTACTGGTAAATAGTAAGAAATGAATACACCAGAGTGTTGGGTTTTCATATTTGAAAATGAATTATGTATTTATAAAAAAAAAAAAAAAAAAAAAAGAAAAAAACAGTAAGACACGAATAATGTCTTGCGAGTTAGCCATGTCATTTTAGAAAGCAAGCTGGAAATTTTACCAGACTTTCAGCAATAATCAAGAAATAGATATTGTATGTTTATAAAATTATCTGATGAAATATAATTATTGTCTTAATATTTCAAACAAAAGACAGGACAATAAAGTCTAACTTTAGATAAAATACCCTGTTTATATGATTCCTGAAAGAAGACTATCATACACACAGTAATAAACAAGAAAAAACACCATTATACAGTCAAACCCGGTTAATCGCATAGCCTCCGTGATTCAAAACTATATGTGATTAACCGATATATGCGATTAAGTGAGTTTTACTATTTTACACATATCGACAAAGTTCCTGCAAAAGATGGTGCCGATTAAATGATCATACATGTAAGAAAAAAATGATTATACATGTAAGAAAAGTAGTTTTATATTTTTGTGTGAAAAAAAAAAAGAAAAATCAGATAAATTTTCATGCTACAACCACAGAATAATTTTGTACAAAAAAATAATAAAATTATTTAATTGCAAACAAAAAAGTGTTTGTAGTGTAATGGCAAGGTAAATTCAAACCTATTCAAATTCTATGCCCTTGCCGTTTAAAATATCATAGAGATGTACTATGTGATAAAAAATATTTTCCCCTTCTACCGCTATTGAGATTTAATAAAATTTTTTAAAAGCATTTTCTTGTGAAAAAAGGCACCATGAAAATTCAGAATTGCCGATGTGGCCCATTGAAAACAGTTTTCACCCGACATTTAAAGTTATTATCAGCATTGCTACACACACAAAAGATCGTTTTAATGTATATTTTCAAATAAACTATATGTTAAATTTACCTTTTGTGTTGTTTATTTCATTAAAAAAATTACTTTTTATGTGTTTGTTGTTCAATAATCGCGACACAAATGCAATATACATCCAGGACGCCATTTTGGAAAACATGCAGCCAGTATTATACAATTGCTGACGATGACGGAATGGGGTCATATGCAAATGCGCTGCTGCATACCAGAAAAGTTCAACACATTTTTAACCAATGAAAATACATTATTTCTATTTACTGGCAACTGTGTATTTCTGTTTTTCCAAAGTTACCCAAAATAAAACAACTTATTCTGAGAGGTTCAAACGGGTCATTTTACACGTAAACGTAATTCCTATTAATTTTGCCATAATTTTTTAACCTCACATCGGCACTTTTTATTTGATATGAGATGTTTTTATGTCTTTCTTTATTAATTTATAAATAATTTTTTTTCTGAAACATTACAATGGTGAAAGAGGTCCCATATAAAAACCCACGTGGTATCCTCCTTGATAGACACGCGACAACAATCAGCTGGTTATGGCTTCTTTCATTTATTCAATGGGATTGCTTCATAAACAACTTTTAACCAAGCGTAACGATGTTTTGGATGATGAAACAAAACCATTAGACAAGCGACTTCAGGTATTTACTGATTAATAAACAAAAACCTGATGTTTAATCTTTGATATTTTAACCATGGTCTGTCAAGTACGCACATGGTAGCATTACTTAGTCTTATTTAAAAACGTTAAAGGTTCGACTGAATGTAGATATCTCACGTGTCTGTGTTGTTTTAACTATTTATTAAATGCACCTTTGTACAACTAATTAATGATTCGCCTGTCATAATTCTCTTTTTAAACTGTATTTTGAAGAAAAATTACAAAGTTTTAAATTTATTAGAGATGGTTGGAGATCGGGTCGAGAAATTTTCTATGCGATTAAGCGGGTTTGGACCTTTTGGCTATGCAATTAAGCCGGTATTTTTCAATAGAATATATAGGAAATGGTTTGGATGTCACAATCCTATGCGATTATCCGATTTATGCTATTATCCGATATGTGATTAAGTGGGTTCGACTGTATATAATTAATGAAAAATAGTATTTTTTAACTACTCTGGTATTGTGTGGTGTTGTATTGTCATGCTGTAATAAAGCAACATATTCTAAAATGATTCTAATTACTATTAATCAGGAAAAAGTTTTCACATCAGCTAGTTTTTGCAATGATCATCATTTCAAGATATTAATGTACTTTTATTTTGGGGACGTTTGATGATGGTGTAAATGTAAAATTTATCAATATAAAATAATTTTAATTAAGATTTTATTTTGGCATCATTCAACAGAATCTAAGCATACTATTGGTAAGCACTGCAGTAATTCTGTATAGGTTTGAGAAGGTGTCATATTTTCATTCTAAATTTGCAGAAAAGCGTTTAAGAAGAAATGGAGAGTTTGATACCTCAATCAAACAATCTCACTCACCTCTGCTCTATGAGACATGTATTGCGTATTTGACTTCAATAAAAAAAAAAAAAACTGAGTACATCAATGTGTTGAGTTTTCTTATTTTAAAAAATATACAAATTAAAGCAGTATGATCCTAATAATGACTTGTAAGTTAGCCATCAAACACAAACACACCAGTCTATGCAATGTTCAAATCATAATCCCAAAAGAAAAGTAAAAAATTCAAAACTGGCCAATTCTGTTACATATACTAACTTACATAAAGGATGTGAGGATGGGTGCTCTGGAAAGGTAAGCATCTCTTATTTACATAGCTAGCATCCACCACATGCAAAATCAAATTTGAAAATGAAAGAAAAACATAACTATGTTAAGTCAAATATATCAGTATAAGTATGGATACAATGACTTCATACTTATCAACAACATGGTGATGAAAGACATAAAACATTTTAAGGGCCTTTGCTTAGGCTTGCAATATCTCAAAGTCAACAATTTATTTGTAAGCAACATGTTTTGTTGTAGAAAGTCCATGCCATTTTAGAAACTGATGTTTGAGTCAGTCAAGCAAGTAGCAATTTTACCAAACTTTCAGTAATAATCAAGAAATAGATACTTGTATTGCATGCTGAATAAAAGTTATCTTATGAAAATCTAATATTGTTTTAATACTTAGAACAAAAAACAAGAGTAGGAAGACTGTCAGACATACAGTAATTAACAAGAAAAACACCATTTTATATAATGAATGTAGAATGGGATTTGTTAGCTACCCTGGTATTGTGTGGTGTTTTAATGTCATGCTTTAACCAAACAACATATTCTCAAATGATTCTAATTACTGTTTATCAGGAAAAAGTTTTTACATCAGTTAGTTTTCAGAATAAGCATCATTTCAAGGTATATATATGAAGTTTTTTTTTTTTTTTTTTTTTTTTTTTTTTTTTTTTTTTTTTTTTTTTTTTTTTTTTTGGGGGGGGGGGGAGGGGGGTGTGTCTTTGGATGACAGTCAATGCAAATGCAAGATAAATATATCAAATACAATAATCTCAAAATTTTTTGTTATAGCATTATTTAACAGAAACTAAGAATGTTATTGATAAGCACTACTTAAGTAAATTCTGTACTATTAAAATGACAGAATCAGAGCATATTATAAGTGAGCACTGCAGTAAGTTCTGTACTGTTAAAATGACAGAATTGGAGCACACTGCAGTAAATTCTGTACTGTTAAAATGCCAGAATTGGAGCACACTGCAGTAAATTCTGTACTGTTAAAATGCCAGAATTGGAGCACACTGCAGTAAGTTCTGTACTGTTAAAATGCCAGAATTGGAGCACACTGCTGTAAGTTCTGTACTGTTAAAATGCCAGAATTGGAGCACACTGCAGTAAATTCTGTACTGTTAAAGTGCCAGAATTGGAGCACACTGCAGTAAATTCTATATTGTTAAACCAGAATCGGAGCATATTATTAGTGAGCACTGCAGTGAATTCTGCACAGATAAAAATGAGAGTTCAGTGAATATTATTGGTAAGAACTGCAGTAAATTCTGCACTGATAAAAATGACAGAATGAGAGCATATCATTGGTGGGCACTGTAGTACATTCTGTACTGATAAAAATTAGAGAATCAGTGCATGTCATTGGTTAAGCACTGCAATAATTTCTGTACTGATTGTGCATAATATTGGTGAGATTTTGTGTTTGCTAAATTTTTATTCTCAATTATCATTACAAAATTTATCTAGGAATACAAAAAAGTTTAGTTTATTTGTTCCCAACCCAACCACCCTATGCGACACACTTTTTACAGAAACCTTTGATAGTTTTGAAGTGCATTGTGTATTTTACTTCAATAAAAAACTAAATACATTAGGGTGTCAAGTTATCAAATTTGAAACAAAGCATTATGATCTGAATAATGACTTGTGAGTTAGTCATGCCATTTGAGAAAATCTTCCAGACTTTCAGCAATAATCAAGAAATAGATATTGCATGCTGAAAAAATTATCTGATGAAATACAGTTATTGTTTTAATACTTAGAACATTAAAGACAATAAAATCTAACTTTAGATAAAATACCCTGTTTATACGATTCCTGAAGGAAGACTATCAGACACACAGTAATTAACAACGAACACACCATTTATATAATTAATGTAAAATTTTATGTGTTATCTATTGTTTAGTGTTGTGATGTCAAGCTGCTATAAACAATGTATTATAAAGACTTATCTGAATTCAGATTAAGAGTTTTTGCATCAGTCAATTTTTACAACTATTCTCATTTTAAGACATTCACATACTTAAGTTTTGGTTATTTGATGACAGTAAGGGCAAAAGCAATTTGAGAAAAATATTCTGAAAAATTCATTTTTAAATCTTGTTACTTTTTGCAAATTTTCCGGAATTACCTTATTTACAGTAACTTTCATTATTAATTAAATTTTGGTTAAGGTTAAGTGAGGCATATTTTTAGTATAGTCTGCTCAGGTGTTATGCTTCTTGTCGCAGAAGGCACTTCCCGTGGCTTGTCTTTTTGTAACTTAACAGAGGTTTTTAGCACCAAGTAAGACACAGAATTTGAGTGTTTTAGTGTCATCAAATAAAAAAATTACTAGTATATTAGCTGTTAATTATTGCTACTCCAAGTTCATTTTTGTATAATGTGATTATTACATCAGAAACAAAGGGACACAACTCCATAATGTTGAAACAGGATATGCCTGTAATATTGGGTAATTTCATCTACCTCTAATGTTGTTCTCAGCAATTTTATTGAAATTTCAGTCCGACTTGTACAAATACTTAAGCAATAAAAATGTGAAAGACATTGTGATGATATTCCATGATTTTTGCTGGTTTATATTGACTGTTATTGATGCAAATATAGTAAAAATGAGATGTTCCATACAAAAAATAAAGTCAATTAATGGTGTAAAATATATATATTTCTAAAATATATATTTTCGCCAAAATCATATCTTTAAATGATTGATTCATTTTTTTATCAATCATATAGAGATAAAAAAAAATATTATATAAAGGACATTTAATTATCCCTCTAGGGTAATTAAGGACTTGATTTTTTACTTTTTTGATGAATTTTCCAGCATAAACAGAGAGTCTGGATGGTTTTTAATCTCTTTCAACACTACATACATCACACAATACTGTCATATATCATAATAACAAACTAATGAAATCTGATTACCAGTTGAAATGAACGACTCAACTCCATCTTATCTTGAAATGAAAACAGTCATTGCAACATAAATCAAGTCTTATTTACCTGACAATGGCGAAATTTTTAAAACATTAAACATGTTAAATGTCTGCAGATAATTCTTTATTAGTGCACACTTATTCAATTGATTCTGAAGTTAAATGGAACATCAGGCAGTACCAGTATTTGTGAGGTTCAGTTAGTAAAATGGTATCAAATGTAAGAATGTTGATCAACAATGGAGTTTTGCCATTGTCCACATGATTGATAACCCAATAAATTTGTTCAAAAGATTATGAACAATATTGACAATGGAATTTCCCAGTTATGTCAACTATCTAATGAATGTCAAAGTTCCTTCCAAACATTATGATCCTTGAATACAAAATAATCAAACTGATCAAAAAAAAAAAAAAAAAAAAAGAAAAAAAAAGAAAAATTCAGGTATTTCTTTATGACCTAAATGCTTTTTAGCCACACCCATTCATGTGCCATGAATAGCATAAATTAGTTGTGATTTCATTAAAGACATTGCAGTCATTCTGATGCTAGCTATTGATGGTAGTACAGCAAATATTTCATTTCACTATTATTTTTTATTTTATTATTTGGATTAAATAATTATTGAAGTTGTCAGAATAATACAAAATTTCTTTTTAAAATTTATTAATCATAAATATTGCATCTTATTTTCATTTTGTTATTTGAGAATAACCTTAATTGATGCTGTGCACAATGTTGCCTAATTTCCAATGGTAAGCTAGCAATTCATGATTTGATTTTGAATAAAATATTATCTAATTATTTATACTCAATTAGCTTAATTGTTTGTGTGCTTGGAATGGTGATCAGTGATACTGAGGCAGTCAGTTTTGGAAGGATTAAAAAAACTGGAGTGACTGATTAAAACCTTTAGCAAATTCAGCTACCATAATAAATACATATTATATGTAACAGATCTGTCCAAAATAGTTAACAAAACAAAAACAAATTTATTTCTTCAACAAGAATTCCAAATATTTAAATGTCTCGACTGTTTAGTTTTTGATCATGTAGAATATACATTACTTTAACATAAATTTTCACATCTTGACATGCCGCCGCCTACAATGATACTGGAAAAGTAACACCTAAGACTCGCCTTATGGCATTGCCAGGCTCAACAAAAAAATGGTCAACAACTTTGAATATGACAGAAAAAAATCTATTGTATAGTAAACGATATTGATCTTAATGACAGGATTGTACTCAATTACAATTATTAATATGTCTTTCTGTTCATTTAGATTGATTAATTTTCAAACTTTACCCTTCATGTGTTCAATCTTTATTTCTAAAAATAGTTAAACTGACCTTTTTCCATCAGTAACCTTTTTATACAAAGATTGATATCTTGTTTTTAATTACAGATATCAAATTAGATAAATTTATATAAATATATATATATATATATATATATATATATATATATATATATATATATATATATATTCAATTTTTCTTTATTTTCGGGAAAAAAAATTACAATCACTAAACTTCATGTATATTTATTTTCTTATATTTCCTTTTTTTTGGAAAACATTTTATACAAATTTGCTTATTCAAGTCTTTTTGTACCAAGATCTTCTATTATTTCTGTTTTGTAATTTACAAATGATTGACATCAGCTGCATTTATTAATGCCATTTAGCAATAATCAAATGATGTAATTTGACAGAAATCATAAAATAAAAGGAAACAATTTCTTAATGATTTTTCCCAGAATTTTTTTCAGACATCACAACATGCCAATTAGCATAATCAAATTCCAGATAGATTTAATAAAAGTCAGATTGTTATAAAGTTTTCTATTCATAAATAGATCGAACTTCTATAATATTTCAACAGATGCATGCATGAATAAGCAAAGAAGAATAAACAGTAAGATAGTCTAATAACCTGATGGGTAAAAAATATAAGTATTAGTTCAGTAGATGTCAGATTGTGCTTATAGTCACATACTTTGATGGGTTAAATTATGAAGGTACTGGTTCAGTAGATGGCAGATAGTGCTAATAGTCACATACTTTGATGGGTAAAATTATAAAGGTACTGGTTCAATAGATGACAGATTGTGCTTATAGTCACATACTTTGATGGGTAAAATTATAAAGGTACTGGTTCAGTAGATGACAGATTGTGCTTATAGTCGCATACTTTGATGGGTAAAATCATAAAGGTACTGGTTCAGAAGATGGCAGATTGTGCTTATGTCCCATACTTTGATGGGTAAAATTATAAAGGTACTGGTTCAGAAGATGACAGATTGTGCTTATAGTCACATACTTTGATGGATAAAATTATAAAGGTACTGGTTCAGTAGATGGCAGATTTTGTTTATGGTCCTAGTCTTTGATGGATACAAAATTATAGGAACTGGTTCAGTACAGATTGTGTTCATCATAAGTCTTACACTTTGATTGGTAAAAATGTAAATACATGTAATGGTTTATTAGATGGTAGACTGTGTTCATAATGGTAAGGTTGTAGGCATATTATGTTTTAAATCCAAGGAACTGAAGAATGATCTTTCCATTCTTAATTCTGAAGAATGACCTTTTCGTTCTTAATTCATCAATTGTAAAAGAATTTAAGAATGAATATGTGGGATAATTTGTTGTCATATAAACTGCATTACTATGACAGATAAAGGTTTGCTTTTGTGTAACTTCATCCTAGACTTAAGTGATGTCCTTATCTAAGCCAAGAAGTAAAACCACATGAAGAAATCCTTTACTGTTTCTCACCTTTTTGAATACAGAATTTTTTTTTTCACTTTAACATAAAAAATTTAAAAAAAAAAAAAAAAACCAAAAAAACCCCACCTTTTTACACTCCTAATCATAAATAAGCATATATTGTAAACACCTACGAATAAAAAAAAAAAAAAAAAAAAAAAAAAAAAAAAAAAAAAAAAAAAAACCCACCTTTTTACACTCTCATCATAAATAAGCATATATTGTAAACAACTACGAATTAAAAAAAAAAAAAAAAAAAAAAACCTATAAGAATTTAATATCAAAGATAAAAATCAACTATTCAAATTCTTAATTTAAACCATAAATGTCATTCTTTTACCTGAGTACTTTCAAATGGAACACAAATATACACACTCTTTAACATGTTTCTGAGGTTTTAAAGATCAAAAATCTTGAGATTTCAATTATTAGAGGTAATTTCAACTCCTGACATTTCTGTATTACAATTGCAATATATAACTGAGATTAACCACCATTGTACTATTTGTGATATTCCATTCAGACATAAAGTTTTATTTTTTTGGTTTAGTTGAGAACAAATCCATCGTGTATACAGAGGTTTACAGATGTGCATGTTGTTTAAAGTCTCACCAGCATATTTGCAGCTATTCCTGAGAAGCGCATGTTTATTCAAAATTAATCTAAGAACAAGTTCACGTGTGCATGGGTTTGTGTTTATTATGCTGTGCCTTCTACTAGCGCACACTCAGAGCAACTTTTTGTGAAGGTGCTAGCTGAACAAGTCAGTATACTGCAGACAAAATTACCGGTCCCATAGTTACATTATCCTGGCACTGTGTGTATCAAATGATAATATATCCTCTTAATGCTGATAACTAGACAAAGAAGCAGCATTTCAAATATTTTACTATGTATGACCTGACCAAGGTTAAAACCCTAAACCATAAACTAAAGGTTTAAACCCATAAACTACAGTCTTAATACACTCTAACCACTGAGCCACCAAGGCAGTGTATAGAAAGGCAAAGAGGTCTAAAGAGTCAGCGTATAAAATTACAACACCTGTCACTTTTGATGTTTAAATAAAACAATGAAGAGATTTAAGAGTGGGAAATTCAATTTTTTTTTTCTTTTTCTTTTTCTTTTTTTTTTTGAGAACTTTGGCAATTTCATTTAGTTACTTAATTTTACAGGCTAGTTACCAGTAACTCTAGCTTTACGCCACTAATTGCTTCAATAAAAGTGAAAGAGAATCTATGCTGAGTTCTGATATATCAAACCATTAATGATGTAAACTAAATGAAGTGAGAAGCAATTAAAATGGTATCATAACATTATTCATTTACAGACAAATAATAAGTATGTAAACATTAGATAATAGTTCTTAGTAGACGTAGTTGTTCACGAACCCATGGCAATGTAGGCGTTCTTAGTAGACGCAGTTGTTCACAATCCAATAGCAATGTATGCAGCAAGTCTATTTCAATATCAGGTTTGCTATAACAATATATGAGACAGCATGATTATATATACATGCGTTATGATTAACAACATGCTTTAAGTACTACCTATTTGTGGGTTTTGATTCAATTTTGTTTATAAATACTAATATTTTGTTTTCACAATGTATAGATCAATAACAGAAATAATAAACAGATTTTTTTATTTTCACTGTCTGCTTAAATTTTTATATTGACTGAAAAATCTTAAAAATAACAAAATAAGGTAATTTTGAAAATTTTCTAAATTGTTACATAAAATTAATGTTTGGTGTGTGGTTAACAATAAAAATTCCTACTAACACTAATTCTTAGTAAGATGATTTATTTTTTAAAACATCATTTGAAATATGATCACCATAAACTAGCAAGCAAGCAAGGATCAAACAAGCAGAATTATTGTTATATAAAATTTTCAAAATATAACATTGTGCTTTTATGAATTGGTTTTTTAAAAAATTATTGTTCTCAACACAGTTCTAAAAGTATAAAAAAAAAAGCCAAATGGCCACAACCTACACAGAAAAAAATGTTTTCAACTCAGTTCTTAAAGCATTAAAAAGCCAAATGGCCACAACCTACACAGAAAAAAATGTTCTCAACACAGTTCTAAAAGTATTAAAAAAATAGCCAAATGGCCACAACCTACACAGAAAAAAATGTTCTCAACACAGTTCTAAAAGTATAAAAAAAAGCCAAATGGCCACAACCTACACAGAAAAAAATGTTCTCAACTCAGTTCTAAAAGTATAAAAAAAAGCCAAATGGCCACAACCTACACAGAAAAAAATGTTTTCAACTAAGTTCTAAAAGTATAAAAAAAAGCCAAATGGCCACAACCTACACAGAAAAAAAATGTTTTCAACTCAGTTCTAAAAGTATAAAAAAAAAGGCCAAATAGCCACAACCTACACAGAAAAAAATGTTTTCAACTAAATTCTAAAAGTATAAAAAAGCCAAATACTAAATGGCTACAACCTACACAGAAAAAAATGTTTTCAACTCAGTTCTAAAAGTATAAAAAAGCCAAATGGCCACAACCTACACAGAAAAAAATGTTTTCAACTCAGTTCTAAAAGTATAAAAAAGCCAAATGGCCACAACCTACACAGAAAAAAATGTTTTCAACTCAGTTCTAAAAGTATAAAAAAAAAGCCAAATGGCCACAACCTACACAGAAAAAAAATGTTTTCAACTCAGTTCTAAAAGTATAAAAAAAGCCAAATGGCCACAACCTACACAGAAAAAAAATGTTTTCAACTCAGTTCTAAAAGTATAAAAAAGCCAAATGGCCACAACCTACACAGAAAAAAAATGTTTTCAACACAGTTCTAAAAGTATAAAAAAAGCCAAATGGCCACAACCTACACAGAAAAAAAATGTTTTCAACACAGTTCTAAAAGTATAAAAAAAGCCAAATGGCCACAACCTACACAGAAAAAAAATGTTTTCAACTCAGTTCTAAAAGTATAAAAAAGCCAAATGGCCACAACCTACACAGAAAAAAAATGTTTTCAACTCGGTTCTGAAAGTATAAAAAAAGCCAAATGGCCACAACCTACACAGAAAAAAATTTGTTTTCAACTCGGTTCTAAAAGTATAAAAAGCCAAATGGCCACAACCTACACAGAAAAAATGTTCTCAACTCAGTTCAAAAAGTATAAAAAAAAAGCCAAATGGCCACAACCTACACAGAAAAAAATGTTTTCAACTCAGTTCTAAAAGTATAAAAAAAAAGCCAAATGGCCACAACCTACACAGAAAAAAAATGTTTTCAACTCAGTTCTAAAAGTATACAAAAAAAGCCAAATGGCCACAACCTACACAGAAAAAAAATGTTTTCAACTCAGTTCTAAAAGTATAAAAAAAAAGCCAAATGGCCACAACCTACACAGAAAAAAAATGTTTTCAACTCAGTTCTAAAAGTATACAAAAAAAGCCAAATGGCCACAACCTACACAGAAAAAAAATGTTTTCAACTCAGTTCTAAAAGTATAAAAAAAGCCAAATGGCCACAACCTACACAGAAAAAAATGTTTTCAACTCGGTTCTAAAAGAATAAAAAAGCCAAATGGCCACAACCTACACAGAAAAAAATGTTTTCAACTCGGTTCTAAAAGTATAAAAAAGCCAAATGGCCACAACCTACACAGAAAAAAATGTTTTCAACTCAGTTCTGAAAGTATAAAAAAAGCCAAATGGCCACAACCTACACAGAAAAAAATGTTTTCAACTCGGTTCTAAAAGAATAAAAAAGCCAAATGGCCACAACCTACACAGAAAAAAAATGTTTTCAACTCAGTTCTAAAAGTATAAAAAAAGCCAAATGGCCACAACCTACACAGAAAAAAATGTTTTCAACTCGGTTCTAAAAGAATAAAAAAGCCAAATGGCCACAACCTACACAGAAAAAAAATGTTTTCAACTCAGTTCTAAAAGTATAAAAAAAGCCAAATGGCCACAACCTACACAGAAAAAAATGTTTTCAACTCGGTTCTAAAAGAATAAAAAAGCCAAATGGCCACAACCTACACAGAAAAAAAATGTTTTCAACTCGGTTCTAAAAGAACAAAAAAGCCAAATGGCCACAACCTACACAGAAAAAAATGTTTTCAACTCAGTTCAAAAAGTATAAAAAAGCCAAATGGCCACAACCTACACAGAAAAAAAATGTTTTCAACTCAGTTCAGAAAGTATAAAAAAAAGCCATATGGCCACAACCTACACAGAAAAAAATGTTTTCAACTCTGTTCTAAAAGAATAAAAAAGCCAAATGGCCACAACCTACACAGAAAAAAATGTTTTCAACTCAGTTCTGAAAGTATAAAAAAAGCCAAATGGCCACAACCTACACAGAAAAAAATGTTTTCAACTCGGTTCTAAAAGAATAAAAAAGCCAAATGGCCACAACCTACACAGAAAAAAAATGTTTTCAACTCGGTTCTAAAAGTACAAAAAATGGCCACAACCTACACAGAAAAAAATGTTTTCAACTCAGTTCTGAAAGTATAAAAAAAGCCAAATGGCCACAACCTACACAGAAAAAAAATGTTTTCAACTCGGTTCTAAAAGAATAAAAAAGCCAAATGGCCACAACCTACACAGAAAAAATGTTTTCAACTCAGTTCTAAAAGTATAAAAAAGCCAAATGGCCACAACCTACACAGAAAAAATGTTCTCAACTCAGTTCAAAAAGTATAAAAAAAAGCCAAATGGCCACAACCTACACAGAAAAAAATGTTTTCAACTCGGTTCTAAAAGAATAAAAAAGCCAAATGGCCACAACCTACACAGAAAAAAAATGTTTTCAACTCAGTTCTAAAAGTATAAAAAAAAAAGCCAAATAGCCACAACCTACACAGAAAAAAATGTTTTCAACTCAGTTCAAAAAGTATAAAAAAAGCCATATGGCCACAACCTACACAGAAAAAAATGTTTTCAACTCAGTTCTAAAAGTATAAAAAAGCCAAATGGTCACAACCTACACAGAAAAAAATGTTTTCAACTCAGTTCAAAAAGTATTAAAAAAAGCCATATGGCCACAACCTACACAGAAAAAAATGTTTTCAACTCAGTTCTAAAAGTATAAAAAGCCAAATGGTCACAACCTACACAGAAAAAAATGTTTTCAACTCGGTTCAAAAAGTATAAAAAAAAGCCATATGGCCACAACCTACACAGAAAAAAATGTTTTCAACTCAGTTCTGAAAGTATAAAAAAAGCCAAATGGCCACAACCTACACAGAAAAAAATGTTTTCAACTCGGTTCTAAAAGAATAAAAAAGCCAAATGGCCACAACCTACACAGAAAAAAATGTTTTCAACTCAGTTCTGAAAGTATAAAAAAAGCCAAATGGCCACAACCTACACAGAAAAAAAATGTTTTCTACTCAGTTCTGAAAGTATAAAAAAAGCCAAATGGCCACAACCTACACAGAAAAAAAATGTTTTCAACTCGGTTCTAAAAGAATAAAAAAGCCAAATGGCCACAACCTACACAGAAAAAAAATGTTTTCAACTCGGTTCTAAAAGAATAAAAAAGCCAAATGGCCACAACCTACACAGAAAAAAATGTTTTCAACTTAGTTCTGAAAGTATAAAAAAAGCCAAATGGCCACAACCTACACAGAAAAAAATGTTTTCAACTCGGTTCTAAAAGTATAAAAAAAGCCAAATGGCCACAACCTACACAGAAAAAAATGTTTTCAACTCAGTTCTGAAAGTATAAAAAAAGCCAAATGGCCACAACCTACACAGAAAAAAATGTTTTCAACTCAGTTCTAAAAGTATAAAAAAAAGGCCAAATGGCCACAACCTACATAGAAAAAAATGTTCTCAACTCAGTTCTAAAAGTATAAAAAAGCCAAATACTAAATGGCTACAACCTACACAGAAAATAGCGTGTTTAAGATCAAACACAGCTTACTATGTATCTCAGATGATTTTACCTATATAAGGAAATACTACAAAATTAATGTAAATTGTACAACTGTCTGATGATGGTTAATTCTATAAATGGTATGATGATTTACTCTGATTTTCAGATAAGTTGGTCAAGGTTGACAAGCTCCATATTTCACGAATCAGACTAAAGTCTTTTCAGCATGCAAGAAGAAAATTGATAAAATTGATACAGTAATCCACTTAATTCCAAAATGGGTTAATAGCAAAATTTGGTTAATATTGCATAACTTTTCTCTGCATTGATTCCTTTTTTTTTTTTTAATAATGTTTTACAATATCTGTTATTTGAATGAAGAAAATCCGAAACTCCAGTTAATTGCATAAACAAAATTCTAAAATTATGCAAGCTTGGGCTGAGACTAAAATCCTTTAAGCATGCATTGAGAAATTAGATAAAATTGGTATTGAAGATTGTTTTGTTTTGATTTTGTGTTGTTACACATTGTAGTAATGTTTCATGGCTACACATATTGTAGTAATGTTTCATGCTTGTTATGTCATAAACATTAAAAGAACTGTTCATTGATTAGAGAGTGCGTAAAGGGTCAAGATTCTTTTACTTATATTCAGGTTGCTAGTTCTTGTAGTTTTCAAAGTACTCAGAGAAAACCAACAGCCATTGGCTAGCAAACTGACAAACTTTCTCGCACTAGGTTCTGCTTGTGAGCTTTTTACCGGCTTCTAACATTTTTATATTGACTGAAAAACCTTAAAAATTACAAAATAAGGTAATTTTGAAAATTTTCTAAATTGTTATACAAAATTAATGATTGGTGTGGGGTTAACAAAAGAAATTCCTACCAACACTAATTCTTAGTAAGATGATTAATTTTTCAAAACATCATTTGAAATATGATCACCATTTCTAGCAAGCAAGCAAGGATCAAACGAGCAGAATTATTGTTATATTTTAAAAATATGAAATTGTGCTTTTATGAATTTTTTACAAAGTTCTCAACACAGTTCTAAAAGTATAAAAAAGCCAAATGGCCACAACCTACACAGAAAAAAAGTTTTCAACTCAGTTCTAAAAGTATAAAAAAGCCAAATGGCCACAACCTACACAGAAAAAAAGTTTTCAAATCAGTTCTAAAAGTATAAAAAAGCCAAATGGCCACAACCTAAACAGAAAAAAATGTTCTCAACTCAGTTCTTAAAGTATAAAAAAGCCAAATGACCACAACCTACACAGAAAAAAATGTTTTCAACTCAGTTCTAAAAGTATAAAAAAAAAAGGCAAATGGCCACAACCTATACAGGAAAAAAATGTTTTCAACTCAGTTCTGAAAGTGTAAAAAAGCCAAATGGCCACAACCTACACAGAAAAAAAATATTTTAAACTCAGTTCTAAAAGTATAAAAAAGCCAAATACGTAATGGCTACAACCTACACAGAAAAAAATGTTTTAAACTCAGTTCTAAAAGTATAAAAAAAAAAAAATCAGTTCTGAAAGTGTAAAAAAGCCAAATGGCCACAACCTACACAGAAAAAAAATGTTCTCAACTCAGTTCTAAAAGTATAAAAAAGCCAAATACTAAATGGCTACAACCTACACAGAAAATAGCGTGTTTAAGATCAAACACAGCTTACTATGTATCTCAGATAGTTATACCTATATAAGGAAATACTACAAAATTAATGTAAATTGTACAACTGTCTGATGATGGTTAATTCTATAAATGGTATGATGATTTATTTTGATTTTCAGATTAGTTGGTCAAGGTTGACAAGCTCCATATTTCACGAATCAGACTAAAGTCTTTTCAGCATGCAAGGAGAAAATTGATAAAATTGATACAGTAATCCACTTAATTCCAAAATGGGTTAATAGCAAAATTTGGTTAATATTGCATAACTTTTCTCTGCATTGATTCATTTCTTTTTTTAATAATGTTTTACAATATCTGTTATTTGAATGAAGAAAATCCGAAACTCCAGTTAATTGCATAAACAAAATTCTAAAATTATGCAAGCTTGGGCTGAGACTAAAATCCTTTAAGCATGCATTGAGAAATTAGATAAAATTGGTATTGAAGATTGTTTTGTTTTGATTTTGTGTCGTTACACATTGTAGTAATGTTTCATGGCTACACACTGTAGTAATGTTTCATGCTTGTTATGTCATAAACATTAAAAGAACTGTTCAATGATTAGAGAGTGCATTAAGGGTCAAGTTTCTCTTACTTATATTCAGGTTGCTAGTTCTAGTAGTATCCAAAGTAATCAGAAAAAACCAACAGCCATTGGCTAGCAAACTGACAAACTTTCCTGCACTAGGTTCTGCTTGGGAGCTACAAATACCAAGGCTGTTAGAGGAATACATGTAGTAAGTGCATGTTTTACACCAATAAGTCACCAAGCCCCCCCC
>CM056599.1:35723829-35790658 GCA_029721355.1 Tegillarca granosa | reverse complement strand
GACGATAAAGAACCCTGATGTATAATGCCATCAGCGCAATGCACAGGCAAAATTTTTGCACTTTCACATGTAGCCGGCGACATCTCGATATAAGTGAAATATTCTTGACTGGGACATTAAACACCATTACTCAACTCAACTCATGGTCAGTTGGTTGGAGTGGAGTAGAGTAATTATGTTTTAATGTCAAGATTTTTTCACTTATATCAAGACAGTCAATTCTGGGACTGTGGAGGAAACCAGAGTGCCTTGAGAAACCCAGCAAAACCTTGGCAAGCAAACTAACAAACTTGTTAACTAACTCACACTAGGATCTGCCTATGTGACATTTGAACCTAGTAAGAGGCATCATGATCTTTAAGTGAAATATTATTGGAAAGTAATAAAAATTATTGAGAAAACAATAACACATCAGTATATGATAAATATTGTCTACTTATTGACTCCAATCACCAACCATAGTAATAATGATCTCCATGATATTTAGACTGCCCATACATAAGTCATTTTACCATAATTTGACAGAGTTGGTTATAAGTTTCAAAATACATGTTTCTCTGGTAGGTATATCCACCAGAGTACAGATCATGAAAGCAGGGAGCCATAAGAACAAATGTTACATATTCACTTTGAAAGGCTATCATTAGTGTACATGTACCTATTTTATTCTCATTGCTTCAGTTCAGTTTGTAAAATATTTACATTCATTGTAGGTTTTCTCTATAACATCTGTAATAAAACATAATCACATTTTCAGGCCATAATTTGTCATGCAAATATATGACGCAAATAATATGTCACATCATGACAACTTATGGCATCAGTAATTGTCACATGGTTATGTAGTTTAGAGATTTGGCTGTTACATTAATTGGCATCACATTTTTTTGGTGTTATATTGGGGCTTCAATTTGAGGTTTAAATTACATTTACAGTACTATGTATTAGCATTCACTTGCTTTAGGATCAATGTAATTGTTAAAGTAAGCATTGAAGTGATGAGTTTATGAGCTTGTAACTTCTGCTAAGGTATGCTAACACATGTTATTCATTTGCTTGGAATAGCTACAGTAGTCATAGAGCCATAATTAGCATATCTCGTCAGTTCAATGCTTAATTAAATGTTGGTGTTTTGTAAATTGTTAATAAAGAAAGAAATCTACACAAAAACAAAAATGTTTCAGGATTTAAACATCTTGAACAGAACAGACACATTTAAGTATTGTACATGTTGCATATATGTAAATCTTTGGAACTCGTAAGTTTTCTTTTAGCAAAGTAATTGTTTCAAATGAATTTTGAATGAGAGATACAATTGTTTTAACACATATCATAGAAATTTAGACTGTTACATATCCAATTGACTGTAAATTGAAAAAAAAAAAGTTTAGTCTAAGTCAAAATGAAAGCTTGAATTTGAACATTTAATTTCACTTATGCATATATAAATGTTATTCATATAATTGAAAAAGATATCATTATCCATTATGAGAGTTTTGTAATGCATATTTCATATTTCACCTTGAGATTGTCTATATCTAGAAGTCTGTACTAGGAATGAAATCAGGCTAGTTTATAATCTAATAGTTGCTAATCTAATTAATGATGTTCCTAATGAACAATGTTACATTTGGTTCAACGATAAAAGCTTGAATAAATACAGAAATTACGGTAATTACCCAGCAAGATGCAGCATTTGGGATCTAATATTAGAACATGGTTACCTCATCAAAACCCGGGTCATTTAAACACAACTTTAAAAACGGTGAAATACGATAAATTAAACACAGAACTTTGTTGAATTTGTCATTTGTGACTTAGTAAGGGATACATAACACCATTTCAAATACATTTGGATATTAATTAAGGACAATTAATGCAATTTGTCATGTTTCACCTTCGATTCATGGGTTTTTCCATACATCCGTGGGCATGCTCCAAGCTCATAATTACCATCGTTAAACATTGACCAAACCGGTCAGAGGATTCCGTTTATTTACAGCTAAAAGAAATGAAATTTTAAAAAATTAATCTCATGGATCGTGGTTAGAGGATATCTATTTTTAAAAAAATATATTTTTAGAAAATCAAAAAAAATTCAGAAAATTGAAAAACTTAATGCAGCTTTAAATGGGATTGTAAACTCATGCAACTTAGAAAATATTAAAGCTTTAATCATTCAAATACTGTCTGTGTGTGTGTGTGCGTGTGTGTGTGTGTGTGTGTGTGTGTGTGTGTGTGTGTTCAAATAATTATTCCTTGCCATTCTTTTAAAATTCATGACACCCACGCTCTGATCACCTGACTTCATTATCAAAGTCAAATTGTGTCAACTCATCTCAATTTGACTGTCATTAGTAAAGTCTATTAGCTAGCTAGATTCCTAGAAAATGTGAATTTAAAGAGAATACATAATAAAGAACAAGTGAAATTGAATGCTAATTCATAGATTTCTAATAGCCTCCCTTGTGTTCTAACTTCCCTCAAGACCATACTTTGACTTTCAAATTAATTCCATTGTTTACAAAAAAAAAAATAAATAAATAAATTGATAAACATAATATAACAAATAATTATCTATAATTTTTACAAGTTTTTAACGATAATAATGGATTATTAATGAGGAATTATACAAATGATCTTCCAATAAGGGTTATACTTAGGACAAAAATTGCATAAAAATATACACTTGTCTTTAACATATGTAACACAAAAAAGTTTCTTATTGAAATTTTTGACAGTATGTAATTTGTTTCTTAAAAGGACTGGTTCCGAACATCCTGAACCATTATTGAATGTATTCATCGCTGCTATGAGGTATTGTCGCTGTTTTTATACTTTTGAATTTAGTATTTAGATTACAAAGGAAATGAAGTGGGATGGAAAAACGGATATTAAACCCAACAGTTTCCTGATGAATTATGAATGGTCTCCATTTATTTTTTTTTCAAAAGCTTGCTTTGTTTGTCTATACTAAAAATTTCTGGGTTTTTTTTTTTATATATATATATATGGTTTTTAGCTCACCTGACCGAAAGGTCATGTGAGCTTATGGCATGGCACGACGTGTGTATGTGCGTGTGTGGGTGCGTGCATGCGTGTGTGCGTGCGTCGTTAACACCTTTTTTCGACTTCTTCTCCAAAACTGCTGGACAGATTTCAATGATAGTTGGTCAGAAGCATATATTCAGATTTGTTCATGGCGTTACCATGGCTACCAAAACTAGTTCAAGGTGACCTAGGGGTCCAAAAATCTTAAAAAATCTTCTTCTCTAAAAGCGATGATGAGAGAAAAAATCTGATGTGATATTTGGCTTCTCTAGGGTCTTAAGCCTATAAGTTTGTTCATTTCGTGAAATTTGGTCGAAAAATGGGTTACGCGTTTTTGCATTTTAATTTTAAAAATTTCGTAAAATGGCTTTAAATTGTTATAACTTGACTATTTGAACAGATATTGACATGGGTTTTTTTTAAGTTTTGACTTTTTCTTGAAATGACCTTTAAAAAAGGGTCAAGGTCACAAATCAAGGTCATGACCTAATTTGTGATTTATGCAGTTTTTTGGCAATTTTCTTGCAAATTTTAAGAGATAAATTATATGTTAAAATGTTCCCTATGACAAAATTTAAAGAGGTACCAAGTTTCGTAACTATATGATAATCCATGTAGGAATTGTTGCCCCTGAAATGTTATTTTTGGCTTATGAATACTAAAATTGTGCATTAGCTTGAAAACTAAAAGCTTTTTGTATAGGCATGTGTATTAGAATATTGTAGGTATTGATATGACAGTGATTTAGATATATGGTTCAAGGTCATATGTTGAAAGGTCAAGGTCATAGCTGCATATGTGTACTGAAATTATGAATTATCTTGAAAACTGTTAACTTTTTGTATAGGCATGTATATTAGAATATTGTAGGCATTGACATGATGATCATTTTGATATATGGATCAAGGTCATATGTTGAAAGGTCAAGGTCACAGCTGCAGAAGAATACTTAAATTGTAATTATCTTGAAAACTATTAACTTTTTGTATAGGCATGTATATAAAATATTGTAGGTATTGACATGACGATCATTTGATGTATGGATCAAGGTCATATGTTCAAAGGTCACAGTCACAGCTGCAAAAGAAGACAAAAATCGCTAATTATCTTGAAAACTATTAACTTTTTGTATAGGCATGTATATTAGAATATTGTAGGTATTGATATGACGATCATTTTGATATATGGTTCAAGGTCATGTGTTCGAAGGTCAGGTCACAGCTGCAAAAGAAGACATAAATTGCTAATTATCTTGAAAAGTATTACCTTTTTGTATAGGCATGTATATTAGAATATTGTAGGTATTGCAGTATCGATCATTTTGATATATGGTTCAAGGTCATATGTTGAAAGGTCAAGGTCACAGCTGCAAAAGAAGACTGAAATTGCTTATTATCTTGAAAACTGGTAACTTTTTGTATAGGCATGTATATTAGAATATTGTAGGTATTGATATAATGATCATTTTGATATATAATTCGAGGCCATATGATCTAAACTCAAGGTCACAGCTGCAAAAGAAGACAAAAATTGCTAATTATCTTGAAAACTTTTAACTTTTTGTATAGCCATGTATATTAGAATATGGTAGGTGTTGTGACAATGATCATTTTGATATATGGTTCAAGGTCATGTGTTCAAAGGTCAAGGTCACAGCTGCAAAAGAAGACAAAAATTGCTAATTATCTTAAACTATTAACTTTTTGTATAGGCATGTATATTAGAATATGGTAGGTGTTGTGATACCGATCATTTGAAAGGTCAAGGTCACAGCTGCAAAATAAGACTTAAATTGCTAATTATCTTGAAAACTGTGAATTTTTTGTTCAGGCATGTATATTAGAATATTGTAGGTATGGACAAGGCGATCATAAATGGTTCAAGGTCATATATGTTCAAAGGTCAAGGACATAGTTGCATAAGTATACTGAAATTTGTAAATGATTTGGAAATTATTCTTTGCATTACAGTTACTTCATGCATATTATATAAGCTACTTATAAATGAAATGTGAGTGGATATATTTATATATTATATAAGCTACTTATAAATGAAATGTGAGTGGATATATTTCTGATTAAGTTTTGTTGGAGTTCTTAACTTGAGAAAACTTGTAAAGTTTCTGTACCTAATATATTGTCTTTTGCGCTTTGCAAACAATTTTGGACATATACTCAGGTGAGCGTTAAGGCCCATGGGCCTCTTGTTTATGTTTTAAAATACTTTCAGTATCAGTGTACATTGATGATGCCCATGGTATAACATGGTACTTGATGATCCCCATGGTATAGCATGGTACATTGATGATCCCCTTGGTATCACATGGTACATTGATGATCCCCATGGTAACAAATTCTACATTGATGGTCCCCTTGTAATCACATGGTACATTGATGATCCCCTTGGTAACAAATTGTACATTGATGTTCCCCATGGTATCACTTTGTACATTGATGTCCCCATTTGTGACACATGGTACATTGATGATCCTCATGGTATCACATTGAACATTGATGTTCCCCCATGGAATCACATGGTACAGTGGTGATCCCCATGGTAACACTTTGTACATTGATGTTCCCCATGGTATCACATGGTACATTGATGATCCCCATGGTATCACATGGTTCATTGATGATCCCCATGGTATCACATGGTACATTGATGTTCCCCATTGTATCACATGGTACATAGATGATCCCCATGGTAACACATTGAACATTGATGTTCCCCATGGTATCGCATGGTAAATTGATGATCCCCATGGTATCACATGGTACACTGATGACCTCCATGGTAACAAATGGTATATTGATGATCCTCATGGTATCACATTGTACATTAATGTTCCCCTATCACATGGTATATTGATGATCCTCATGGTAACACATTGAACATTGATGTTCCCCATGGTATCACATGGTAAATTGATGATTCCAATGGACATGGTACATTGATGATCCCTTCAGTATCACATGGTACATTGGTCATTCCCTTTGTATAAAATGGTACATTGATAATTTCTTTGGTAACACATGGTTCATTGATGATTCCCTTGATATAAAGTGGTACATTGGTGATCCCTTTGGCATCTCATGGTACATTGATGATCCCCTTGGTATCACATGGTACATTGATCATTCCCTTTTTATGAAATGGTGCATTGATAATTTCTTTGGTATCACATGGTACATTGATGATTCCCTTGAAATAAAATGGTACATTGATGATTTCTTTGGCATCATATGGTACATTATGTTTCCTTTGGCATCACATGGTACATTGATGATCCTCTTGGTATCGCATGGTACATTGATCATTCCCTTTGTATCAAATCGTACATTGATGATTTCTTTGGTGTCATATGGTACACTGATGATTCCCTTTATATGATTGTACATTTATAATCCCTTTGGCATTACATGGTACATTGATGATCTCTTTGGCATCACATGGTACATTGATTATCCATTTGTCATCACCTGGTACAGTGATTATCTCTTTGGCACCACATGGTACATTTGTGATCTTTTTGGCATTACATGGTACATGGATGGTCTCTTTGGCATCACATGGTACAGGGATGGTCTCCTGTTTGTTTTTTTTCACTGTACATTATTGATCACTTAAGTATTTTTCTGGACCTGTAACCCTTGTAGGAATTATTTTCATATAAAAATTAATGGTTTTTTGCAGTTTTAGGTAAAAAAAATTTTAAATAACAAAAATAATGGAAATTTTACATAAATATGTCAGTGTCATAAGAATTGTATTGTTGACTCACAGTGCAGACCTACTAATGATTGTAGAAGATATTTCACACTTTTGAATGATTCAGATATATTTATTGTAAATGTAGAGATAAGACTCCACTTGGGACTGTCACATAGCCCCATAAATCAATTATTTACTCATCAAGGAAATGCTAACTTCTCAACTTCAATTTGCACTCCCAAAGAGAAACAATTTCAGGCTTGTGTAATCGTTGTTTATATCCGAGCTCCTGGATATCAATATTCTTTCCAGCCTCATTTTGTAGGTTGGAAATGTTAAAATCAAAATAGCTCTCATTTTTCTTGATGAATTATTTTTTCCAGTGACAAAAACCCTATAGGACACATACAATTTTCTAATTAGACATATAAATTTACATATAAATTTCAAATTTAGAAATCATGTGTAAAAAAAATACTGAATATATACTTGCTCAATTTTCACACTCATTTTGTAACTAAGATTTTTAACCAGTTTTTTGTAGAAACCTGGTTCTTAGATTACTGAATGTCGGCTGGTGGGTGGGCGAGCGGGCGGGCGGGTGGGTGGGCGTGCGGGCGGGCATCAGGCGTCAAAAAATGGTTTCCAGATGATAACTTGAAAAGTAAATGACATTTTTTAAACAAACTTGGCACATACATGTATTGTGATAAGATCTTGGTTGGGATTGCTTTTGGGATAAATACATCAAAGGTCAAGGTCACAGTTGCTTGGTCATTTCACAAAATAAGCAACCTCTAGCTATATCTTGGCCATATGTAAAGATAATGACATGGGGTTTTCAGTTTTCATATTTTCTAGCAATGCTGATGAAAATAAAGCCAAAATCAAAGGTCAAGGTCATGACCTACATTTTGATCTTTATGTTTTCTGCACTAAAATGGCTATTGTTGCATAAAATTTACAATTTTTGGCATGAAATTGGCTATTTTTGATGATATTTAGACGTAGAATTCAATATTTATGGAATTTTAGTTTTGTAAAATGATTATGGTGGCAAAATATTTTGATGTTGACTATTTTTGCATAAAATTGGATATTTCTGAATATATTTAGGTGCAGATGCCACTATGGATCTTTTCTTAAATGAAATTATATTGAAATGAAAACACAACACTCAGATTTCTAAAAAATTGTCATAATTGCAATCTTTTAACATTTTCTGATGTATGATGCTTTTATATATATATATATATATATATATATATATATATATATGATATATCAAATCTTAACCTATTACAGGTATCCCTTTACTATCAACCAGGTCCCTGCGAGACACATGATCACCCATAATTATGTTAACTAGGTACCATGTCTCTCTGAAACCCCCTCCCCGAAATACGAAAACCTGGTTTTCACGAAGTGTCTGTGACTCTTGTTCTTAACTAAAAATCTGTCAAATTTAAAGTCTATAAAAAATCCTGTAAGTATTTAAGGTATTCTTGAATTTAAGGAGTTACTTTGAAGATCGTTCTCAGCTTAGTACATCTATATTCTTATTTAGTTTATCAAAACTTTTCTTTGTAATATAACTGAAAATCACTAGAAAAAAATTGTCAGATTGAAATCAAGGAATTTCTTAGTTTCTTCTTGACACCAATGTTTGCAATTTCTGTTCAGTTGGTGAGAGTTGAAACAGCTATACATCTATTGAATAACTCGGGTTTATTTACTGTTTTGTTTTTTGTGCTGAATATTCATTTGTTAACCAACTACTGTAAAATCACAAATATTCGTGGGGGATTAAATTTCGTTAAAAAAAAACAAAATTAAATGTCATTGAAAATTTTTAATTTCCATTGCCCTCAATGGGATTTATTTTCACAAAACTGAATTCCACGAAAATTTCTACCAATAGAATTTTTTAAAAATGCAAAACCACGAAATTTTAACCCATTATTATAATATTAATGATTCTACAGTATCTATGTTCTGCTGGAACATGCAAAAATTTATACAATTCCATGTCCATGACAATATTTTAATTTAAATCTCTTTATGTCATTTCTTTGGATAAATTTGATCATTTTGGAAAATTGTGACGGTTTGCCTTAGTAAAAGCTTTACCACAGTAAAAGATACATCATGTTTTTCAGTAAACAATTGTCTTATTGATAAATTAATCATGTCTGTATACTTTTTCTGATCGTTATTTGTTTTTTATCCAAAACTCAAATATACACACAAAATATATAGTCTTTGATTTATGTCTAGAAAGTGTAATTAGCCTTTTATTCTTATTGTTTGATGATGAAATTGTCTGTTTATGTAAAACAGACAGATTTATCTCAATTAATAGCAGAATTTGTCATGAAATCACCACATCTTCTTCGCCTGATAAAGACTATTTCAGACATGAAGAAAAGTATGATTATTTCAGACATGGAGAAAAGATCATACATGTATTTAGAACCTTTCAACTGTATAAGAAATATTGCTATTATATGCTTCGCATAAACTTTACAATGATAACCCTTAATGTTCCAGTTAAAGCTAACTTTAAAATCAAACACTAACATGTGCATATTGTTTTTCCAAAATGGCTTTACCACAGCAAGAGGTATTAGGCTTGAAAGATTCAGGAAATGAAGCTTGAATAATAAGTGAAATTAGGCTATGTAGAAATCGTCACCCATTGTTCTGTTCTCATATAAAACAGCAAGAAATTACAGAAAATGGATACAGTTGACTTTTCAGAACTTTATGATTTGGGATTGTAAATCAGAGGAAATTGTTTTATGGCTTAAGCAGCTGTTGCACAAATCACAAAAATAACTGCATATACAAATAAATTGAAATGTTGATACTTGTGAAAATTATCCAAGATAGCAATTTGCTTATTTACATTGCCCTTAAAAAACAGTGCAATGAAATAGCACTTCATTGTGTGGTGATGCTTTGACATTAAGATATTAAAAATATGTCAGAAGTTTTATCAAAAGATTTTAATTTCCTTTAACCCCTGTTGGTGAAAAACTGAAAAGTGCATACGCTTATTTTTGCATGTTTAAAACAGAGATTTTTTTTTTGTATTTTAAGAGAAAGAAAGATGTGAATTAATGCACAGTTTTTCTTCTTAAGAAACAGGAAATTATTGCATCTGTTTTATTTTCACATAAATTCATGAGAGTAACAAAACATGGAAATAAAACTTTTGCAAATATTTTCGAAATGTTTCACTTGCATTTGCACTTACCATCATCAGGGGACCAAAAAAAAAACAAAAAAAAAAAACAAACAAACAAACAAACAAACAAACAAACTAAAGTTTGCAAATATCTGCCAATGAGGATATTCTACAAAATTAACTGTTGTGATGATTTCCTGATTAACCCTATATCTGTACATGTATAATCACGAAAATGTTTCAAAATTTTGATATCACTGTACAATACCATCAATAAAAAGTTTTGACATTTTTCTGCAAATTATAGATTAAGAACCTGCTAAATTTATGAGATTTTTATGATGATGGTTTATTTTTTGTACTTACAGATTATAAGAGTTGGTGTTGTAATGCCTCGATATGTGACATTTAAAAATTCCCGACCATGGGTGACTCATGCTTACAAGAATATCAAAGGAAGAAGTGCCAAACAAAAAGAAGATTCTGATGTAAGTCTTGATGATCAATTTTATCCCTTTTTTTGTGATGAGTGAATCTCTGACACAATGGATGGCCAAGTCAAGATTCTTTCCTTTGGCAGGTCAGTTTAAAATGAGGACGTAAACAGGAGTGCCCTTTTTCACAAAAGGTCTACTTTAGTGGGATTGGAATCTAGGTTGGAAGAGACACTGTTTTATGTAAACTTGTGCTTTAGACTACTTGGCCACCAAGGCCTAAACTCCAAACTGACACAAGGGAAAAGAAAATGAGTTATGTAATTCACTGGTGTTTCATGCCAGAGTAAAGGTTTTTTGACTTCATTGAGATGCTCATTTCTGAGATTGTGGAGGAAATCAAAGTACTTGGAGAAATTTACCATATAATCTGGCAAGCAAACTTGACAAATTTTTTCATATCAGGTTTTGTCTTAATTTGATTTGAACAGAGACAATGGAAGATGATATGATCTGAAAACAAGCCATTTAGACATCTTGCCCTCCACAGCTTACTTGCATAACTTGCATAAATTATGTTTCAGATTCTAAATCAAATGATATGGATCCTGGATGGTTTCATGTTACATGGTAAACAGTAGTTGTTTTAAAATTTAAAGTTGTAAAACTCTCTCTGTGTGTGTGTGTGTGTGTGTGTGTGTGTGTGTGTGTGTGTGTGTGCGTGTGTGTGTGTGTGTGATTTTTTTCTTAATATCTTTATTTTTTGTGTATCTGTTCTGTTATTTTTAATTAAGTTACAGATGGAGATAAAACATTATTAATTTGAGGGAATACTTGATGACTGTCTGTCAGCTGACTTTTATTAAATATGGCCGAAGTATTAATTTATATTCTTGCATAAAAGCAAGTTGTGAAAGCATAAAAAAATACTCAAAATGTCTGGACTTTGTTTTATCATTTTAATAAAAGTAATTTATCATCATACTTTTGTATTATCGAAGGAACTTATTTTCCTTCTTCTGTTCACAGAAGTTATTTTTTACTGATCTATTGACATTTACCTCCCTTGTTTGTACAGTAGGCATGCTCTATAAAACATTTCACTGAACCTGTCCATCCTTCATGCTTGATACAAATATTGGATTTATCTTCATTGCAATTATTCTATAACATGCTTCAGTCTAAAATAAAAGAAGAATAAGTGGTTTTAAATGACAGTGTGTGTGTGTGTGTGTGTGTGTGTGTGTGTGTGTGTGTGTGTGTGTGTGTGTGTGTGTGTCCTTCAAACCGTAATTTGAATAGATTTATCTCCCTTTTATAGCAATTACAATAATTCGCATGTGTGAACCTAAGACAGAAGTCAGCTTATCTAGTCAGATAATAGTATAGTGAATTGTTCATTGTGCTCTGTTTCTGTTATTTAGAGTAGAGTGAAGTAATGGTCCCCAGTCCAGATTCTTTCACTTTTATTAAGGTGGTCAGTTAAGAGATGGTAAAACAAACTTGAGCATCTAGAGAAAACAACCAACCTTTGCAAAGTGAACTCACAAACTTTCTCGCTCAAAAATCTGCTGAGTCATGATTCCATCCTTAGCAATGAAGGGCACTGTAACCATCTAACTTTAGACCACTTGGACATCAAGACCTTCAAAAAGATTAGGATCTGCTTGCAGACTTTACCACTAACAGACAATATTGATTGATTTTATGTAGTTTTTCCCTCAATCTTAGACTGTTAGGTAATTCATACGGAAATTAAACAAAATACCTGTGATCAGATAATTTCTTACAAAAAATGTTAAAACATAAAATAAAAGTGAACACTTCCTTTTTGGTCGAGGTTTTAATCTTCTAAAGACTTAGATGGAGAATTTAATGGTTATTATTTCCTGTTCATTATCTCTTGTAAATGCTAACTAAAAAAAGTTGTTCATGACAAGTACAGAAAAATTAAAAACGGACAGATTTTCATATTTATGATTTTAGCTTAATGAGCAAATGACCATTAAAATTTTATAGAAGAATTATTATTTTTATTGTTTGTGCCACTGTGTTTGTGACATTGATTTATGCAAATTTTTCACAGAAAGTGCAATTTACTTGAATTAAGTTTGTTATCTTTCACTTACTTAAGTCTAGTCATAATGAAAATCGCTATGTGCATCCACGATAACTGTGGCATTATAACTCAATGAAAATCGCTATGTGCATCTGCAATAACTGTGGCATTATAACTCAATGAAAATCGCTATGTGCATCCGCGATAACTGTGGCATTATAACTCAATGAAAATCGCTATGTGCATCCGCGATAACTGTGGCATTATAACTCAGCCACAACAAAGCAACACAAACTGTAAAAACAATATGAAGTACATAACATTCTCATCATGGTGCCATTCTTGAGATATTAATTGCATCCCTTCTCACTGAATATGCTGTTAATTTGTAATTTCTAATTTTCTTATTTGTTTGAAAAAAAAAAACTGTTAAAATATAAGTCTTTCTTTCTAATAAATTGGCTGGTCAAAAAATAAAGTTATTCAGTTGTCTCAATGTGTTTTCATGTTTTTGGTTCCTAGGCAACAATATAAAACAACATTAAAATAGTGCTAGTTACTACAACATTTGTATAACTTTTTTTTATATGTTCAATCATAATCTGAAAAAAATACCTATTACAACAAAATCAAATTTGGTAAAGTTGCGAGTTGAGAATTTCTGGATTTGCATTAGATATCCTTCAATGAGATGGTTTTTATGATTTGGAGTACGTGTCATGGACATAACACCTCTCACCCCTAGATATGAATTTTTTGGGCACATCCTACAGGGATTTTTCTGGCCATTTTGGGAAAGGGACCTTGGGATGAAATTGGGAAAATCATTGACAAAATCGACATTTTGGGAAAATTTTTTATTAAACTTTAAAAATTTTCACATAGTCAGCACATCAAATATTTTGCCTGGAATATTTACTATTTTGATACATGCTGGTAGTCACTCATTTGTACCAAATCACTCAGACATTAACACAATATCTTCATAGACTGGCTTCAATACAAACATCTGAGAAAGTTGTTTCGTGAGTTGCTCCCATTCTACCAGATCCTCATTGAGTATAAATCAAAATGTGCATAAATACAGGTTATTATAAAGATATACAGATACACCAAAAATATAGAGTTTTTTCACTTTTTCTTAAGTTTCTCAAAGCAGGATCATTTGGGAATTTTTACCTACAAAATTGGGAAAAATGTATGCTTTTTGGCACTGGGAATGAGTCCCTTTACCGTACCCTGTAAGTGGCCAGAAAAATCCCTGTCCGAATATGAGAAAAATGTCATTTCATTTGCCAAAACTTTTTAGTGGTTTTCTCTGGGCACTTCAGATTCAACATCCATCTTATGACTGCCTTTTATATAATTATGGCTCATAACACCTCTCACCCCTTAGAGTATGAATCCAACTAGGGCACGGCATTATATCAGAAAGATGTCAATTCATTTGCCGAAGATTGTTAGTGGTTTTTTCTAGGCACTTTGGTTTCAAACTCCATCTTAGAACTGCCTTTTTTATATAATTTAAAGAATCTTAACTAAGGCCTTTAACAACATTACTCCACTCCATTCCAATTTACCAGAAGTAATAAGAAACCATCAAGTCTGACCCAAAAGGTTTAAAAACCTTTTAAAAAATATAGATTTCTTTAGAAAGAAAATTACTCAATTTTATCATTGAAATTTAGTAGACCTAGATAAAAAGATCATTTAAAGAGAGAGATTTCACTCGGACACAGACTACTGTAACAAATATTCACAGACTTATTTTTGTTTTATTATTTATTTATTTATTTTTTATTTTTTTATTTATATTTTTTTTTGGTAATTAAAATAAATGGAGAATGTCTGATAGTGCCATAGCAGATATGAATAAATGATAATTTTCATACCTTATTTTTTAACCCATAACATACCAAACATACAAAGTTGTTGGATTGTAGGTATCTGGAAATCATCTTTAAAACAATTTTTTGAACACCAAAACAAATTGTCTTCGAATAACATCCTTATTGTAAAGGTGAAAATTACCTGAAAAATTTTAATGGCCTCATTATGCAGATGCAGAATCACCTTGAACACTTCAAATAACCTTTTTCCATAGATGTACAAATACCTTATGATATAGGTATTTCTCGCATATGTGACAGGTTTATTTCTCGAATTGGTGGTACGATATTTTTTCCATATCACACACTGCATGCCCACGTGTAGCCTATCTCAATTAAATGGGGACTTTTTTCTGTCAATTGTCATAATTAGTGGAAAAAAATTATAAGAAAATAAAAGATTTTTTGTGATGAATAATATTATTTTTACTAAAAGATTTATATACATAAAGAGGAAAATCGTTATTTTGTTTTGTTGCACAGGTTCACATTCTGCTCTGTGAGAAACTTTACATGTTTTTGTTGCATGTCTTGTATTTATCTGCTAGCAAAATCTTGCATCATAATTGTGAGGATTCCTCTATTTTTCTTTTTTCTTTTTTGTAAATTATATTTGAGAAAAATAACCAATTACTCGACTGAGGTTGAGATAGGGAAATTCCAACCTCATGGTCAGATATTTTTCATCTCAATTGAGGCTTTAAAAATTCTCACCACTCAATCAGAATTTCTCAATCTCGACCTCAAACACATAATATATTCTTTATGTATTAAAAGCCTTAATAATACAGAATTACTTTAAAAACTGTAAAAAATCTTTGTGTTATAAAATTACCTTGACCACTTTAAACACCCTTATTGTAGAAAAAAACCTTGAACACATCAAGCACTCTTATTATATAAAATTACCTTGAACACTATAAACACCCTTAATTTAGAAAATTACCATGAACACATCAAGCACTCTTAATATATAAAATTACCTTAAACACTTTAAACACCTTTATGAAATATTACCTTGAACACATTAAACACCAATATATGATATAAAATTACCTACATCACTTTAAAAACCCTAATTATATAGAATTACCTTTAACACTTTGAACACCCTTATAAAGAATTACCTTGAACACATTAAGCACTCTTATTTTATAAAATTACTTTGAACACCTGAAACGCCCTAATTATATAAAATTACCTTGAACACCTGAAACACCCTTATTATAGAAACTTACCTTAAACACATGAAACACCCTTATTATAGAAAATTACCTTTAACACATGAAACACCCTTATTATAGAAAATTACCTTAAACACATTAAACATCCTTATTTTATAAAATTACCTAGAACACATGAAACGCCCTTTTTATATAAAATTACCTTGAACACATTTAACACCCTTTTTATATAAAATTACCTTGAACACCTGAAACACCCTTATTATATAAAATTACCTTGAACACATGAAACATCCTTTTTATATGAAATTACCTTGAACACATTAAACACTCATTATATAAAATTACCTTGAACACCTGAAACACCCTTATTATAGAAACTTACCTTAAACACATGAAACACCCTTTTTATATAAAATACCTTGAACACATTAAACACCCTTATTATATAAAATTACCTTGAACACCTGAAACACCTTCATTATATAAAATTACCTTGAACACCTGAAACACCCTTGTTTTTTTAAAATTGCCTTGAACACATGAAACATCCTTTTTATATAAAATTACCTTGAACACATTTAACACCCTTATTATAGAAAATTACCTTGAACACATTAAACACCCTTATTATATAAAATTACCTTGAACACCTGAAACACCTTCATTATATAAAATTACCTTGAACACCTGAAACACCCTTGTTTTTTTAAAATTGCCTTGAACACATGAAACATCCTTTTTATATAAAATTACCTTGAACACATTTAACACCCTTTTTATATAAAATTACCTTGAATACATTTAACACCCTTTTTATATAAAATTACCTTGAATACATTAAACACCCTTATTTTATAACATTACTTTGAACACATGAAACACCCTTTTTATATAAAATTACCTTGAACACATTTAACACCCTTTTTATATAAAATTACCTTGAACACATTAAATACCCTTATTTTATAACATTACTTTGAACACATAAAACACCCTTTTTATATAAAATTACCTTGAACACATTTAACACCCTTTTTATATAAAATTACCTTGAATACATTAAACACCCTTATTATATAAAATTACCTTGAACACATGAAACACACTTATTATAGAAAATTACCTTTAACACCTGAAACATCCTTTTTATATAAAATTACCTTGAACACATTAAAAACCTTTTCATATAAAATTATCTTGAACACATAAAACACTCTTTTTATAAAAAAAATTACCCTGAACACATTAAATGATGGAATGATCATGCTTTTTACCACTTTACCAAAAGTCCCCAAAAACTTTAAAAGTTTGGTGAGAATTTGTTATCAAGTTATTTGAATGATAAACTTTTTAGTTAAAATGTATTTTTTATTGGTATCAATAGAGGCAGACCCTCAGTTGTCCGCCGCCCATTGTCCGTCCATCTGTCGTCCGTCCGTTCGTCAACAATTGCTTTAAATGCCTTCTTCTCAGAAACTTTTATAATTTTTTTAAAAAATATTTTAATTAATGTGTCAAATCTGTAAAGTCTTAATCTGGATCTGAAAATTGCTCATGTGAGCTTTTGTTATGGATAGGCACTCCGCCATCCATCCATCAATCAAAAGACTTCTCAAGACACTACTGGTCACATTATATTCATATTAATCAGTAGCATCTATAGACCATTGCCATTCACATTTGTGTTTCTGGTTGCTATGGCTACCAAAAGTAGGTCACAGTGACCTACATAGCTCAAAACCAAAACAATAAAAATAATGTTCTCTGAAACCACTTTTATTTAGGCAACATGTTATGACTTACCAGGTATTATCAAGACATACCAGTTACATTTAAACTCAGGTGAGCAAATTAGGGCCATCTTGGGCCTCTTGTTTTAATTGTTGTCAAAATCTCTCTCCCTTTCAAGAGTAAATGTGAGATATCTTCCTCTTTGTTTTTTGGACAATGTCACAAGAATGGATGTACAATATCTTTTTTTAAATATTCATTTGACTACTGGACCAAAAGCCCCAGAAAACGTGATAGGTCAGCAATAAATTATAGTAGTATATTGTATATGTAATTTATGATAACATAATTTGTCTGTAAGATGGATGATCACATTTCATAGATGACAGAGAATTAAAAATAAGAAGATTATGATACTAAATATAAAAGTTGATTCTCAAGTTTAAGGCTACATGTGCCAACTAAGTATTACACTACACGTGTCCACTACACACGCCCAATAAGTATTGTACAACACACGCCCACTCAATATTATACTGGGATGGTTTTCCTCTCAATGTTATAGCCACAAGCTGAAATAGGACCAGAACAGATTTGTCAGATATAATGTCAAAATAAAAATCACATTGTATTGGGTTAGAAATAAGTACAGTCAAACCTCAATTTACAGCCCTATATATGATGAGTGGGATTTTAATATAATAAAGAGAATGTTTGTTGGTTGTAATGTTGTTTAACATTGAATCAGCAATTTTTCAACAATTTCAAGAAAAATTATCTTTAAGAATTAATCTAAGAACTAGTTTGTGTATGCTTAATTGATTGATTGATTTAATGGGGTTTTATGTCCCAGTCAAGAATATTTCACTTATATTGAGAGGTCATCAGCTATAGGTAAAGTTGCAGAAATTTTGACCTTTGCAATGCCCTAAGGCAAGGTGGAGGTTCTTTAATGTGCCATGCCTGTCCTTACATGGTACATCGGTTTTAAGGTCTCATCTGAAGGACCCCATGACTTTCATTTCTAAATGCCGAATGCTTGGCGAAAGAAGAGTCACTACCAATTTTTGAGTCTTGGTCAGACCCATCTGTGGTTTGTACCCTCAACCTCACACATACACTGCTTTTGTATGCTTAAAATGTGTGAGGGTGTAATTTGATCTGCCTTGTACTAGCCTGCACTCAGGGTGTCTTTTTGTTGAGGTGCTTGCTCAAGGGTGTAATTATGTCTGCCTTGAACTAGCCTGCACTCAGGGTGTCTTTTTGTTGAGGTGCTTGCTCAAGGGTGTAATTTTGTCTGCCTTGTACTAGCAAGCACTCAGGGTGTCTTTTTGTTAAGGTGCTTGCTCAAGGGTGTAATTTGGTCTGCCTTGTACTAGCAAGCACTTAGGGTGTCTCTTTGTTGAGGTGCTTGCTCAAGGGTGTAATTTGGTCTGCCTTTTACTAGCATGCACTCAGGGTGTCTTTTTGTTGAGGTGCTTGCTCAAGGGTGTAATTTTGTCTGCTTTGTACTAGCCTGCACTCAGGGTGTCTTTTTAATGTTAAGGTGCTAGCTCATTGAGACAGTATGCCACACACAACCATACCACTTCCCCTGTCACGTTATCCTGGCAGTTACTGAACCAGTTTGATATTCTATCCTCCTTTCAGGTGAGGAAGCAGTATTTCAAATTTTATGTACGACTCTGTCAGGATTAAGCCCCTTCCTTTCACAAGGCTGATGCTCTACCACTTAGCCACCAAGGTGGTGTAAAGAGAAGATGCCATTTAATACAAAAAAATTAACAATACAGGAAAGAAGCTTTCTGATTTTATAAATGCATTTCAATATGACAAAAAAGAGAGGTCACAGCAAAATTATGGAAGAGCATTACAACTAAGTTAAACTGTATAGAAACACAACATATGTATTAGAAATAAACCATCTATCTTTGATTTTTGGGTATATTTTATAATTAGTATTGTAAAATTGATGTACTCATTAGTTCTGACATTTATCCATCCATCTGTGTTAATATGTCATTTTATAATTTGACAATAAAATAAATGTTTTCATTCTGGACTGCGTCAGGATTCAATAATCATGTTGTGGCTATACAATCAGAGAAATCAGTATTGTGATATTTTTATTGTTTTGTATCAATAAATATTATTTAAGGTCAAGGTCAGACAAAGATGACTTTTATGAAAGTTTTAGCTTAACTTAATCAAATTTATTACTGCACAAATATTTACTTAGCAATGATAAAACTTATCAGGCACTGCTCACTGGCATTTATTTCACTGAATTTTTGATGGACAAATGTAAAAATGTATGAATGAATGCTAGCACACTGCTGAACAATGTTTCAGATAAGCATTTCAAACCAATCTCATATCAGCTTTTCAAACCAATCTCAAATAAGCATTCCAAAACCAATCTCAAATAAGCATTCCAAAACCAATCTCAGATTAGAATTCCAAACCAATCTCAGACAAGCTTTCCAAACAAATCTCAGATAAGCTTTCCAAACTAATCAAAGATAAGCATTTCAAACCAATCGAAGATAAGCATTCCAAACAAAGCATTCCAAAACAATCTCAGATAAGCATTCCAAAACCAATCTCAGATAAGCATTCCAACACCAATCTCAGATAAGCATTTCAAAACCAATCTCAGATAAGCATTCCAAAACCAATCTCAGATAAGCATTCCAAAACCAATCTCAGATAAGCATTCCAAAACCAATCTCAGATAAGCATTTCAAACCAATCACAGATTAGCATTTCAAACCAATCTCAGATAAGCTTTCCATACCAATCTCAGATAAGCTTTCCAAAACCAATCTCAGATAAGCATTCCAAAACCAATCTCAGATAAGCATTTCAAACCAATCACAGATTAGCATTCCAAACCAATCTCATATAAGCTTTCCAAACCAATCTCAGATAAGATTTCCAAACCAATTTCAGATAAACATTCCAAACCAATCACAGATAAGCATTCAAAACAAAGCATTCCAAAACAATCTCAGATAAGCATTCCAAACCAATCTCAGGTAAGCATCAAAAACCAATCACAGAAGCATTCCAAACTAATTGGTTAATCATTATTTCAGAAAATAACTTATACCAGGTTTATACCAGTCAAGATATGACAAACTATGAAATTACCAGTGATATACTTACCATTAAGTTTACATGTCAATATACCAAATATTGAGATAACAATTTTAGTTTTTGTTTCAGGACCAATTACTAAGTTCAGTTTCAAGTGGTGAAACAGGCACTAGTGATCCAATCGTTTCAGAAGGTGGGACTTCTGAACAGGATAAAGGGTCAGACACTCAAGTTACCACATTTAGTGGAGGGACTTCTGAACAAGATAAAGAGTCAGACACTCAAGCCACCACGTTTAGTGAAAAAACTGACAATATAACAATAAGTGAGACTGTTGGAACAACACCAGGTGGCGACTCTTCAGAACAGTCAATGACATTGTCATCAGTAAATAGTGACAAAGTCAATACAGAAATGATATCATCAGGGGGAGACAATTCTGCCATACAAATTGCTGATGTTGTTGATAAAAACAAAGAAGGTGATGACTATATTGAGCATAGTGTACAGAGTGATAATGGAGAGCTATTAGATGTAAGCCTTATAACAGAAGAGGTCAAAACTGACCAAAAATCTGAACAGTCTAATGACAATGCTATATCACCACGGAAACGAAGAAAAACAACTTTACAAAAATTGGAGGAAAAGGCAAAGACAAGTGATCCATTACCAATCAGGTTTGTATTTTGAATAATGAACATTTTTCTAACATTTCCAAAATTGTTAAACTTTAATTATTTTGCACCATATTACAAAATATAAAATATTGAGTATGTATAACCTAATTAAATATTGTATCAAGGAATCTTCTATCTTTTGCAGTACATAATTTATATTTGCATTGAATCACATGCTTGATTTGGTAACTATGCACATACATATTTGTGAAAATGTATATGTATATTTATAAGTTAATTCACTCAATCAATACAACAGATAAAATGATTGTTAGTAAATAAGATTTTATGGCAAAATTCATTTCAAAAATTTAAATGGTAAATGATTGCTGAATTTGAGTTGTTATAAGAAATAGATACAAAGAGTTTAGTTGGAGACCAGATATTCTAAACTTACAACAAATACAAGAATTTGAACTGCTGGACCTGAATATGTTTGATGATTTGCTTTGTTGTGTTGCATATGTATTACCATTGAATTTATGATCTGTTTACATAAGTGTTCATTTCTTTAAAACTATATATACTCATGTTTTACTTTAAGATCAAACCACTATATATATAAGTGTACCTGTCTCAAGTATCTCCATCCATAAAAAAAAATCACCTACTTATTGTGGCCTTTCATTTTGACCCTTCATGAGTAACAGATATAGCCTATGAAAATAGAAATATGAGCTAGTACATTGTGTACTTTTGTTATCAAAAAGTTTTTTCTTTCCCCCACACCTTTTTTTCTTACTGCCATTTCATAGAAATTTTTAATATCTATTCTTAAAAAAGTTGATTTAAAAAGAGCTTGAAATGGTAGTAAAACTGATTTGTAATGTTTTCATCTTTATATTCTCTGTAAGAAAGGTGAATCTCTATGCAAAATTCACCTGCATAACCAAGCCAATTTTTGGTCATTACCTTGATGGTTCTACCTGTGGTACTGGATAGGTACTACTGTTTAAGCTTATGACAATGTTTGGTCATTAGGTGATACTTATATTTAGGGTAACTCTATTTCATAATCTTCTGTGTTCCCTCAATTGGTGCATTCAGTTTAAACTTGGTGTACTTTGAACAGAAAACTACATTATATTATCACTTTCTATTTGTAGTTCATATGAACGTGTCAGATTAATTTCTAGACCATGGAGAAAACCGGAGGGAACAATCAACAAACCAGTATTGAAGATGATGGTAGAATCTATAATGTTATATATCATAAGCAACCCTGGATGTAGTTTTCAGAGTTTGTGTACCAAATACTCCCCGTATATACAACCTATAGCCATACTAGAAATAATTGAGGTAAGACTATTGACCAAATACTCCCCGTATATACAACCTATAGCCATACTAGAAATAATTGAGGTAAGACTATTGACCAAATACTCTGCTCATATACTGCTTACACACTACTTTCAGAGTCACCATGTTTGTAATAGCTAGTAAATTTACTTTTCATCCAGTAACTTTTATACAGCTTGTTATTTTTTACTAACTTGGGCTTAGTGATAACAAATGCTCTTCATTGTTCAAGGGTGTATTTTGATTATGATTGATTGATTTAATAGGGATTTATGACCAAGTCAATAATATTTCACTTATATCGAGACGTCACCAGCTATGGGTGAAGTGACAGAAATTTTTACCTTTGCAGTTTGCTAAGGGCAATGTACAGGGAGGTTTTTTTTACCATGACCTGGGACATTGGTGTTTAAGGTCTCTTCTGAAGGACCTAGTGACTTTCATATCTACATGCTGAGTGCTTGGTGAAGAACAGTCACTACCAATTTTCAGGACTATAAATTATTGTAGCTTTAAAGGGATTACCAGTACATAAAACAAATGGTCTCTGGATCCAAAAATATATATTGGACTGGGACTGTTTTACTGAGTGTGTGTAGGAACAAAGATCAAAGATTATATGTTACAGATACGGGTATTGGGGTATAATTGCCTCACACACACACACACACACACACACACACACACACACACCCCCCCTCCCTCTGAAAATGCCAGTGAACATTTGTAGTTTATGGTGGAAAGTGGCTTATAAACTTAACAGCTTCTGTAGTTACTGGTTATATGGTTTTGTGTAATACTAAAACCTGGATTTTTATTACAGTTTCTAGACGAACTTGGTTGTATATCCAGAGTAGTTTTAGGGCGATCCCATAAATCAGGATTATTTACTAGAAGACCAGTATACACAAAAAGTAAGTATAACCATTATGTACAAAAAGGAAGTGCTTAAGTTAGCTATTTTGATACGATTTCATCCCTTGTAAAACAACATTTCATGTTAACATTCTTAAGCTGTAATTTTCATACAATTTTCATTTAACAAATGTGAATGTTTTGAGAAAAAAAGTAGGTCAACTTTCTAGAGTGTCATATTGGGTCAATATGAAGGTCACTAGGACAAAAGAAAAACTATGCCTCTTCAAGAGGTTACATTGTTTTAGAATGTATTCAAAGGCAGTTGATTCTAAGATGAGCCCCAAGGCCTTCATGGATTTTTTGTTAAACAGCAATTTTGGAGTTTATGTAAACTTCCATGTGTCCGTGATGATGTATCTGTGGTCTAAAGTCAAAGTGGTCTAAAGCGCATGCTTACTTATCACAGTGACTCTCACTGCCTTGGTTTCAATCCCACCCGGGACAGATCTTAGTGTGAGTTTGTCAATTCGCTTGTCAAACGGTTGTTTTCTCTGGGCACTCCATTTTCCAGCACTGACCCCCCTTGAATTAAGTGAAAAACTGTTGATTGGAGTATAAAACACCATTACTCCACTCTACTCTAACAATGTATGAAAACATAGCCTAAGAATGACAACTCTTGGAGAATTTCAAAATAATTGTGATGAAATGTTGAAAGCTCATGACCACATCTTGAAATTATTATATAAAAGGTTTTTAATTTATTGTTAAATTCTTGCTTATTTTTAATTTTCAAATTAATATATGAACCAATGGTCATATAATAAGTTAAATATTTAAGGTTAAAGATTGGTTTTGTCTGGATACTAAGGTCAGTGTTTAAAACTGTATATATATATCTGTTTATTTCAGAATTGGAGCTTTTAGGTGATGATATAGAACATTATGAAGCAACAACGATGTGTACAACCAAACTTGGACAATTTTTTATGAATATTTGATGCAAAGGTATTGCTGAATGAAACATTCTTGGAACAAAAAGATGATTCAACATCTTTTCTAGTCAAGTGATTAGTACTGAGATTTGTGACAATTCTGGAAAAACTGCTTATTGCAGAGGTGACTTAGACTTTCTTTCTGATGCTGGAATAAGCATGAAGTTGATCACTTGAAAAGATTAAAAAAGAGGTCACATTGTGCCTAGAAAATTTGAGGTTAAGGTGCATTATTTTATTTTATGATCCAAGGGCACTTTATTCTATTATCATAATATGTAATGATGTCATTTTTGTACCTGATGCGACATGTGCGATTGTAAGGATTTTAACTATTTTCTTATCGTAAGAAACAAATTTCCTGTTTCAAACAGGAAATTTTTAAGATAAACAATAAACATCATTTAGTCTGTTTGTGAAGGATTTTTATTGCATTAAAATTTCAGGAATAATTTTTAGACAAAAAGGCTAATAATGGCATATACATTTTACATCATCATTGATAGCATTCTAGATAATCCAGAGTCAATATCTGCTCTGCTATCACTATGCTACTCTACTATATCGCGTAGGTAACGGAGCAGATTTAGACTGGATTATACAGAATGCATTGATAGGAGATTGTAACATAGGCTTGTTTTTAATAAATTTAATTCACACATTGTTTGTGAGCTAATCTTAAAAGTTACAAAGTAAATAACTAAATGCATTTGTTTATTGTTATTATTATTGTAATGCTGTTTAATGTCCCATCAGTTATTTTTCAGCTATTCAAAATGAGAGTTGAGTTGAGTAAAGGTGTTTTTGTTTCTGCAAAAGTGCAGAAATTTTGCTGGGACCTTGTTTATTTTAAGTTTCCATCTGAAAGAACAGTGACTTTTATTTCATAATGCCGAGTGCTTGGTGAAAAAACAGTCACACCCACTTTAAAGTTTTATGTCAGACCCGGCTGGGGTTGGAACCCCCGACCTTCAACTTACAGAGCAAACACTCTAGCAACTGAGCTACCGCATTTCTATTCAAGATGAGAGCAAGGTTATTAATCTATTGATTGATATAAGAACAAGGTAGTGTATATGTGAGATGTGCATGTGTTTATTGTGGTCTGCCAGGTACTAGCGCTCGGTTAGGCAGGGCTAGCTTATTGAGTCAGTATGCCACAGAAGAACATACCATTCCTCCAGTCAATTATTCATGCACTCTGTGAACCAGTCTATAGTCTATCCTTGTAATCTCAAAATTTCAAGTCTGCTCTCAAGTGGGAGCTCTACCACTGAGCTACTGAGGTGGTCACATTGTATATAAACACATCAAATAGCTTGTATATTAAGTATATGAGAGTTGTTTCCCTTGAGCTATAGCATTTTACATGTACTTTCTTCTCATTTGGTCATGTGTTATACAGGGCAGGTTATACAAGAAAGTTATTTTGCTGTCAACATGTGGCATCTACTTCACTGGTAGCCATGCTGATCATTTTATTAACCTGTCAAAGTGGAACAGGAGAGGTAAATTGGCTGTAATCCCCTCCTGCTAAAAGAAACCTATTTTCAAACCCACCTGAAGTTCTAAGAATAAATGACACATATTTTAAAGTGTCTATTGTATATTAGCTTTGATGTTCATCTAGTCACTACAAATACAAGTAACTCTGCACTGTCTGATTAAAATCAAAACTTTAAGCCTCTTTTTTACATAATTAACAAATAATTGACATATATATAGATGTAGAAGTCCCTTTTGATTGGACCTATAAAAGTTCATACTATGCTAGGTGTAAAGTGTTTTCTGTTGCTAATGTATGCATTGTACATTGCATAGATGTCAATTTCTAAAACTTAACTTGTAGCTGTAATTAAAACAGGCCAAAACATAATACCTCATGTAAACTACAAACATATTTAATAAATAAAGCATATTTTGTAAATTGAGGATTTTTTCCTGTTTAGAATGTACATGTGTATAGACAACATTTTAAGTAATTTACAGACCTAAACTGTCATAGCAAACATTGTGGATCAAACCTGTCTACACCAGTCGATTGAACAGATTTAAACCAAAAGAAGCTTTAAAAAATTTGAATAGTTTATGTTTAATTTAGAAATGCTTGAAAAATAAACAATTTAAAATTTTATTACTTTACCAAAAAAAAAAAAAAAAAAAGTCAAAGCACAGACTGTGCTGAACGTAGGAAAGTAGGCATGAAAGCCTAGTAACTGGGTTGATATCAATACTTAGTCCTGTCAAGATTCTGTCACTTAAATGTCATGGTGTCAATGACATGAAAAGACATTATGCTTTAAATTACTTATATCATCTTTTAAAAAAATATAATATTTTTCTTCTCTTATCCTCTGGAACCACTGGGGTCATGGTGACCAAGTGGTCTTAAGGGTAATCCTACAGGACACAGTGCCTCTTAGTGCCTAGATTCAAATGCTGCTTGGGCAGATGCTAGTTTGAGAAAGTTTGTCAGTTTTCTTGGCAAATGTCAGTGGTTTTCTGGGGGCACTTTGGTTTCCTCCTCCATCTAAGAACTGACTATCTGGATATGTGAAAGAGTCTTGACTGGTGCATAAAACATCATTACTCCACTACACTCGGATCAGAGCTTTCAGCTCAGATGAGCAAAAAACCACAAAACAGTAAATATTATATAAAACGACTGAAAAAGAAAGACATCAGGATTTTTTTTAGTAAAACCAGTTCTTCTACTACCGTGAGTCAGAAAATGAAAGTCCTATTCAGATTCAGGAAAAATATAGAAAAGGAGTGAAAGTTGGCCCAAAACTCGGATAGAAACAGGGAAGGCAACTACAATAAATGAAATCTAAAGTCAGTCACTGTCTGAAAGATAATCAGAAGATTCTGATTTTGTAGCACTTGTGCCACTTGTAGCTGCATCAGTGCAAATTTTGGGCATCAAATTATGAAAATGTCTGTATTTCTCAAATTGTCAAGATGGATTTCTGTGTAAATACTTTGAACTTTTTGCTTCTTCCATCTCTAATAGGGATATTGAAATTCAAAAATAAAAAAAAAGCCTGAATTATTTTTAACAACTCTATAGAAAGTAAATAAAAACTTTGACTGAATCTCGACAGTCTATGTCATTATTCCAAATAAACCCTCAGGGGTCTTTTCCTAAAATACCCCAAATTGCTGTCTTTCAATGCTTTCGGACATCCTTACTTTGAAATTTTAATATTTTTTAAATTTCCTCTTTTTTGGACGGCAATTCTTTGTCTATAATTCCGGACACCATTTTGCTGGAATTCAGGTGGAGCATATGATACAGAGTGCTTTTTAATAAAGATTGAATAGAACCAAGAGCAAACATGGTTGTTTTGATGAGTTTTGGCGCAAAGAATTGTTCTGTACATCATTACTCAAGACCGGTGCTGTAACGTACAGATGAACTACACATATACGGTATTTACGTTTTTAGGTAAACCCAATAAAAATCATACCTGAATATAAAGTGCTTTTATTCTGTATGAAAGTGACAGTTGATTAAAATTAATGTCCATTGCTGAGAAAATCGTGCATGATAACTCCTGTCGGTACACCATTTCAACATCAAACACATTTTTTCTGATGAAATATTAGGAAGTGACGTTTTCAATTAATTTCAATGGACGAGAAACAAGAGGCCAAATAGGGCCTGTGATGCTCAACTGGCTGCATATGTAAGACAATGTTTGTTTTTGTTTGTAAAGCTGTTTAACATTCAACTCAAGAATATTTCACTTATACATAACCTGTCAGTTTTGGAAATGGTGGAGGACAATGGAGTATCGGAGAAAACCACGACCAAGCAGCAAGTTAACTGACTAACTTTCGCCATGCCATAAACTCAGCTGGGTTTAGCCAGTTGAGCTTAAAATGGATCAACAATGGCTATTTTTTATATACATCTAGTAACAATGGGCATCTTGGACTGGTACAAACTTTTTTCAGGCTGATATAGGAACCTTCCACACGAAATTTGGTTCCAATTTGCCAAGTGGTTTTAGAGGAGAAGATTTTTACTAAATATTACACCTAATTTGCAATTTCTTGAAAATTGGGTCAATAAAATTTTCTCAGAAAAAACCCGTTATATATTTTGAATCCCACACAGTACACTTTTTATATTTAAAATTTAAGCTCAATCGATGGAAAAAAAGGATCCACAATGGCCATTTTTGTGTATTTTCTATTTATAGTAACAGTGGCCATCTTGGATGTCAGGCGGGGTTGCCTGGTACAAACTTTAGTCAGGTCGACTAATGGACCTTCCACACAAAATTTCATTCCAATTGGCCCAGTGGTTTCATAGGAGAAGATTTTCAAAGATTTCACAAAATGTTGCACCTAATTTGCATTATAAGTGAAAATTGAATCAACGAAAAAAGACTTGGAAAAACCTGTAACATATGTTAAATCCCCCCACAATATACTTTCTACATTTCAAATTTGAGCTTAATTTGAGCAATACCCTCTATCTTTTTTATTCTTTAATAAATATTTTTTATTTTTGTTTTCATAGAGATTCTCTATATATTTTCATTTAGAGTTATTGTTGTTCGTTTATCAATCATACATGTTTTCAATACAATTGATATGCAAATTTTCAACCCAGAAAAAAGCGAACCACTCCGCAACTCGGTGTAGGGGAAGCGGTTTCATTTATTCTTTTATTCTTTATTTATTTATTTTTTTGTCCGTGTTACTTTCTTTTCTTCTCTAAAATGTGTGATTCGAAATTGAATTAAATACAACCAGAAATGCATTTGTAACACCCAGGTTGTGCCATGCTGTACAGGTCTACTTCTTTGGTACGCAAGTATACAGTAGTGCTCAAGAAAACTGACATAGTTACGCTGCGTTAGTTACTAATTACCAAACAACGACATAACTAGAAAAGTCTTCGACTTTCCTACGTAAAAAATGTACTCAACCAAAAAAAATGTTTAATCATTTTCCCATTAATGTTGGTATGTATAAAAAAAAAACAAGAATTTCATGGACTTAAATGTCTCGCCTGGTTAGTTTTGATTGAGTAGCACTTTAACATAAACTTTCACATTTTGACACGCCATCGCCACCACCGCCTACGACACCGGAAAAGTAACACCTAAGTCTTGCCCTATGGTGATGCCAGGTTCAACAAAAAGTATTTTATCCAACCTTTCTGGCTCTCATTCATCTGTGTGAAGAGAATTCACATCTTGTGAAAAACAAAATTCTTTTACAAGGCACTTCATTTTTTTTTTTCACAAACCTAGAACAAGCCCCAGTTTAACAATAAATTCTTAACTTTCTTAAATCAAATTTAGGAAATTTTGACAATCTCTTCTTGAATAACAAATAAACATTTGTGATAAAATCAAATACAGATGTTACAAGCTTGAAGCTTCAAAATGACACTAAATAACTAAACAATTAAAATTATTATAATGATCAAGATTTTTAATTTGAGAGATTTAAATTTAGGGAAATCTTAGTTAAGAGTGATTGTGAAACCGGGGCCTGAAGCTTAAGAACATTTTTCCACTCGTATCATCTGGGTGCCTTAAAATAAGTTTATAATCATCACTGGGTCACAGAATTTTTTAAGTTTGTTTGTTTGTTCAAAATTGTTTTAATTAATATCCTGTATATGTTATTAAGCTGAAAATTTCTTTCAAAACCACAAAATCAAAATTCTCATATTTTTTTTATTTTTTAATTTTTTTTCATACATGTTTTACTTAGTTCCTATAAAATATAATTTACATATAAAAACATGATCCGAGAACAAAAAAAAAGTAAATAAATAAAAACAACTATAAATCTTTGAATCATCAGCTATCTTTCTTCTCTTTCTTATTTTCCGTCTTTTCTGTTTCGTAGCCAAACAGTTTCCCCTCTGATATGATTTGTTCCATGTTACCACACTTTCTCTGTGGTATTCTTCCATATGGTTCTTTGTCATTGTAACATTTATCAAAAACACTGTTCACAACCCTTAAAGCTTCTTCTTCACTTATCATTTTGACAGCTATCAAAGACTGTGTTGCATAATATTTTGTACATTTCTGTGAAAAAGAAGCAAAAAGTCATCATTAGATACAAAGACGTTTTTGAGAGAGAACTTGCATCGTAATACAAAGAGAGGAATTTGGAATTTGATTTTGTTATTTATAAACAATTTAATAAGGAAACACCTTCATACTTATATAATATGCCAGTATTCCAGGGAAGACTTGTGTTGCCTGCAGTTTGGTGCTACTTTGTCTAGACATATTTGTCTGTTTTCCACATGTTATGGAAGATTGATTGAATGATTGATTAAATGGGAGTTACTGTGTCCCTGTCAAGAATGCAGTATGCTTAGGGCACTGTGCAGGGAGTGTTCTTTAGTGTGTCATGCCTGCTGTGACACAGAACATTGTTTTTTATGGTTCCTCCTGCAGACTCCATGACGTTCCATTTCTAAATGCCAAGTGCTTGTCAAAAGAACAGTCAATACCAATTTTCAGGTCTTGGTCAGACTTGATCGGGATTCAAACCCAGACCTATCATATACAAATCAAACACACTACCAATTGAATTACTGTAGTGGTTGTTATTGAAGAGGACATTTAGATATCAAATGTTCCCCCAATTGTATTTATCAGTTTTTCTGCACATATGAAAGATGAAATTCAGATATCAAATGTTCCCCAATTGTATTTATCAGTTCTGCACATTATGGAAGATGAAATTCAGATATCAAATGTACCCCAATTGTATTTATCAGTTTTTCTGCACATTATGGAAGATGAAATTCAGATATCAAATGTAACCTACCGGTAATTGTATTTATCAGTTTTTCTGCATGTTATGAAAGAGAAAATTCAGATATCAAATGTTCCCCAATCACAGGTACACACTAACCCCATAAAAAATTTTGTAAAAACTAAAATGATGATTTTCCTATAAACAAATAAAACATAGTCTCATACATATTTATATACTATGAGGTTGCTTAACTGAAAAAAGACAGGCAAATATCATCATACAAGTAATATGGACATTGAGTCTAATAAAAAAGGTACTTAAAAATTAATATTAACAAATATTATTCCACTCCAGTAATATTGAATACATAATTTTGTACAAAGCCCTTATCTATGAGGTCAAAAAGTCCCTTCTAAAATGTCTTTTACAACTTTAACAGTTTACAAACTATATAAAGAGTTTTTCAGATGCACCAAATTTATAAATACAAACTTACAATATGATCATTTTTAGACATTCCTAACTGTATTTTACCCATCTTTGACCCTGTATAACTGGTACATGAAGTTAAAGCAGCAGCCCTTATCTACAAGCAAAAAATATATAAAACATCTGTTATCTAAAAATAATTGGCCAGTTATTTAACTCATTCATTTTCTTTAAAGGAAAAACAACCTACCCAATGTGTCCCTTGTCAAGGTCAACAATCTGTTGGATTTGTTGACCTTGCACCTACAAGGGATACTTTTTTATTGATTAAAATCAATGCAAGATCTTATCAGTAATGTTCATGGACATCAAATTTTTAAACTTCCTTTGGAAATTAATTTGTTCAATAAAATACACTGTATATTTTTATCAAGCACTCTCTTTAATTTATAACTTGCCTGTGATATCGCTGTTTTTTTTATCAGTTAAGTACATGTATTATTTTTACAGTTTTTATACAGTTATATTTTTAACATTTTTTCAAGCTGTGAATAGCTGCATTAACACTGATGCAGCTCTAAAAAATAACTCGCTCACCCAATAAAAAGTAAAAGCAGTTAAGTTATTTCCCTTTAACCCACTTGATACTGACACACTGATCATGTAGTGATTATCAAACTTTATAGTACTACAGCTTAGTACTTCTATAACTTACATGTATAAGAATCCATGCACAGTATGTATGACAAAAAAAATCTCACTGGAAAAGCTGAATATTTTAGAAACAAGGTATTTTACCTAAATATATACCCCAAGATGGAGATTTTGACATTCAACATTAATAAACTCATAATGTTTTTTTTTTTTTTATTTATTTATTTTTTTTTTTTTTTTGCCATTTCTTAATCTTAAGTATGGAGGCATTTCAGGTTACAGCATTCTTTTTTTATTTTTAGATAATTTTATTATTTTTATTTTTTCTTAAAGTGGAATTCAATTTTCTTGCATACCAAGAAGTACATGTAATAATAAATAACTACTGGTAATAATTAACTCTAAAATAATATCTATCGAGTTAATTATGATGAACTATGAAGAAAGTAAAACTTTCCAAAAACCCACTTTTCCTGTTGAAAAGAATGACAGCATTTTCACTTGTCAGCCATGAAAACAGACTGATCCTGGACAACCGGAAAACTTTATTGTGGAGTCCTAGTAAAAGTTTTCTATTATTATTCATCATTAATAAATGCATAATAATGCTTACAAGATACCAAAATTGGACTCAAAATTTGGTAAAAACAACCAAAAAAAAAAAAAAAAAAAAAAAAAAAAAAAAAAAAAAAAATATCAAGATATCATCAGTTACAGTATCTCAGCTGTTTGATGAAATTACGGCTGTTCAACTTTCATGTTCAATGGTCAATGTAATATTTTATCTAGAAGGGTTGATTAATAAGATTAATACGATTTAAGACGTTAGCATATAAAACGATTGTAAATAAATACATGTATAAAAAGTCAATTTGCATTTTTCTTAATGGATGACAACTACTAAAGACTATTCACAGGTTCATTTAAATAAAGATTGTAAATACATGTCTAAAAAAAAAAGTCAATTTGCATTTTTCGTAATGGATGACAACTAATAAAGACTATCTACAGGTTAATTTAATGAAAACTTAGGGCTACTCGCAGGCTCATTCACTGTATGATTGAAAATAATGGCTATGTACAGGTACATTCAATGTATGATGAATAATAATGGCTATTCACAGGCTCATTCAATGTATGAGTGATCATGGCTATTCATAGGCTCATTCAATGTATGATGAATAATAATGGCTATGCAGTGCGCTAGGATTCCAATTTCCGTCTCCTGTACCAAGTGAATTTTGGTCATGGGAAAGTGATAAATACTGGCTTTCTTCTCCGTGGGAAAGTGAATTTGTTACAGAAAAATAATATTATCCATTATCAAATGCAGTTTCTTTTGTACATTTTCCACTGGTAAACTTTCCTGATCCAGTTGAAATAATAACTTTTTCTAATTGAAACCCTATTCTTGTAACTAGTAAAGGGAGATAACTGTAGTTTCATATAAAGTAACAATTTTTTTTAAAAATTTATAAAATGTAAAAGGACACAAAATAAATCCATCCTTTTCTTTGTCCAGAAAAAACCAGAGAAATTGAACAAAAGGATAAGAACTAAAATACAGATTAAAACACTTAATTTCAAGTTTAACATTTTTTGTAAATGATTTTTACTTATGCTTGGTTTTTAATTTTCATTTATCTATTTTTCTCACCAAAATATGGAGAAAGTAAAATTGTTCTGTGGGAAAGTGAATTTTCCATTGTGGTTTTCTCTTGGAAAGTTGGTGACTAGAGAAATCCTAGAGCACTGCTATGTACAGGCTTATTCAATGTATGAGTGATCATGGCTATTTACAGGCTCAATCAATGTATGGCTATTTATAGGTTCATTCAATTTACAAACAACCAATATTGTTCAATGACAATAAATTTATTTTTATAAACATACCTCTGTGCAAGCCACATGACGAGCATCATTAAAATTCACTTTACCACGACATTTGTCAAAGGCATGAACCAACTCGTGTGCTATTAAATTACAAACTGATTTCTTGTTATTATTATTTTGACAAATGACAACCTGAAAATGAATAAATAAGACAAGTTGTTCTTTTTTAATGTGAAGCAAACTATCTTCAAAAGTACAACAACAAAAAAAAAAAGAATTCCAAAGAAATTGATATAACTCTAAATCATTGTTGTAGTCCCCATGAGGCCTAAATTAGGTTGTACACTGAGTTGAGTTGAGTTGAGTAATGATGTTTAACATCCCAATCAAGAATATTTCACTTATATCGAGACGTGGCCAGCTATAGACGAAACTGCAGAAATTTTGCCTGTGCGTTACGCTGATGGCATTATACAGCAGGGTTCTTTATCGTGCCACGCCTGCCATGACATGGGGCCTTGTTTATTTTAAGTTCCCATCTGAAAGAACTGTGACTTTCATTTCGTAATGCCGATGCTTTGTGAAAGAACAGTCACTACCCACTTTCAAGTTTTGGGTCAGACCCGGCCGGAGTTCGAACTCACAACCTTCTACTTACAGAGCGAGCACTCTACCAACTGAGCTAGTGTAGTGGTTCGAATTTACACTGACAGGAACGCAATTTTCATATATTATTATATAATATACACATATAATTATGACATAATAAACAAACAAGGGTCTGGGAAAGAGTTAAAATATATTTGGACAGAAAATATAAACAAGAGGCCCAATAGGGCCTGTGATGCTCAACTGGCTGCATATGTAAGACAATGATTGTTTTTGATTGAAATGCTGTTTAACGTTCAACTCAAGAATATTTCACTTATATGGAGACTGTCAATTTTAGAAATGATGGAGGACACTGGATTATAGGAGAAAACCACGACCAAGCAGCAAGTTAACTGACAAACTTTCAAAGATGAAGTGCTAGCCCACTTGGCATTAATGCACAATGTCAGGGGTGAAAGGTGCTGTGATTTGTAACATCGAATGTTTAAGACCACACAGCCACTGTGGTGCCTTTAAGACAATGTGATGTGGTTATCATAATTGGTTCATCAGCTTAAGATGGGAAATAAATTAAGCTTATGACCATTTTTGCTTCAATGAAGCCTACTTTGCAACACACACATGCAGGCATGCTTCACTATGCCATAAACTCAGCTAAGTTTAGCCAGTTGAGCTTAGAATGGATCCACAATGGCTATATATATATATATATATATATATATATATATATATATATATATATACATATATATATATATATATATATATATCTAGTAACAACAGGCATCTCAGACTGGTTCAAACTTTTTTTAGGCAGATGTAGGAACCTTCCACAGGAAGTTTGGTTCCAATTTGCCCAGTGATTTTAGAGGAAAAGATTTTTACTAAATATTACACCTAATTTGCATATTTCTTGAAAATTGGGTCAATAAAAATTTTCTCAGAAAGAATATTATATATTTTGAATCCCATACAGTATACTTTCTATATTTAAAATTTGAGCTCAATTGGTGGAAAAAAAGGTCAACAATGGTCTTTTTTTTTTCTATTTTTAGTTATGACGGCCATCTTGGATGTCAGGCCGGGTTGCCTGGTACCACCTTTAGTCAGGCTGACATTTGGACCTTCCACACAAAATTTCATTCCAATTGGCCCAGTGGTTTCAGAGGAGAAGATTTTCAAAGATTTCACTAAATATTACACCTTAAGCATAATTTTTGAGAATTGGGTCAACGAAAAAGTTCTCATAAAAACCCTTTAAATTTGTTGAATGCCCCGCTATCTACTCTCTACATTTCAAATTTGAACAAAAACGGTTAAAAAATGACTCAGCAATGGCTGTTTATGTGTTTTTGCTATTTATAGTAACAGCGGCCATCTTGGATGTCTGGCAGGGTCACCTGGTAAAAACTTTGGTCTACCCCACCTAGGGACCTTCCACACCAAATTTGGTTCCAATTGGCCCAGTGGTTTCAGAGGAGAAGATTTTCAAAGAATTGATTAAATAATACACCTCATTTGCATAATTCGTAAAAATCGGGTCAATGAAAAATTTCTCATAAAAACCCGTTACATATGTTGAATGCCCCGCTATCTACTCTCTACATTTCAAATTTGAACAAAAACGGTTAAAAAATGACTCAGCAATGGCTATTTATGTGTTTTTGCTATTTATAGTAACAGCGGCCATCTTGGATGTCGGGCGGGGTCGCCTGGTACAAACTTTGGTCTACCCCACCTAGGGACCTTCCACACCAAATTTGGTTCCAATTGGCCCAGTGGTTTCAGAGGAGAAGATTTTCAAAGAATTGATTAAATATTAAACCTCATTTGCATAATTCGTAAAAATCGGGTCAACAAATTTCTCATAAAAACCCGTAACATATGTTGAATGCCCCGCTATCTACTCTCTACATTTCAAATTTGAACAAAAACGGTTAAAAAATGACTCAGCAATGGCTATTGATGTGTTTTTGCTATTTATAGTAACAGCGGCCATCTTGGATGTCGGGCGGGGTCGCCTGGTACAAACTTTAGTCTACCCCACCTAGGGACCTTCCACACCAAATTTGGTTCCAATTGGCCCAGTGGTTTCAGAGGAGAAGATTTTCAAAGAATCGGGTCAATGAAAAATTTCTCATAAAAACCAGTTACATACCTTGAATGCCCCACGATCTACTCTCTACATTTCAAATTGGAACAAAAATGGTTAAAAAATGACTCAGCAATGGCTATTTATGTGTTTTTGCTATTTATAGTAACAGCGGCCATCTTGGATGTCGGGCGGGGTCGCCTGGTACAAACTTTAGTCTACCCTACCTAGGGACCTTCCACACCAAATTTGGTTCCAATTGGCCCAGTGGTTTCAGAGGAGAAGATTTTCAAAGAATTGATTAAATATTAAACCTCATTTGCATAATTCGTAAAAATCGGGTCAACGAAAAATTTCTCATAAAAACCTGTTACATATGTTGAATGCCCCTTTATCTACTCTCTACATTTCAAATTTGAACAAAAATGGTTAAAAAATGACTCAGCAATGGCTATTTATGTGTTTTTGCTATTTATAGTAACAGCGGCCATCTTGGATGTCGGGCGGGGTCGCCTGGTACAAACTTTGGTCTACCCCACCTAGGGACCTTCCACACCAAATTTGGTTCCAATTGGCCCAGTGGTTTCAGAGGAGAAGATTAAAGTTTACGCACGCACGCACGGACGCACGCAAAACCATGCCATAAGCTCAGCTGGCTATAGCCAGTTGAGCTAAAAACTACCAAAATTTAGAAACAAGAGGCCCATGGGTCTTAACGCTCACCTGAGGATATGTCCAAAATTGTTTGCAAAGCGCAAAAGACAATATATTAGGTACAGAAACTTTACAAGTTTTCTCAAGTTAAGAACTCCCACAAAACTTAATCAGAAATATATCCAGTCACATTTCATTTATAAGTAGCTTATATAATATGCATGAAGTTACTGTAATGCAATGAATAATTTCCAAATAATTAACAAATTTTAGTATACTTATACAGCTATGTCCTTGACCTTTGAACATATATGACCTTGAACCATATATGATCACCCTGCCAATACCTTCAATATTCTAATATACATGCCTATACAAAAAAGTAAAGTTTTCAAGATAATAAGCAATTTATGTCTTCTTTTGCAGCTATGACCTTCACCTTTGAACACATGCATTGAACTAAATATCAAAATGATCATTGCTGCAATACCTACAATAATCTAATATAAATGCCTAAACAATAAGTTAACAGTTTTCAAGATAATTAGCAATTTAAGTCTTCTTTTGCAGCTGTGACTTTGACCTTTAAACATATATGACCTTGAACCATATATTAAAATGATCACCATATCAATTCCTACAATATTCTAATATACATGCCTATACAAAAAGTTAACAGTTTTCAAGATAATTAGCAATTCATGTTTTCTTTTGCAGCTGTGACCTTGACCTTTGAACATATGACCTTGAACCATATATCAAAATGATTATTGTCACAACACCTACAATATTCTTATATACATGCCTATACAAAAAGATTATAGTTTTCAAGCTAATGCACAATTTTGGTATTTAAAAGCCAAAAATCACATTTCAGGGGCAACATCTCCTACATGGATTATCATATAGTTCAAAACTTGGTACCTTTTTAAATTTTGTCATGCTGAACATCTTAACAATGATTTGATTTCATGTATCTCTTAATATTTGCAAGAAAATTGCCTAATACTGCATAAATCACAAATTAGGTCATGACCTTGTTTTGTGACCTTGACCCTAATTTAAAGGTCATTTCAAGAAAAAGTCAGAACTGAAAACCCCATGTTATTATCTGTTCAAATAGTCAAGTAATAACAATTTGAAGCCATTTTACGAAATTTTAAAATTAAACCCAAAAACGAATTACCCATTTTTTGCCCAAATTTCACGAAATGAACAAACTATAGGCTTAAGAGAAGCCAAATATCACATCAGATTTTTTCTCCCATCATCGGTTTTGGAGAAGAAGATTTTTTAAGATTTTTGGACCCCTAGGCCACCTTGACCTAGTTTTGGTAGCCATGGCAACGCCATGAACAAATCTGAATTGCACCGGCCCATATATGCTTCTGACCAAGTATCAATGAAATCTGTCCAGCAGTTTTGGAGAAGAAGTCGAAAATAGGTGTTAACGACGCATGCATGCATGCACATACACACGCCGCGCCATGCCATAAGCTCACATGACCTTTCGGTCAGGTGAGCTAAAAATCTACTAAAATTTGACATTCTTGGCAATCATGTTCGCTTACTAAAGCTTAGTCATAAATGAAAATTATGCACATCCTCATTTCTTACAGAATAGCACTTAATGAAAAAAAAAATTAACACTGCAGATAAAGTACATAATGAAATAAGTGATTTGTAATTACAAAAAAAGATTTTCTGTCATGTTCAGGCTCTCTAACAATTGAGCCAGTGTATACACTTCAAAGTACTTACTTGATTAATGTTTGAATCAAACCCACCATAAACTCCCTGATAACATGACTCGCAGGAAATGTGACGTCTCAAATTGATTGGACTGAAAAAAAAAGAAATATTAGCATTACCAAGATGTAAACAAACACCAACATTTTTTTTAATTACTCTTATCTAAACAATCATTTATGAATGCAAGAGGAAACCAGAGAAAATGCAATTATTTGCCACTTAGGCCCCATCGTCGAAAACCACAGTTCCGAGTCTGGAAGCTTCCTCATACCATACGACATTACGTCACCTATGATACTTAGCTCAAACATAAATGATTAAAGTTTAATATATAAATATTATTCATTGCTTATATGATATAATATCCCACAACAAATTTCAACTGTTATATTGTTATTTTGCACTTATAAACAAATCTGATTCTGATATAGTTTTTTTTAAAAACATTAGTCAGTTTACATCACTAATGACTTAGTTAGAATGCTAGCTAGCATAAATAAAACCTTTCAGATGAATCTGATGAACAAAACAAAACCATAAAGTGATGTTATACTAAGTGAAAATGACACAAATTTAAATTACTTACCAACCATGAGTCTTCATTGCTTCCAACATCATTTTAACCATTGGATCTAAAAATAAAAATTATAAAAGCAATAAAAATCAAGACATACTTCAGATAGCGGAGTGTTTAAGATTTTATTAATCTTAACATGTGTCTTGCAGAACATGGACACAAACAAAATAATATTATTGTATACCAATTCACCCTGAACTTACATATTTCATCCATGCAAAAATATCTTAACATGTCACAAACCACTGCACAGGTTCAGTAGAAGTGGGTCCACCTCAACAGTGGGAGGTAATGGGTTTCCACCCAAGCCAGGTTTCATAGATGAGACTTTAAAATATGAGATATTGCTTCCTTTTCTGTGATTAGTATAAGTAGCAGTGTAATAAATGACTTACCTGGTGCCAAGATAATGGACTGGGGTAGTGATGTGCTGGTCTGCAGCATACTGACTCTACTAGCTAGCATCTTACCAAAAAGTTGTCCCAGGTGCACATTAGTACATGGCAGGCCATAATATACATTGTACATCTCATGCATACAATCTCAAGAACTTGTTCTCATCCTTGACAATATCAGCAAAGTTTTTTTAAAAAAAAGGATGAGATTATGACAATTAACAACTTATTTTCTTTTACCTTTTTTGCAAACTAAAAATGATAGGGTTTGGCCACCAAGAAATTTACCTGGCCACAAAAATTTTGATATGACTACATAATTTTTTAATTAGTTGCCATGTGAATACCATTTTTCGAAACCCACTTGGAACACTGCAATCACAACACTATCTTTTATCTGAGGTAGATTGAAAATCACCTCCACTAAAGACTGATCTGCCCAGAGGGCAGATGGATAAAACATCTCTAATAAAGATGAATGTCCTAGAAGTTGATGGAAAATCATCTCTAATCAAGACATCTATCCAGGAAGTGAATGGAAAATCACCTCCAATCAAAACACCGGTTTCCGTGCAGCTGGAAAATTATCTCCAATAAAGATATCTCCAGTCAAAGCAGTTTTCCTGAGGTTGAATGCAAAAACATATCCAATCACGTGTCCAGATAGTAAATAGAAACTTACTTGCCTCATTTGAGTCCAATTATTTTCTAAAATATTTGGAGTTCCCAGAGTTTTCATCTTTAGTGTACCTATTACAATGTAGTCACCCTGTATTATCAGGTACAAACTATTTACATATACAAGTTAAAAGTAGAAATTATAATAGACCATTCTACCAATCGATAAGAAACCTGAACTTATTGGTCTGTTAGAGTCTGAGACTGATGACAGAAAGCTTACCCGTCATACCATCAGCTCAAGATGGAGTAATTGGTCTTTCATTTTAAGGAATTTTGAATAAGCTCCCAAAAATGACAGAAAAAATGCAAACTTGGAATTGAATGTTTTACCTTCCAATAGACCTTAAATACATGGCTCCAAACAGCTTTTTTTATTATACTGATGTTGCCATTTGGGGGCAACATCAGTATAATAAAAAAGCCATTCGGAGCCATGTATTTCATGTCTAAATTTCCAGATACATGTACTTACTAATGGTAACTCTAGCTATTCAACAAGCGTGATTTACAGGTAGTGAAAACATCCCATCAGGAAATACTAACTTACGATACAATTTTCAAACCTACCGGTATTTTTTACTTATTCTTCCTTCAATTGGATATGATTCCAATATTTCACGATATTAATTATGACGCAATAAATGATCAAATAAAATAAGAAATATTTCACAAAAGATCTGATGTCGAGGACATGATAATTCGACCAACATTTGCATAAGGTAACACTTACTATATCTGATACAGTCGAGGGCATATGCTTCACATTTACGATTGTATCTACTTGTTACATTCCATAAAAAGTCTTCCTTCAGAAAATCCCATTTCGTGTGTTTTTTCACAGGCTTCTCATCTTTAAAAGCAGTATGTCTCGTCGGGAAATAAGCATATCCAAGATCTGCATCATCGTATTTTTTATCTGTCGTGTCCTTTTGATCTTCCTTGCCCTTTTCGTTTGAATCCGACATGCCGACAGACCTAAATTAATGTTGAGAAACCACACTTCCGGTCCTCTAGGTAACAGGAAGTTACTTATTCGGATTTTCCTTACTTTCGATTTCGTTGGTTACATTCTTGCACTGCGTTAAATGTGAAATGTGAATTTATAATCAATGTACTTTTTATATGAATTCCCATCAACATAACATCATAAAGTGTGTAACAAAATATTACTTGGTGTGCTAGAATGTTTAAACTGTCTTAAACGTTGCTGGCAATACTTTTGATTTTTTTAAATGAACTTGCCTGAAAATCATGACTCTTAACGGCTTTGCTATATGGATATGTGCTGTAACGGCACATATCCATATAGCAAAGCCGTTAAGAGTCATGATTTTCAGGAGTAACTTTTTTTATCAAAATCAGTGTCAACAAACATACCAACATGTATTCAAATTTAATCAAAATCTCATGTTAATTATCATATTTTTCTTTTATTCAACTTTTCTTATTTGAATCTTAATGTAACTAAATGTTTTGCAGAAAGTTTTTATTTTTAACCTTGTTTACAAATTCTAAAAATCATCAAAATTGTAGATAGGCTGTTTTCATCCACAACATCCTTTTATCCGAGATTGAAATATTTCAGATTATCATCTTGAACTGACTGTGAAAATGAACTTCTCAAAAAGCTGTTTGAATCTCCTATATAAAGTATTGTATAATCTTTTGACCCGAACACATGTAAAGCCAGCTCCAATGAATCCTTAATGGGACTACAGCTATTCTTTTGTTACATTAAGACATGTTAAATGTTCTGTATCTGTACATAGTCATTTACTGACACAATTGTTTACTTGTAATTAATAGTCAAATGAACAACTTTCAAGAATATCTAGATAAATAAATGATTGGGAATACAGCTCCACTCAAAAATTGTGAATATGTGATAAGCTTTAGTGACACAATTGAACCTGTTTTTTTTTTTTTTTTTTTTTTTTTTTTTTTTTTTTTTTTTTTTTTTTTTTTTTACAATTCTGCAATAAAAAGTTTCAAATAAATTGAGAGAGAATCTTGCAAATGGTTCTTTTCATGAATAAACAGTGAAATTTGCAGACTGAGACTGTCAATCATTTCCAAAATATGTTTCTTTTTCAACAATCAACATAATAGTTGTACCCATGTACTACATATTCTTTACCAAGAATAAGAGGAAACAAGATGGTGGAATGGAAAAGTAACAAGAGGCCAATGGGCCTTAACGCTCACCTGAATATATATCCAATATTGTTTGCAAAGTGCAACAGACAATATATTAAGTACAGAAACTTTAAAAGTTTTCTTAAGTTAAGAACTCCCACAAAACTTAATCAGAAAAATATCCACTCACATTTCATTTATAAGTAGCTTATATAATATGCATGAAGTAACTGTAGTACAATGAATAATTTCCAAATCATTAATCAATTTCAGTATACTTATGCAGCTTGGTCCTTGACCTTTGAACATATATGACCTTGAACCATATATGATTGTCATGTCAATACCTACAGTATTCTAATATACATGCCTATGCATGAAATTAATAGCTCTCAAGATAATTAATAATTTTAGTATTCCTATGTTGATATGACCTTGACCTTTCAACATATAACCTTGAACGATATATCAAAATGATGATCATATCAATACCTACAATATTCTATTATACATGCCTATACAAAAAAAAAATAATAGTTTTCAAGATAATAAGCAATTTAAGTATTTTTTTGCAGCTGTGACCTTGAATATATGACCTTGAACCATCTATCCCATCTATCAAAATGATTGTTGTCACAATACCTTCACTATTCTAATACACATGCCTTTACAAAAGTTAGTAGTTTTTAAGATAATTAGCAATTTGTCTTTTTTTGCAGCTTTGACCTTGACCTTTCAACATATGACCTTGAATCATGTATCGAAATGATAAGCATGTCAATACCTACAATATTCTAATATACATGCCTATACAAAAAGTTTATAGTTTTCAAGATAATTAGCAATTTAAGTCTTCTTCTGCAGCTGTGACTTGACCTTTCAACATATGACCTTGATCCATATATCAAAATAATGGTTGTCGCAATACATACAATATTCTAAAATGCATGCCTATACAAAAGTTAGTTATTTTCAAGATATTTAGCAATTTAAGTCTTTTTTGCAGCTGTGACCTTGACCTTCCATCATATGACCTTGATCCATATATCAAAATGATCGTCATGTCAATATCTACAATATTCTAATATACATGCCTATACAAAAAGTTTATAGTTTTCAAGATAATTAGCAATTTAAGTCTTCTTCTGCAGCTGTGACCTTGACCTTTTAACATATGACCTTGATCCATACATCAAAATACTCGTTGTGGCAATACCTACAATATTCTAATTATATGCCTATACAAAAAGTTAATAGTTTTTAAGATAATTAGCAATTTAAGTCTTCTTCTGCAGTTTGTGACCTTGACCTTTGAATGAATGACCTTGAACCATGTATCAAAATGATTGTCATGTCAATACCTACAATATTCTAATATACATGCCTATACAAAAAGTTAATAGTTTTCAAGATAATTAGCAATTTAAGTCTTCTTTTGCAGCTCTGACCTTGACCTTTCAACATATGACCTTGAACCATATATCAAAATGATCGTTGTCACAATACCTACAGTATTCTTATATACATGCCTATACAAAAAGTTAATAGTTTTCAAGATATAGTGACAAATATATAATTTTTAGCAATTTCCCCACTCAATGCCTTACAATTTCCCCATTTTGAGCCCCATGGCAACCATTTGTGCAAATCTGAAAATAGATGACCTAAGGATGTTATAAATGAAATAACTAAGGTATATCTCTTGTAGATTCAGAGAAGAAGATTTTTAAAGTTTTTCACTATTTCCCCCCTTGTGGGGCTCCAAGGGGACATAACTCCTTCATTTGTGCAAATCTGAAAGGGCTTCACCCAGGCATCATGGTAGCCAAGTTTCATTGAATTTGGCCCAGTGGTTTTGGAGGAGAAGATTAAAATGTAAAAAGTTTACGCACGACGAACGACGCACGACGGACGGAGATGGATAGCAATAGCTCATCTGAGCTTTCAGCTCATGTGAGCTAAAAATGAGAAGGTTGAGGCTGGAGTTTAGGGTAGATGGGTTGTTCACAGATATCAATTATTTGAAAAGTATTGCAATAGTTCATGTCTATGTAGAGGTGGTTAAGTCATTAGTATTCCAAGCCACAGGTGTACTTTATGTCTCAACCCTGTGGGTTCAACCTTAATCAACTACATTCCATAATGACTCTACACTTGTTCTGGGACATATGAAGAATTCCCAGAGTCAGACTAATGTGACAAATTTGTTACATGTATTTATGACAAAGAGGACTAATGAGCTTGCAATATAACAAAAAACCACAAAAATATGGAATTTATCTGTCAAACATGGATACTTATAATATACTTATAATATTTCAAAAAAATATTGTAAATTAAGAAATTTCTGCATCAGTTAATTTGGGATAGTATCATCTTATCAAGATATTTTTAAATTTCTGTCCTAAGTTGATTGTTTAGTGTAAAAACAAGTTAAATACATCAAAGTAAAACATTTTTCAGAATTTTTTTTTTTTATTTTTGCATTTTATACTCCTGTGAACTTACATGAAAATAAAACAACACCAAAATTTTCCAATTTACAGTAGGCATTATGATGCATAACAATTACATATTTATTCAAACACACATATTATACTCACAAACAAAGTCAGACAATATCTTGTAAAAATAAGTCTTGGCTTTACCAAAACACATCACACCACCACTGGCATAAAGAGACACTCTTTTAAAAATAAGTCTCAGTTTTAACGAAATACATTACATCACACACAGGCATAAAAAGACACTTTCTTGTAAAAATGAGTTTCAAGTTGCTATATAACTTGAAACACTAGCCTTTCCAAGAAAATTTTGAATTCTGTTTTAGTAATAAATGTAAACACAAATTCATCTGGATGTTAGTGAAATTTTGATCACATAAAGTACAGGTACCATGCAGTAATTTGTTCTAAAATCGCAGTCATATACATGTACATTTACTACAGATCTCAATCTCACTTACTTGGAAACTAAATGTGAAATGGTTAGTAATATACACAACTAAGGTAAATTAATAGCTTCAAGCTCATTTTATATACGAAAAAAAAATTACATGTGTATTTTGTCAATTTGTAATAAAATAGGAAGATATTATAAATGTCTTCTTTGTCTCTTACAATACTCTAAGTGGCCCTGAAAAAGCTGAGATTTTGACAAAAAGAACTATATTTTGTCAAATTACTGATCACTATTTTTGTAACCAATTGAAATGGTTTGGTTGCATATTGTTTAAATTGGTATTAGCAATTTTTTTTAAATATTTTTTTAAATACAAGTGTGGAATATGGTTGAATTGGAGCTGATCATACTGTCTGTGACTTCAAGAGAAGCCGCACTACATGATCAAAATCAGTTTCAAAAATGTAAGGTTTGAAAATTTATTGCTTAATTACTCTGCAACTATGATACACAATAAATACTTATGTTATTTTAATTTTCTGTTGTTTTTTCAGACCTTTTGTATAACATCAAAATGCCATCAATAAAATATTGAAGCCATACAATAAACCTTGTGTTTTACACATTTTACCAACAGGAGTGTCAGATATGACTGAACCATAACATTTTATATCTAAAAATTTAAATACTGTAGCAATATACATATATATGGTAATATTGTCACATAAAAGTGCAACTAAGCTGAACAAGTCAATTTCTTAAAAGGTCATCTCAACTAATCTGATTTTTTTTTCAAAATTATATGCTCTTACAAAAGTTTCAAAATACAAAGTTTATGCTGAGTTGACCTATCTTTCACAACTTTTTAGTATCTTTGCACTATATTTGATTATTTTGTATGTATAAAGATATCTATATATATCTAGATATCTATAACATAAACATATTAGAAGAACACTAATTCGGGAAAAATGTTCTCATTTTATAAATTTTCTCAAAATCTTAATACAATCTTGCATAACTTCCAAACAACTAATCAAAATATCACATGGTTTCTTTAACAGTCACATGATTAATATGTCACATGATTTTTATGATAATGATAATTTACTTCCCATATATTTACATAAACATAAATAAATCCTTTTTTTTAACTTATCTATTGCAAACTGTAACTCAGTGGGGAATTTAAAGGGGGTGAGGGGAGGTAATTTGTGTCACTGGTAAAACATTTTTGTGAACTCATTTTTCTGAATCTATGATTCAGACACTTTAGATGAAAGATTGTTCTATTTAATGCAGCTCAGATTGCATTAGAATACAAGTTTTCCACTATTTAAAAAAAAAAAAATCTTCAGAGGAAGCATGCCACTGCACCCCTAAAATGTGTAAGCCTTTGGCTTTCATCTTATACATTTATCTTGCTAAAATCCTGGATCGCGAACTAAAAACTATCACATTTTTTTAAATCAGAGTTATAGGCAATTATAACTTCACATAAGGCCATAGAATCATTTCTGACATATCCCATTATGTACCGGAAGCTTTATAGTCTATGTGACACCACAATAAATAAATAACTTTCATATAATGTTTAGCACTATAAGTTACTTAAATAATGTTCACAGGTCTATTAAGCATTTAGGGACTATCACAACAACAAATCTCTTGTTATGATACAGATGTTTGAAATTTGAATTAATAATTTTAAAGACTTGGCATCCATTCATTTTCTTCATCTTGTTGCTCTAGACCAGGTACAACACTTGCACGTGTTATTCCATAAAATTTTTCTGGTGTAAGATTTCTCTTTGTCGCTGTAAATCTCCATCCTAAATGACTGTTGCAGCTTTTACACTGAGCTATAGTCCATGCATATCTACAAGGTAAAATCATCTATGCAATATGGAATCACTTTAATTTACTTATATTTTAGATTCTTATTTACTTGTACATGTAATTTCAAATTTAATTGTTTCAAAATCTATGCTGCTAAAAAACCTAAAAGTTTCTCAAAATAATGAGGTGAGATGATGTTGTAACTTCACTGCCATCTATATTTTAAAGCCATAGTAACCTTAATCTGTGCCATACAAAATTACAGAGAATAAAATTATTTTTTTCATTATATCGATCATGTCCAAACCAATATACTAGTATATAAATGTGTTGTTTTTCACAAATTTTAAATTTTATTGTTTCAAAATCTATGCTGCTAAAAAACCTAGAAGTTTCTCAAAATAATGAGGTGAGATGATGTTGTAACTTCTCTGCCATGTATATTTTAAAGCCATAGTAACCTTAATCTGTGCCATACAAAATTACAGAGAATAGAATTATTTTTTTCATTATATCGATCATGTCCAAACCAATATACTAGTATATAAATGTGATGTTTTTCACAACTTATAAAGAAAAATATCCAAATTTGTTAAATTATTACTTGCTTTACAACAAAACATATGCAAATGATCCATTTTTCAAAGCTTCGTAAGCTTAATCATCTAATGCAAAACCTAAAATATCACCAAAACATAAAGGTTTAAATGTTTCAATGTAGAAAATAAAAACATGTAATTTACATGTACTTCCAACTGATATTAGAAATTCTATTCATTTCTGTGTAAGTTTTGGACATATAATATTTGAAAACTATAGACTTAAAACACAAGACAAATTTTCAAGACCAATTGTTTAAGTTTTTTACTAGTAATCTGTGATATTCATTAAGGGAAACCATAAATGTACAATTATTCAAAACAAGGCTGTTTTTGCCATTATTTCCCATCAAGTTGCACAACTGAGGAATTACATTTATCTTTTTCTTTGCATTTAGTCTCATAAAGTAAATATAAAATATATATGTTTACCCTGGAAACCAGCTGTGTTCTTTAGTTGGACGTCCAATCAGATCTACATTCTGTACTTTATACACTGTGAGTGTTTCATGTATATGACCACCAGGGTTAACGTATGCTCCAAGTGGACCTTCTACTGACATACAGAATACTTCTGTTTTATGTGATATTGGTACATTACAGTCTTTACAACACAGTACAGAACACTGTTAAATAAACAAAACCTACATATATGATATAAAGTACACATCAAAGTTTATCATCAATCAGGAGACTAGTGATCAAGTGGTTAAAGTCATGGACTTGTGAGAAAAAAACCACTTGTAAAATATGACATTGAGCAGACATTCAATTTAAAACCCTTTGATCTATTTAGCTGACCAAATTAATAGGTAGGTACCTGCAAACCTAACAGAATGAACGACCTGAAGATATGCTGGAGGTTAAACTTGCAAAAAAGGTTTAAACATATCTTAAACTAGTATTTATTTGATAAATCAATTATACTTTTCATACTACACAAAAAACTGACCTTTTGACCTTGAACTTTGTCCAACATACCTAAATCAATAAGTTCACAAAAAATTGTGCCAAGTTTGATTAAAATACATTTATAGGAGTCGAAGTTATCAAGATAAAACTAATTAATATGAAAAATCATAGATCTAAGCTTGTGACCTTGACCTTTGACCTACATTCTAAATTCGATATTTGACACATTGTCTCTTGTTAGTATACTTTTGTGCCAAGTTTTATTTTAAAAAAAAACCCTGTGAACTGGAAGTTATGAAGTCAAAACTAATTTCTAAGGCCATTAAGTCTTAAGATTTGATTTTATGCATGGTCTTGATATGAGACCTTCACTTGGTATGAGATACATTTTCTCAAGTTGGCATACTTTTTTTTATCTGATGAAAATCCATCCATAGACAAGCAGACAGAAGAATGGATGTAAGGACAGGTTTATTCCCATATAAAACCTAAAATTCATTAATGAAGGGTATAATAATTGTTTACACCATGTAAGATCTGAGGTGAACAAGTGAACATATGACCTTCAATTCATGGAATAAATACTGTTATTCCATATATAGTTAAATTACGAAGACTTTTAACCAATAAAATAGAAAAGATATAAAATATATTTTATGAACCTTTTGGATAATGCTCAAAGCACATCGTAGCCTCTGTATAGCATTGTTAAGACTTAGAAGATTCAGTCTACGAGTATCATCAAGTGGTAGGTTCTGAGCTACCCAGTATGACAGTTCTATTGCATCATTCGGTAACTTCTCCGGATTTAAAGTATTATTCCACTGTTGTAATTCTTTCTTTATTCTCTCCACAACCAACTCCTAAATAATCCAATAACAAAATATAAAACCCTAAATCAACCTGATGATTTTTTTAATGAAAAACAGCATCATATATTGTATCAAAACTTTCAGTATGTCTACCTTTACCATTAAAATAATATATGTCTATCAAGTTAATGAGGGGCCTCAGTGGCCGAGTGGTCTAAAGCACGCACTTACGGATCACAGCACCTCTCAACACCTGGGTTTGAATCCCACTCAGGACAGATCCTAGTGTGAGAAAGTTTGTCAGTTCACTTGACAAAGGTTGGTGGTTTTCTCCTGGCACTCCGGTTTCCTCCATCATCCCAGAACTGACCGCCTTGAAATAAGTGAAAGATTCTTGACTGGGGTGTTAAACATCATTACCATTTAGACCACCTGGCCACCAAGGCCCCCCATTTGTTAATGAAGGTTAGTTTAATAAACATAGCACACAGTTGATGTGACAAATGTACTGGGTTGAAAACTCAACATTTGAATTTCTCTATGTACTTTTTGGTGCCATTACATGGTTTTGTGTTCAACTATCACCAGGGCATAGGCTATGTACTAAGGTCGAAACTCAGTGAAGAAGAATTTTTCTCTGCTAAATAAACCAAATAAAGAAGTAATTGATCAGTAATACTCTGTGTAAAAAGCATTACAATGATATATTTTACTTACTGGATCATACATCTCATATACCCATGGTGGCCATGGTGTACAGTATGCTGATGTAAATTTGTTAATCTAAAACAATAAACACAGTAGATATATATAAATAAAAATACATGTAAAAACAAATCTTACATTGCTTATGTGTAGAAAGCATCCAAAAAAGTATATATTGTAGTCACATTGTACTGGAATATTTTATAGAAAGCATCCAAACCTGATAGTTATACAATGTATAACAATGTAACACAATGAAAGAAGTTGAAATACCAAAATCACAAATGATATCTTGTCACTATAAAGAAAACTAATATTGTAATTTTTTATTATCAATATGTCTTATGAAATCAGATTTTTTAACTCAAAATCAAATACTGGTTATCCTCACCTCATCATTAATTTATGTCCTTCCCCCCAACATTAATATATGTCTTTACCCCCAGTGATTTTGCTATTGTTTTTAAGAACTACCTTCTATCTTTCAGATTGGGAAAATTTGGACCCTTTTTATGTCACATGTTACGCTCAGAATTTTGAAATTCATTGCAAAAATCTTATATTGTGACAATATCTAACTTTTTTTGTCTGTCAGAACAGTTTTGGACAACTGGACTTAACTTAAACTATTTGATTGTGTGTCACTGTTGCCTTTTCGGGAATTTTAGTTGTCAAATTGGGAAATTTTAGTCTTATTTCTCAAGGGAAACTACCTTTATTCGGTAGTAATTTTAGGCAAACAAAACCACTGACCCCAACATTATTTGAATTTACAAGTCTTTAGCCCAACATTAATTTTGAGTCCTTACCCCAACATTAATTTATGTCCTTACTCTTATCATTAAAAATCTGTCCTTACCCCAACATTAATTTGTCTTTACCCCATCATTAATTGAAGTCATTATTCCATCATTAAAAATTTATATCTTTACCCCAGTGTTAATTTGTCTTTACCCCATCATTAATTGAAGTCATTATTCCATTATTAAAAATTTATATATTTACCCCAGCATTAATTTGTCTTTACCCCATCATTAATTGAAGTCATTATTCCATCATTAATTCAGTCCTTGCCCCAACATTAATATATGTCCTTACCCCAACATTATTTCAATTTACAAGTCCCTACCCCATCATTAATATATGTCCTTACCACAACATTAATTTATAAATTCTTAAAACATTAGTCCTCACCCCAACATTAATTTAATCTATAATGAACATCATACCTGTCTGTTATTTAGCATTGAGATACTGGCTAACACTTGTCCATTTCTGTCTACAGCAGTATGTGTAACTACGCCTTCCTCTGGTCGACAACAAAATTTACAATGAGAATCTGGTCTAGCTCCTAACAAGAAATCTGGCAAAACTTTTTTCTGGTAATATTGCAACTTTTGCCATTAAAATTCTGTAATATTAAATTGTTTGTTTATTAAACAGCCAAATTTTTTAAACTTTAGCATTAAATGACATGTACCTTCTTGGACAATTAAAATTATTGTAAAACAGACCTCTGTTGAAATCAATGTGTTTGTGACAGTGAATCCTGCAAGGTTATTATAGAGCTGTTTCATTCATTTAACTTTCTTGATGTTGATATTAACTTTCATGAGCTTGGCTGGAACTGAAAACTGCAATGCACATCTTGGATTACAAAGAAATATTCCAGTAGAAAGGAAAATATTGCATAATTTTACATGTTGAAAATGTTTATGTTGACACTGAAAGGGATTTCTATGACGATTTTTTACAATCCTCTTTAACATGTAAATTCTTTATAGCAGTGATTTACTCTGTGTAGAAATTTTCTATGGTATATGTAAGATGTGCACAGCAATGTTACCACTAGGCACTAGAAAAAAAAATGCCAAATTTTTTTTTTTATCGAGTTTATTGAATTTTTTGTGTCACAAACACAATAACTGTGACAGGACATTGTCTGCATTATTATTATTTTTTTTTTTTAAAAAATAAAGAAAATGCAGGGACATCAATGCAAAGGCTTATGATTACTAACCCTGTAGGAGATCGCTTCGTTTCAAGGATTTCAAATCGCTGCCGACCCCTAGCTTTTACTCTAATGGAAGATAACCCTGTGTGATCATCTGTTTCATCTTTAACTGAGTAAATCTCTGCTGTCGTTCCTATATTTGCTATGGTACTGGAGTTATCTGTAGGTGAAAATCTGAAGTAGGAGATAAAACAACAATTACATCAAACATCTTAAAACTTGATAATAAAAAATCTTATATTCTAGGATAAAACGACAACATTCCTGAGCAAGCACATAGCATTTATCTGCATCACTTCTAAAAATAACAGATTCAGCACATTCTTAAAGAAACTGATTTGATAAGATTTTGGACAAGTTGATCCAGCATAATGCTTTAATAACTTTTCTGTTTAAAAGCAGGAAAAGTTTGGGTTAGATGAATGATTCATTCAAATACCATATACAATTCAAAAGACATTTTTCCAAGTTGCATTAAATCTGGGAAAAATGAACAAAGAAAATTTACATTAGAATAAGGCAATTTTGTATACAATAAGAAAAGTTATGAACAAGTACAGGTACTTGTAAGGTACCATAAAGAACCATTAATTTGTGTTCTAAATAGATAAAACAGTGATGAATTTGATCAAATTAGATTATCAACTGACCCTACATATAAGGGTCATTTTCCCATCTAGATATTTTTTGTAGATTTCTTTGAACATTAAAGAAATAGATTAATCTAATGTAAAATCACAAATAGGGGGTTAAAATTTTGCTAAGGTATTTTTATCAATTAGTGAAAAACATGAAAATTTAAATTGTCAACAAAAATTTTTAATTACCAAGGCCTCAAAATTTGGATGATTTTCACAAAACTCAATTCCATGAATCTTTTAAAATAGCAAAACCAATAATCTTAAACCAACAAATATTTATGATTCAACAGTATTAGAAAACAAACTATTTTTCCAGAGTGAAAATTTTACCTGTGAGCAACAATTCCAAAAGTTTTGTCGGAATCTACAACACCTTTAATCATTGCTACAGTATGTTGATGGAACAGGTGTAAAGGTATGGTCTGACCAGGTACTAATACCATACCTGGTAACTGTACTATAGGTAATGTTACTGTACAATTTTCATCAAGAACAGTCCTTCCTCTTAATTCCTCCAGGTCATCACCTAAGTACTATAAATATATGTATATGAAAAAAGATACATTCTGTTGTTTACCTTATTGTTAGATACTGTTTAACACGACCAACTACTTACATATTTAATTACTTTGTCCACATTTGAAAGCATTAAACTTTCTAGCCTCTTATAAATCAGATCTGTGTGTGTTGTAAATGATTACCAAATTATTTTTTTACAACTAGCATAATTTTTGACCAACATAACTAATATTACTTAACAATGACATTACTTGGGTGTTAGATGTACATTTTAACACAAATGTTTCAGTGTAAAACATTAACAAATTGTCTGGAATCTAAAAGCCTTAAAAAGTCACCAAATCACAAGAAATAAGTTTAACATTTTATAACCAAAGAACTTTACACAAGCCATAGTCATACCAATCTTCATAAAATCAGGAAGGACACCAAATATCTGGAACTGCAAACACAGCCAAATTGCTAAATTTATATAAACAATTGAGTTTAAAATTTCAAATGAATCATTAAATATTAGAGCTTAACTGTTAAAAATCATTCTAAACATTAAAGGGACTAATTCTCAAACTATCAAACAAAATATCTTATTACTGAATGAGAAACTGGAAGTGCTTGATCAAATGTCATATGAATGTTGTCCTTTTTTCTTTCAATCTTTTGTTTTTTGTTCTTTTCTGGTTTTGATTTTGATTTCTTTTCTTCCTCTACTTCTTCATTCTCTTCTTCTTCCTCCTCTTCTTCCATTCTATCATCTCCTTCTGACTCATCCCCATCATCTAAAATAAAAAAATAGTAGTAACTGAATAAGTATACAGTGAAAGAATTTAATGAGCCTTAAACCCAATCATGTCTATCTGTACCATTTTAATTATGAGCTAAGGAAAGTGGTACAGTGAATATATAAATGAATTTTACAGCATGCACATCACTTAGCTAATCAGTAAGTACTCGAGTATCCTCTTCCCAGAACCGACCAACAAAACTGAATTTGAAGGGCGTTCGAACCACGAATGGGACTGTAAAAGATGGTAAAAAGCAAGTGATCTGTGCGTCAATAGAATTTTTGCATGATAAAATTCTTACTCCCAATCAATTTATTGTTAAATATATTTATTTTCAATTTCGCTCTGCATTTTTCTGTTTATTTTCAACATTTTTTTTCATATTTTGCAACATTAAGCACATGCGTTAACGTGTTTCAACACTTAATTGGGATAAATGACTTTATTATATAAAATTTCAGAATTGTTACCTTCGCTGTCAGAATCTCTGTTCCTATCTTGGCCAATGTTTATCCCAAGCAACGGTAGAAGTTCGTCAGCCATTTCTTGTTTACATTTTCGCAGTCAATCTTCAGACGAATAATTCAAGTCGTTATTAACTTCAAGATCAAGAACATCTAGACCATATGACCGATATTGACCAATCAAAATAAACATCGTGTATTTCGTGGGAAATCTACTTCCGCTTCTAATTATAGAAAAAGATACGTCAGTCTGAAAGTAGCTGTCACTTCAGTTTGTTACATACTGCCGAGAATTTACACACATTTACCTAGAAATTGGAGGAATTTTTACAGAAAAGTATTGTAGTAAGTAAATATTATTTCGTATACAACGGGTTGAGGGTTAAAAGTGTTTGTAAATAGACTTGAATATAAAAATGAAAGTAAACTTGGCAATATATCAGACTGCCAAAATTACATCATATGTACCCAAACTTTTATGGGATTTCAAAATGGTTATTCCAAGACTAAATTTACACTAGGTGAAGTACAGATATTAAGTAAACATATTGTACATTTTCAATGAGAATCTGAAGTACATTTAACCTTCCGCTTGGTTACAACTTACAGTAGTTATTGCAACACATGCTAGTACATTTTGCAAAAATTCATAGAAAATCTTAAAAACTTGAATCACTTGTTCACTTACTCAATTCTTGACCTAAGTTAATTTGAGTTTGTATGATTACCAAGAACACTGTTCTTTTAAATAGTGATTTTACATGTTGAAAATGGCTGTGATTACACTATTGAAATAGGGGTGCACTTTGTATTATGTCATAATATGCCAAATATGTCCAAAGAAACATAATGGACATATTTTTTAACATTTAAAATGTGCCAATACTGACACAAACACAGTGACTCTAACATTAGGATCAAGATTGTGAAAGGGGACCTCGGTTAATGAGTGTTCTAACATCGAAAACTAATAGGTCACAGTACCTCTCATTGTCTTAGATTATTACTGTGAGAAAGATTTTCTTTTGATTGCTAAAGTTTTGTGGTTTTCTCTGGGTACCCTGGTTTCTTCCACCATTCAAAAGCTAACAGCCTCAATATAAGGACAATTCAACTGAATTGGTAGATTTTCATTTCACCTTATAAACCAGAAGTGCAAGGTTAAAATCAAAAGTAGCTTCATTCATGTTACAGATAGAGCATGGTTTTCTTAATTTTGCATCTCCCCAGTGGCCAGAAAGAATTACGGGCATGGTATGGAGCAAATATAGTAGACACTCAACAGTTAGTGGAGGTGAACAATAATTTGATAAGTGGCAATATAGACAAATAGGGTCATATTGTCAATGCAATCTACACATGTTAAAAAAAAGTTAAAAAAAAAAAAAAACCATTAATCAACTCAAGTAAGTGAAAAATACGAAGTTGTGTTCTAGTTCATTAAATTTTCTTTGAAACTGCTATCACAAACTGTTAAATAAGGATAGTAAGGCTTTAACTACTGTGATGTAAACAAAAATAGACATATGCTAATCTATACAAGGACAGCTATAGAAAAGGTATTGATTTGGACATGGACTGATATGTTTATGTTTTCTAATTTGATTATGGATAAAATTAAAGTAGATTTAATTTTTGGTGCATTGTAAAGCCCTTGTGTTAATAAACCATATACATATAGACACACACACACACACACACACATCATGTTTTTGATCTTTAAGTTTTTATTGGAATATGTGATTGCCACCTTTCGTAAGATGACCAGGTGAATTCCTACTTGTGAGACCAGGAATGATACTTCCATTTGCTGATCACTTGCCTACAGTGCCAGAGTTCCCAAGTTCAATCCTGTGTCAGAAAGCATTTTCTCAGATTATGTTACACAGAAAGCTGTTGTCTTATAATGCTTTTTATATATATTTAAACATTATTGATAAGATAAACCCTATGATCTTATCCAAAAAGTGCTTATATGATACATATGGTACATACAGTAATTACAGAAACTTTTATTTTTCAGGTTCTGTATTGTAATGAAGTGTGAGTCACTTGTCTATATAACTGCTTTATGCAGTATTTATTTTACAAACATAGCATTAGCAAAAAAAGATTACTATGAAATATTGGGTGTGAAAAAAGATGCTACAGAAAAACAGATCAAAAGAGCATTTCGTAAACTTGCCATAAAATACCATCCAGACAAAAACAAAGAAAAAGATGCTGAAGAAAAATTCAGGGAGATAGCTAAAGGTAAGACTGATACAAAATCTAGAAAGGTATTGTTACAGTTAAATAGAATTCCAGGAAATTAAATGTCTGGCCTGGTTAGTTTTTGATCGATTAGAAAAGACATGACATTAACATAAACTTCCACATTTTGACACACCGCCGCCACCACCACCTAGGGGGGCATCTGAAAAGTAATGCCTAGGTCTCACCTTATGACAATGCCAGGCTTGACAAAAACTGTTTAGAGTCTTTTAGTATATTAAATCTAGTGCATTTAATCTTGTATATTTACATTTATATGTATAACAATTTACTGTAGGTGGAACATGAGATTGCAAACCTTAAAAAATAGTAATTTGTTATGTCTGGAAAGTAATGAAATTTTTGGGAAAAAAGCTTTGTAATGTTTAAACTGATATTAATAAAAAAAAAATGGCAATAATTTCAACATGAATTTTTATGGAGATGATAGTAAAAGAAAGAGTTGCTATAACGAAGTGATACAACTGAATTATAGAATTACAATTTGTTTAAAAATCAAACCTGGTAATAAACTACCATCACAGAAAGGTAATTATATCATGCATTTTCAATTTTCAGCATATGAGGTATTGTCAGATCCAAAGAAAAGGAAGAATTATGATCAGTTTGGTGACACAGGTGACCAGGCAGGAGGAGGGGGAGGACAAGGATTTGATAACTTTCACTTTAATTTTAACGATTTTTTCAAAGGTTTTGATGATGCCTTTCATGCACATAAAGATAGGCACCATCAACACCAACAACATTTTAATTTTGGTGATAATGGTGGAAGTTTCTTTAACTTTGATGATCTGTTTGATGATGAGGATGAGGATGACAATGGTTTCTTTGAACCATTTGGTGATTCCATGAAGTTTTCTTTTGGTGGATTTGGAGATGATGATGAAGACGATTTGTTTGGTTTTCATAATAGTTATGATTTTGATCATAATAATATACATGAAAGAAATATGCATAGACATCAACAAAATATGAATAAACACCACAATCTACACAATAAACATCGTATGCATGTAAATACTATGCACCATCACCATACTAGGCATAGCTCAGGTATGTATATTTGTACTTGCACTGTAAAAAATTGATACATGGTAACTATTTGTTGTGTCTAATTTTGATGTTATAAAGAGGTTTGGCAATATTTAGGGAAATTTAGGGATCATGTGGTTAAGAATTTAGCCTTTAAACTCAAGGGGTCCCGGCACTGGGATCTACCCCAGTTGACCACATTAGAAAGGTTTTGCCTTCTTGTAGGCCCTTACTAGTTGACTCAGTACCATTATAATGGACTGAGTGGTTTGCAATGTTTATGTTTTACAATTAATCCTAGAGATTAGTAAAGTCTCAAATAGCTAAAAAAAAAAATTGCTGGTGGGACATAACATTCAACCAACCAAATCTACCGTAGAACTGAATTATGGTGTAGCTAACTGAATGGGTATAGCTGTATTACTGTTTTGGAGTCTATATTTCATTGCAAGTTCATCAAATAACTTCAAAAATTTCTGTGCTTTAACTTTTCTGTATACAAACTGCAGATTTTGTCACTACAAAGTGCAGTTTCAGCTTTCTGTATTAAAGAATTTTGATGAAAAAGATAAAAGGGGAGCAGTGTTTAATTTTTACATTTCTTGTTAAAATAAAAGCATGTGTAGATAAATTCAGACAGATTTTTTTATAACATTTGACTCTGTTTTATTTTAATAGGAGGAAGATGTAAAACAGTCACACAAAAAATAGGAAATACAGTAACAACGTTTACAGAGTGTTCTTAACATTATAACACATAAAATACTTCTGATGTACTTTCTTGTGGTAGGAGAAATCCTTCTTCAAATTTAAAAACCGACTGTGATATGATCTAATATCTTCATCTCCTTAACAAAGCTTTAGAAAATTCAGGAAGACATGTTCTGTAGAAGAAACATTGTAACATTACTACACAACACAATACCAACATGCCATGTATTGTGACTGTGTTTCAAAAAACAGGTATTCAAAGGTATTCAGAGATGAATTGTCTATCATATTTCTCAATGTGTGAGTATGAAAGGAAAGTTTTTTACCTCTAAGCTTTTAGAATTGAACTTGTTTAACTCACTTTGTATTGGTGATTTTTTCATTTTTATTTATGATAAATATTTTAGGTGTTTAATTGTAAAACCAGACTTAACCCAAGATGCTCATGATAAAGTTTTTCTGGTTTTCGGTATATATATATATATACTATGTATGGTAAAGTTGGTGCCAAATATGTTTTTCATTTTGTCATTAAACCAAAGTACTAGGTTATTTTGTATCAATTAAAAAAGCATCTGTACAATATTAGGGTTTGGTTTTTATTTGATCTGGTGGATGGTTATAATAATAAGTTATTATATTTCCCTACCATGTACATTTGAAAAATGTATGTAGTGGACATTTAAGTTTTGTCATTAAATTTCATCATAATATGAACAGGACTTTTAAGTTAAAAGAAAACATGATCATTTGAATTTTTGAGTAGTTTTGCAGTAAATGTATTAACTGTGTAATGATCCAAAGATTATTTTTGTTGTTGTTGTTGTCTTTTGTGCCCTTTTTTTGCCTTGACAAGAAAATGAAGGATTTTAATGTTGTTCACAAGGCATAGGTAATGGATACTGTAAGATACTTTAACATAACTCAAGTTTAACGATAAAACATAAAAACATATCATACTTTATCTATTGTAAATACCAATACCGGTACACTTGGTAATTAGTTAAACCTAGCTGTGTTAATTTGATCTATCTTTTATGCTTCCAGTCATTAACATCTGTTACCATAGTTACTGATAAATAGATATCACTTGTACAATATGCAATGATTACATTATATTATTAATGGTTATAGAAACATGATGCGTTACATTTCTTACAGCACCTGCATTTGTTTTATTATTATTTATTTTTATTATTTATCTGACAATTTTTTTAAACTATATGGTGATTAATTATCCATATGCTCAAAATAAGTGTTATTTTTTCATTCAAATTCAACTTTTTTTTTTTTTTTTTTTTGAGATGCATGTATATAAACTTAATTTTTGGTTCTGCCTTTGAAAATTATAAAATAACTTACCATAATCTGTTCAGTACAGTCTTATGGTGACTGCAGGAGCTATGCAAGAATATACTGATAATTCAGTTGAATCCATGTTGAATTTTTTATTTTAAATTCATTTTTTTTAGTCTGGTTAGGTGTTAATTTTCACATTTGGTTTATAATGGTAGATAGGATTGAGATTGGTGTTTATGCAAAATGGCATTTATTTTTGTTTATATAAGTAGAAAAACATCTTAATTGATTTAGTTAGTAATTGTATTTAATGTGCAGATTTATAAATATAATTTTCCTTATAGAATATGTTTCCTAAGTTAGTTTATCATCTTTTCATTAAACACTTACTGTCATGCTGTTTGAATTGTACCCATCTTAAACTGGTTTAATTCTGTCTTTATACTAGTGTGTGTTTACATGTTTATAAAGATTGTTCACAATCTGATGACAGAGTGTGTATAAAATTGGGTGAGTCTAAATTATCTGAACAGGTAATGAATGACAGCATGCTTCTGTAGGTATACAGGCATGTTTTCTCATGTTCTGACTGCAACCACCCTTATTTTAAAATGACCATTGTCATCAGTTTGTGGATGTCCTGTTATAACATTGTTTAGTTGTTTGTAAAAAGCCCAACATGTCTTTCATAGAAACATATGTTGTAAAATCTCCCCAGCATGTTTGAATGTCAGTCAATGCTGGGGAAATTAAATTCTTTTATATTGAATTATAATGTCTAAAAATGATATTATTACATGAAAATGCAATGTTTTGTAGAAATGTTGACTGAAGAATGTATTATACTGTACACCAAGAAAGCTTTAGCTTGATGCATACATTGAAGCTAAAACACTGTTTAAATTCTTATTTCTAAATACATACAGGGCAGGAAGAGTACACAATGGTCTACCATTAATAACAAAATTCTTAATACTTTACCTCCCTTATCATGTAAAGTTCTAATTTTGTTCAAATAATTTATCCTCATTTTTTCAAAATTTTCAAAATTTTACAAACACTGTTATTTATTTGCATGGTAATGAATTAAATATCTCAATTTTGGGGCATTATGATATGAACTAAAGGTGCATGTAAGCTCTTTGATGTACAGTATTAAGGAAATATCTTCAAGTCCCAGGTTCCTATGTTTAGTTAAACCTGTGTATGCAAAACTGTCTTTTAATACAAAAGTGTGTGTGTGTGTGTGTGTGTGTGTGTGTGTGTGTGTGTGTGTGTGTGTGCATTTGTTGTATATAAAGTCAAATATGAAGAAACTCAAAAACTGGTGCACATGTGGGAGAAATGGAGATTTAGGGTGTATGTTCTTTAGAGTGGACAAGAGAGACAAGGAAGGAGAGTAATGATTATAAAAATTGTTTATTTCACATTTATTAAGCAAAATTGATATATGTGTTACAGATGTGTATATTTTAGTTTCATGGTGATTATCTTATGTACTTTTGAAATAATGAATCATTTTCTAGGTAAAATAAGTGCTTTTTATGGGTTAATTACTAATCAATATTGTGGAAATGCTATACCTAGCACATGTATAACATTCTGTTTTGTTATTGTTATTATGAGGGTTTTTATGTATTATTAAATATTTTATAAGATTTAAATTAAAACCAAATTATAAAAGGTAAATAGGCAATTTGAATAAAGTTTTTAATGCTTGCTTATATGTAATTACATTTATAAGGTTTAATAAAAATTTTCCTTTATTTACGTCATAGGATTGTACGGTTAAAGAAACTATATATTATTCATTCTTGGCCAAAAATTATCCTCTTTCAGTTCTTTTGGGCATTTTCAATTTTAGGTCTAAAATTTGAGAAAAAAATGTTCCTGTAAAAAATTAAAATTGTAACATAGTTGTTTTTAAAACATTAATAACAAAAACATGACCTTAAGAATCTTGCTTTAGATTTTATTTGGAAGATTACCCCAAGTTGTCACAAATTGTAATTCAGTAAAAGCGTATTTATTGTTGCTTCCTCGGCACCTTTATTTCCCCTCAGCAAGACTTTAGTAAGTGGCTGTGACTCTCAACTAAATATCAAATGATTTTGGCATCGTTTATCAGATCTTGCATACATTTTATGGAAGAAATATGCCCAGTTATTTTTTTATGAGTTGGCAGTTGTTTTTAACACAGGAAGTGTAAATAATGAAAAATTAAATGACCATGCTTTTATTGTGAAAAATTTTGCATTTTAATGAATTTTTTTTTTTTTTTGAAAAACATAGTGGTCAAGTTGAAACAGGTATAGAGTCATGTTTTTAGAAACATTTATTTGTTAAAAAAAAAATAAGAGATTGTAACCATGGCATTTTTACCATTTTCAAATGACTTTTGACAACTTTAAAGTGTTTTCTTGAATACCATTGTATAGCATCTTTTCAAAGGTTATACACATGTTTTATTGATAAGCATTAAAAAAAAGAATTATGCTATTCTAAAGCATAATTTTAGTAACCCCAATTATGCTTTTCAAAAGCATTGTTTCAGCAACCCCATATATAATTTGTCTGTTTGATAACTGCAACACACTGAAAAATGCAGTCAGTATTGGAGTCCAAAGCACAAACCAGTCATTTTCCAAAGTCACTTTGAAAAAAATTAGACAGACTTAGGTTGAAACATCATATTATTATGCAGTATTGTCTTTTTTGTTATACTTGCATTTCCTCCAAAAAGTTTAAATTTGTGTGTTGATTTTTGTTTGTTTTTTTTTTTTTTTAAAAAAAGTTAAATTATATATTATGGCGTTAATGAATATTTTAATAAAGATATTTTGAAAGTTTAATACTTGCTTATGTATCTTTTACCCACAACCACACTTTAGTAAAGATGCAGGGGTTCTTTGATCTGATCAAAGATTGTTTGATTTTAGATGAAAAGATGGGCATGTCATAGTCAGGAATATTTAACATATACCGATGCCCCACAGTAAAGAAAAAGCACTTTTCACCAATAAACATTATTAATTAGTTAGAACCATAGCTAATAGTGTGAACCGAAATAGTTTGACTGGAGATAGTCTGTCACTAGCAAATATTCGACACACCTGAGCACATACCATATCAAGCTACTAGACACCACTTAGCGGTATTGTTAGCGGAAAACAAAATTGATTAAAAGCACTTGGCAAGTCGTTCGTTTTCTCATGGTGATGTACCTATAGCTCCCTGCCACCTGCAATAGTAGCTATGATATATATATATATGAACTTTGTTATGTTTTCGGATTGTAAATATTGATTACTTCTAGTGTTTTCATTCATAACTTCTTAATTGTAACATATAAATCCGTTACTATAGGATTTAAACACAATATTGTATCTTTATTTTCAGAAACTTTATAGCTTCTGTTAAAAATAAGACGTGGTTTCTTTTTATCAGTATATAAGACAATACTTCACCTTGCAAGGGGCTTCGGGTGCCGAGCGGTCTAAAACGCGCGCCTGAAGAGTCTAAGCACCTCTCACCACCTTTTTTTGAAACTTACTAGGACAAATCTTTGAGCAATAAAGTTTTTCAGTTCGTTTGCCGAAGTTCGGTGGTTTTCCTTGGGTGTTCGAGTTTTACCCAACTATCCTATTACTTGCCTTCTCGAGATAACTGAATGAATCTTGATTTTATCATTGGACACTACAACTACACGCCTTGGCGATCATTTAAGCATGATCTTGTTCATTATCAATAACAACCATAAGGAAACTAAAATTAAATTAAATATTATTAAGACGGTTGTTGCTGAAGAAAATTGTACAACTGTCTCTTTTTCTTGAAATTTGACGCTTCGTTGCTGTAGAAATCAAATTGCAAAACCGATTATAGAAAAGGTGAGCGGAATCTGATTACATGTATGTATATAAATTATGTCTGGAATGTGTATGGTACAACAGTTATATGTTCGATAAAAATAAAATATGTTAAAACCGGCTTGGTTCAGACACAAACCGTGTGTTCCATCGGCTTGGTTAAATGAAAACTTTCGAAACACAAACCATGTGCGTGTTTCATCAGCTGGATTCTGTGAACATTTTTGTAAAACAAACAGTGTGTTCCATCGGCTTGGATATTTGAACATTTTATTACACAAACCATGTGTTTCATCGGCTTGGTTCTGTGAACATATTTGTTACACAAACCGTGTGTTCCATCGGCTTGGTTCTGTGAACATTTTTGTTACACAAACGGTGTGTTCCATCCGCTTTGTTCCGTAAACATTTTTGTAACACAAACCGTGTGTTCCATCGGCTTAGTTCTGTGAACATTTTTGTTACACAAACCATGTGTTACATAGGGTTCTGTGAACATTTTTGTAACACAAACCATGTGTTTCATCGGCTTGCTTCAATACATTTTTGTAACACAAACAATGTATTTCATCGGCTTGGTTCTGTGGACATTTTTGTAACACAAACAATGTATTTTATCGGCTTGGTTCTGTGGACATTTTTGTAGCACATGCCGTGTGTTCCACCGGTGTGGTTCAGATAACATTTATTGCAGCACGTACCATATGTCCCACCAGCTTTGTTTAATTATGATTTTTTGTAGCACGTACCATGAGCCCAACGGCTTTGTTCAGTTAACATTAATTTGTAGCTTAGACCATGTGTCCCACCAGCTTTGTTCAAAAAACATTTTTGTTGCGCATACCTTGTGTCCCAATAGCCTGGTTCAGAAAAAATTATTTGTAACACATGTAACACATACCATATGTCTTTACTGCTATTTGGTCTCTCATTTAATTTGTATTTTTTTATTTGACACATACACGTTTTAAGGACAACAGAATATAAAAAGTGTGACAGTCGACTTTACAAGCATGCATGTACTTAAACATTGAATGCATACAATTTGCATATCGGTCTTTTGTGTTTAGTTTTACCATTTCTTTGTTGTGACAACCACTGCGATAGCTCAGTTGGTAGAGTTCTCGCTCCGTAAGTGGGAGGTCGTGGGTTTAAACCCCGGCCGGGTCTGATCCAAGACTTCAAAGAGGGTAGTGACTGTTCTTTCGCCAAGCACTCGGTATTACGAAATGAAAGTCACGGTTCTTTCGGATGGGAATTTAAAATAAACGAGGCCACGTGTCACGGCAGGCGTGGCACGATAAAGAACCCTGCTGTATAATGCCATCAGCGCAACGCACAGGCAAAATTTCTGCACTTTTCGCCTATAGCTGGCGAAGTCTCGATGTAAGTGAAATATTCTTGACTGGGACGTCAAACACCATTACTCAACTCAACTCTCTTTGTTGTGACATTTTTTTTTGTTCGATCAAAATAAAGTATGTCAAAACAATATTGTGGATAAAATAATGACATATTTAATGAAAGTATTTGGGAAAATATGAAAGTTTCAGAGGAAATGAACCATGTTGTTTTTTCTACCTATACCGATTGCATCCTATTTTTAACGTAATAAATAGTAGTCTTAATGGTTATTATTATTATTATTATTATATTATTATTATTTCATTCGTTCGTTGTGCTCTATTTTAGTTGCTCTGGCTATTGTCAACTTCTAAGTTCTTTCCTTACATGTCTCGATCGGACCTTGATTTGAATTAGCTTTGTTATTTTGACACTATTTCCCCAACGGCTTGGTCCAGTAAACATTTATTGTAGCACATACCATGTGTCTGACCAGCTTGACTCATATACCATGCGCCTCACCAGCTTGGCTCTGGAAACAATTATTTGCAGCACAATGTGCCCCATCGGGTTGTTTCATACCATGTGTTCCACCAGTTTGTTTCAGTGAAAATTTTTGTTGCACATACCATGTGTTCCACCGGCTTGGTTCAGTGAACATTTTTGTTGCACATACCATGTGTTCCACCGGCTTGGTTCAGTGAACTTTTTTGTTTCACATACCATGTGTTTCACCGGCTTGGTTTAGTTAACATTTTTGTAGCACATACAATGTGTCCTCAGCGATATGATTCAGTAAACGTTTATTTGCAGCACATACGATGTGTCCCACCAGCTTTGTTTGGTCTCTGAATTACTTTATATTTTTAATTTGACACATACATGTTTTAAGGACAACAGAATATAAAAAAGTGTGATGGTCTGGATTCTACAAACATCCATGTACTTGTATCACATTGAATAAATACAATATGTTTATCAGTCCGTGTCGTCTAGTTTTACCCTTTTCTTTGTTGTGACGCGTGCGCGAGCGGAGTGTGTGTGTGTGTGTGTGTGTGTGTGTGTGTGTGTGTGGTGTAATTTTTGGCTTTTGCCGCGTGCATGAATATCTTGCAGCTACATTTTTACATTTCACAAATTAAGTTATTTCATATATGTATTCTATCATAAAAAACTCCAAAAATACTACGTGTAACACCTATCACATCATAAAACTCATACCTAAAGACCGGTAAAGTGGAAAAAATAATCCCGATTTTTTTGCAAATATCCTTGGGGTTTGATGTTTTACTAATTAATCTGAAATAACGACACTTGTTATTGACTATTACTTTTCTACAAATCCCACCTTATCTCTATATGATTTT
>CM056599.1:35683123-35723729 GCA_029721355.1 Tegillarca granosa | reverse complement strand
CAGAGGGTAAATTGTGATTTTATCAACACAAACAGTCTTGGTACACAACAATACTTTAAGTTCGCCAGAGAGTAAATTGTGATTTTATCAACACAAACAGTCTTGATACACAACAAAACCTAGTCTGCCAGAGGGTAAATTGTGATTTTATCAACACAAACAGTCTTGGTACACAACAATACTTTAAGTTCGCCAGAGAGTAAATTGTGATTTTATCAACACAACAGTCTTGATACACACAATACTTTAAGTTCGCCAGAGAGTAAATTGTGATTTTATCAACACAAACAGTCTTGATACACAACAATACTTTAAGTTCGCCAGAGAGTAAATTGTGATTTTATCAACACAGTCTTGATACACAACAATACTTTAAGTTCGCCAGAGAGTAAATTGTGATTTTATCAACACAAACAGTCTTGGTACACAACAATACTTTAAGTTCGCCAGAGAGTAAATTGTGATTTTATCAACACAAACAGTCTTGATACACAACAAAACCTAGTCTGCCAGAGGGTAAATTGTGATTTTATCAACACAAACAGTCTTGGTACACAACAATACTTTAAGTTCGCCAGAGAGTAAATTGTGATTTTATCAACACAAACAGTCTTGATACACAACAATACTTAAGTTCGCCAGAGAGTAAATTGTGATTTTATCAACACAGTCTTGATACACAACAATACTTTAAGTTCGCCAGAGAGTAAATTGTGATTTTATCAACATAAACAGTCTTGATACACAACAATACTTTAAGTTCGCCAGAGAGTAAATTGTGATTTTATGAACACAAACAGTCTTGGTACACAACAATACTTTAAGTTCGCCAGAGAGTAAATTGTGATTTTATCAACACAAACAGTCTTGATACACAACAAAACCTAGTCCGCCAGAGAGTAAATTGTGATTTTATCAACACAAACAGTCTTGGTACACAACAATACTTTAAGTTCGCCAGAGAGTAAATTGTGATTTTATCAACACAAACAGTCTTGATACACAACAAAACCTAGTCCGCCAGAGAGTAAATTGTGATTTTATTAACACATACAGTCTTGATACACAACAAAACCTAGTCCGCCAGAGAGTAAATTGTGATTTTATCAACACAAACAGTCTTGATACACAACAAAACCTAGTCCGCCAGAGAGTATATTGTGATTTTATCAACACATACAGTCTTGATACACAACAAAACCAAGTCCGCCAGAGAGTAAATTGTGATTTTATCAACACAAACAGTCTTGATACACAACAAAACTTAATCTGCCAGAGAGTTAATTGTGATTTTATCAACTCATACAGTCTTGATACACAACAAAACTAAGTCTGCCAGAGAGTAAATTGTTATTTTATCAACACAAATAGTCTTGATACACAACAATACTTTAAGTTCGCCAGAGAGTAAATTGTGATTTTATCAACACAAACAGTCTTGGTACACAACAATACTTTAAGTTCGCCAGAGAGTAAATTGTGATTTTATCAACACAAACAGTCTTGATACACAACAAAACCTAGTCTGCCAGAGAGTAAATTGTGATTTTATCAACACATAAAGTCTTTTTGTTTTCCACAAAAGTTTCTGTTGCTTTAGTTGCTTTAAAGTCCTTTTATAAGATCCAACTAAAAAACAAACAAACAAAAAAACAACCAACATCCTTCTGGGATCCTCTTGGCTATAAGTATCCATAAGGTCTCTGTGTTGTTCCGCTTTGATGCAGACAATCATAAACAAATGTCATGTCGTTCTGGTCCAGTTGTGGAAAGAAAATTTGGACAAATTGGCATCGGATATATTTTATTACACTCATATGTGATGAGAAATTTTTATAATTGATATCATATATGCAAAAATTCAAATATATGATAAAAAGAACAAAGCATGGTTAATTCCATATCACATATTATATCAGCCAGAGACCAATATCAGACCTCTGGCTAAAGCCCTGGTTCTGATATAGGAGTCTCGGGCCAATATGTCATGTGGTATTGAATTAACCATGCTTTATTCTCTATAAAGTACACTTGTTTGGCAAACTTTGTAGAAATTTATGTGCTGATGCTATATACCAAGATTCTTAACACCTAGGCCCTTAGGTTTATGACAAAAAATTGCATGGATGGTTTACTACTTAAGGTCAATGTGACCTTAAATGTAAGTAACAGCCAACCACTACCCACATCTGAGTAACAACAAATGCAAGTTACAATTTATTCTTTTTGGTCCCCCTGGGCTGAAGCTTTTTAAAATTGGAGTCAGAAATATTTTAATACATGGCCCCAAATTTGTTTTTCCAAAAAGCCCTGACAAACCAATAAAAAATTACATACCAATGATGTAAAAATGCCAAGGAAAAACAGTTAAAAAAGAACCTTGACCTAAAAATGCCACTAGCAACAGGATGCGATACCAAAAGCTGTAATAAAAGATGGTTGAATCCATTATAAAAATGTCAGTTTTGGTTACACAGTAAAAGGGGATTTGTAACTAAGTATTCTTATATATTGAGTATCCAATTTAAAGGTTAAAAAATACCATAAATGGTCTTTTTCAAATGGCAGAGAAAAAATATCTCAACAATCTCAATTGCAAAGTAATTTTCATAGGATAAAGGGAATCTCCTTCAGTTGTTCACACAGATTGGCATCAGTTTACATTAGAATGATTTATGTTGAATCAAACTATTACAAATTATGTCCTGATTTTATGTTTTAGTGATATGTTTATGTACTAGGTAAATATGCTTCACATACTATGTAATAATTAGGGATTGTACATGATAAAGCTAAGAGTAAAGTTCTGACTAATATGGTCATATAGTTTACGAGATATTATGATGGCTTAAATTCGCTCTGTGATAAGTTTGGCTATGTATCTGATATAATTCATTTTGCAGTAAAATATCATGAGTGCTTTGGCTATATTTGTTTCTTCATTGGACTTTCAGTTTTCAATGGCATGTTCTGGTTTTTTCTGACTATGTATATGTATATCTTTTCCTGTGTAATGTGGAAGATTGTTGTTAACTAGATTTCTGAGTGAATCTGGTTGATTTGGTAAGGGAATGGCTCTGCTTGTTCTGTCTGTTTCAAATTAAGTTCATTTTGCAGGGGAATTGTTTTGCAGGTTCTGTCTGTTTCAAATATAGTTCATTTTGCAGAGGAATTGTTTTGCTGTATCTGGCTATTTCAAATTTGTTTCATTTTACAGGAAAATTGTTTTGTTGGTTCTGGCTGTTTCAAATTTGGTTCATTTTGCAGGGATATTGTTTTTCTGGTTCTGGCTGTTTCAAATTAGGTTCATTTTGCAGAGGAATTGTTTTGCAGGTTCTGGATGTTTCAAATTTAGTTCATTTTGCAGGGGAATTGCTTCGCAGGTTTTGGCTTTTTCAAATTTGGTTCATTTTGCAGGGGAATTGTTTTGTTGGTTCTGACTGTTTCAAATTTGGTTCATTTTGTAGTGTTATGTTCAAAATTTTTCTGGTTATGTATCTGATCTAGATTATGTTGCAATGGAATAATTTTGGTTGTTAAGGCTATGTTTATGATTTAGTAAAATTACAAGCATCACAGTAAATCTTTAGTTATGCCCCATATTCTTCTTAATTTAAATCAGCTTCACTCAAGAGACCTTCCACACAAAATTTGATTCAAATTGGTCAAGTTATTTCAGAGGGGCTCAGCTGTCTTTTATAAGCCTGTTTATTTCAGAGACCCAGATGCCTATAGCCAGTTTAACAAATTTAAGTAATAATTAAGCCTAGTGACAAAATAATGCTTAAATGCTTCTGTATTTGGTGATTTAAATGATAGTAAAATAACATCTCTAACATCTTTTATATTTGAAACAAATATGTTATCAACAATGCATAAGCAGCTAATGTTCCTGATAAATATCTTTTCCCTTTTTTTTCCCTTTCTTTTTTGGAAATCCTCAAATATTCATGATAATCATTATGTCAATTATATTATTGTGTAAATATAAGTGATATATATATATATACTGCCAATTAGTTTATTAAAATCAATAGAAGGTTGACCACATTGTCCTAAAAGTCGATCCAAATTGGCAGACAGTATTGCACTCAAAGAGTACTAAGTATGTGATTGACCTTTTTTATCTGAATACTTTGTAACTATATAGCCTAAAAGTCTTCATAATGTATACATTGTCTTGTTGAAGTAGACATAAAACATTTACAGAATATATACTCTTTCCAATTAACAGAGATTGTTCTTTTACTTTTTTTTCTTTTTCCTTTTTTTTTTTTTTAATTTATTTTTATTTTTTTTGTTGGTAATTGTGAGGTCTCTAACAAAAAATAATCAGCAAAACAATTCTCTGAGACAGAAGCTATGAAAAATTGTGTCAGCAAAACATTTTTTTGAAACAGATTTGTGAAAAAAATCATGTCAGCAAAACATTTCTTTGAAACAGATGTGTAAAAAAATTCTATCAGCAAAACATTTCTTTGAAACAGATGGATGATAAAAATCTGTTTGGAGAAAACAGTTATCTGAAACAGGTGTGTGTGTGTGTGTGTGTGTGTGTGTGTGTGTGTGTGTGTGTGTGTGAAATTGTCGGCAAAACCTTTCTCTGAAGCAGATGTGTATCATAAATTGTGTCAGCAAAACATTTCTTAAAAATATATGTATCAAAAGATTGTTTAAACAAAACATTCACTTGTATTTGAAACAGGTTTGTAAGAAACAATACGTTGTATACTTCACTTCACTTTGTTGAAAACCATCACCACTATGTCTTACTTTTCAGGAAGAAAGAAAATGATATATAAATGTCAAAAAAAAAAAAAAAAAATAAATAAAAAATAAAAAAAATAACAACAACAACAACAACAAACCTAGACATTGTGTTTGAGCAGGGCTCAATTGCTGGGTAAGTCACCCCCAATGGTGGCAACCTTGTACATAGAAAAAGAATTGAGTGTAAGTAGTAGCAATGATTGATGTATTTGAATGAAGATAAAGGTATATCAACTTCTGGAAATTATTGTTCATGTTTTATTATCTTTAATAAAGATACTGCAACCTTCAAGAAAATGCAAAAAGGCATTAAAAATAGCTTTAACTCAAAACTTTAATGTTAGATGCAGACCTTGACATTCATCCTCTGCAACTTTATAACAATATATATCATAAGCCCCTTTGTAATTTGTAGATCACTCAATTAGTTTCTTTTCTAGAGTGCAAAATCAGTAGAGTGTGACATAGTTATTATCTCCCTTTCTATTTCAACCAATCAGATGTGACCCCTAAAAGGCACAACTACATGTCATAGGGAATAAGTGTACACAATTTCATCACATTCCACCGTTTTTGAGCTATGGTGTTTACAAAAGTGTGGCGGAAAAAAAAGGAATAATAATAATAATAATAATAATAATAATAATAATAAAGGGTAAATCAATAAGTCACCACAACTATGAAAAAAGAAAAAAAAAAAAAAAAGAAGAAGAAGAAATTCAATACTTAAAATAACTAAAGAATACATGTATAAAATAAAGTTGGCAAAAAAGCATTCACTAGCCTACTAAAAGAGAGCATATCCTGTTTTACTTAAAAAAAATAAATATTATATGACAAAAGTGAATCAAATCCAATGAACTTGTTTTAAGAGTAATACTACTGAAAGTAATAACACAGAAAACATCCGGCACATGGACACTATGTATCTTGAGAATCAATACTTAATAAACATTAAATCCATTTAAATATATGGATTATGTTTTAGAGACATCAACGGCTTTAGACCATTTTCACAATTCTGCTTTATTATTATTATTTTTTTAACATGATACTGTCATAATCATGTTTTTCATTAAAGCTGGTTCTAATAAAAACTGCTTACAATTTTTTTTTAAAAGAAAGACAGAAAGCATTTAACTCAACAACATCCATCAAGTAAATAGAAATGGCCAGGTAAAAGAAAAGAGAGATTTAAAAATATATTAGTTAATTTAAAAAAAAAAAAAAAAAAAAAAAAAAAAAAATGAGTAAAGATAAGATCCAAACAATGCTGCTTCAAATAGATAATCTCATCAGAGACGATTATTAAGTCTCTATAAATATCATTTATTGATAGGTAACATCAATTAAGAGCAGTGATTCAGTCATTATTGATTGTTTTAAGCATCTAAAGACCAAGGTCATGTTTATAGACACTTATAATGATTTTCTTGTCTGGTTAATTGAAAGCAATTTATGTAATATATGAAAAGCCAATTGTATAACAGCTACAAATATATTTACTATAATTGCCATGATGTATTGTAATTGTTATGATATATGTTGTACAGTAGTTGTAACAATAAATTAAATTTATACGCCCAAGTAAAGAGTCTTATACTTATATTGAGGCTCTCACCTGGGATTGTGAAGGAAACTGGAGTGCCAAAAGAAAACCACTGACCCAAGAAGCAATCTGACAAAATTTCTCACACCAGGTTCTGCTAGACTGGGATTCAAACCCAGGCATTGGGAGGCAATATAATCTAAAAGCGCATGCGTTAGACCACTCATATACCTAGGCTCGATATATGTTGATATCATCACTATAAAAAGAACAAAAGACTTGGCTTGCGTTTCTGCTCCAGCTAAAAAATTTTAAACAAATATTTCAAGATTTAGTATTCCACAATACTAATCTTCATGCTAGCTATAATATAACATCAGACATAGTATCTGTATCAAGTTTACACAAACAAAATCGTATAGTGGATTTATAGTGCTTTATGCTGAAGTCAAGAATTTTTTCACTTGTATCAATCGGGGTCTCACTTTTTGGAAAGTAGAGAAAACTGGAATACCAAAAAAAAAAAAAAAAAAAAAAAAAACAAACCAAAAAACTACAGATCTTAGGATTAATGAGGATCTCAGTTTTTTAAGGTAGAGAAAACTGGAGTACCAAGAAAAAACCACAGATCTTAGAATCAATGGGGGTCTCAGTTTTTTAAGGTAGAGAAAACTGGAGTACCAAGAAAAAACCACAGATCTTTGGAAAGAAGAGAAAACTGGAGTACCAAGACAAAACCACAGATCTTAGGATCAATGAGGATCTCAGTTTTTGGAAAGTAGAGAAAACTGGAGTACCAAGAAAAAACTACAGATCTGAGGATCAATAAGGATCTCAGTTTTTGGAAAGTAGAGAAAACTGGAATACCAAGACAAAACCACAGATCTTAGAATCAATGGGGGGTCTCAGTTTTTGGAAAGTAGAGAAAACTGGAGTACCAAGACAAAACTACAGATCTTAGGGATCTCAGTTTTTGGAAAGTAGAGAAAACTGGAGTACCAAGACAAAACCACAGATCTTAGAATCAATGGGGGTCTCAGTTTTTGGAAAGTAGAGAAAACTGGGGTACCAAGACAAAACTACAGATCTTGGGATCAATGGGGGTCTCAGTTTTTGGAAAGTAGAGAAAACTGGAGTACCAAGACAAAACTACAGATCTTAGGGATCTCAGTTTTTGGAAAGTAGAGAAAACTGGAGTACCAAGACAAAACTACAGATCTTAGGGGTCTCAGTTTTTGGAAAGTAGAGAAAACTGGAATACCAAGACAAAACCACAGATCTTAGAATCAATGGGGGTCTCAGTTTTTGGAAAGTAGAGAAAACTGGAGTACCAAGACAAAACTACAGATCTTAGGGATCTCAGTTTTTGGAAAGTAGAGAAAACTGGAGTACCAAGACAAAACTACAGATCTTATGGATCTCAGTTTTTGGAAAGTAGAGAAAACTGGAGTACCAAGACAAAACTACAGATCTTAGGGATCTCAGTTTTTGGAAAGTAGAGAAAACTGGAATACCAAGACAAAACCACAGATCTTAGGGATCTCAGTTTTTGGAAAGTAGAGAAAACTGGAGTACCAAAAAATAATCACAGATCTTAGGAAAATAAAATGACAAACTTTCTAACACTAGGATCTGTCCCTAGAAAGAAATAGGGATGGAAACCAAGGACAAAAGATACATTATATATGAAATAGAGATTCTATTAGTTAACATGAATATATATAACAGATATTTATTTCCCTTCCCCCTCCATATTTACCCAAAATGTCAAATATTCTTTTTTTTCATGTTACATGGATCAAAACAATACATTATGCTTAAACAGAAAGACATCCATATCACTTCAAAATTTACCATTTAAACTGATATGATCAGGTTTCATTACTTTTTTATTAAACAATTAATATATAAGTTTTCACATGGTTATAAAGGTCTTCACTTAGACAAATAATTTGCCAAGGTGTTTTAAAATTTATTAAAAAAAAATCTCAAGTAAATAAATTTAGAGAAATTCTAATTAAATGTCTAGACCAATTTGGATTCAAGTTTAAAATTTGATTATTTAGAAGTCTTCCAGGCATGTTTGAGATTACTCCATACAACTCCATACACACGTATATATTTGGAATTTTTACACTTGAACCCCTAAAGAAACCAGCTGTTTTTAATGTCAATTATTTGTTGATTATTTCTGAAGATTCATGGAAGCCAACAGAAAGACCAATTTGCTCTAAGATATGGAGATCTCAATTTACTAATGACTTCTAAAATATTCTGCAGATGGTAAGTTCTTTTTCTGGAAGCCTTCTGGCAAAATAGCTAAACAAAACAAAGATCATGCAGTGACCCAATAAATATATATGTATATCTCTTTGATTTGTTGGTTGATAATGATTGTTCAGTTCACATCATCTATTCGTGACAAAACAATTACTTATTCTGAGAATTGATTTTAACACAAGTTCATGTGATGCTTCAGTATGGAAGTGTTTCTGATCTGCATAGTGTGCTAGTGTGCACTTACGGCAACCTTTAGAGTACAAATATACTCTCCAGTAATGTAGACGATAAACATACCAGATCATCCAGTCAAACATAATGGTTCCAATCTAACAAGTAAAAGCCCACAACAAGGAAAAACCTTTTTCACTTTGGGGTTGAACCTTAGGGAGACATGCCTTCTGAGTTTAAGGGCTGATGCCTTAAACACATGGCTACCTTGACTACCTTGGCTGACTCAATCCCTATGATAATAACTTCCTTGTTGCTGGTCTTTACTGGTTAGTTTGGTACAATTAATGGACTCAGTAGTCTGTGATATTTATCTGCAACATTGCGGACAAGTGAACACTCTTAAAGTTTGCAATATGTTTGTATTTAAAAAAAACACACCAAAAATACTTGCATGACCTAAAATATGAATTTGCAATTAGATTAATCCTTGAGATTAAAAAGAAAAAATTATCTTGTAGCATTAATATGAGTAAAGCTGAAACATTGCTGATACAACTTAAAACAATATTCAACAAACCAACATTTGCTAATGAATCAACGTCCTGAAGATCTAAGCTATTAGCATACATATCAAAGGTGTTTTACTACTATGGGTTATTTTTCCTAAGAAAGGGATGAGGAGGGATCCTTCTAATGGACCTTTACTAGCTTGCACTATGTCTCTACAATGTGATTAAGTAGCTGAAATTACTGCAACATTTTCATTATGCACTAACACACTATGGTCACCATGATACATGTTAAATGTCAGATCTTGCAGAATTAAAAACACTTTGCACAAACATAAGTACTACATGTTTACCTGTTAAGTTTAAAGTATAATAACTTTGAACTACTGATGTAATGTGTAACAATGTACAAACAAACAATTAACAGGTTACCTAATCAATTTGAATTAGTAAAGTATAAGGTTTAATACCTTAGAGTTGATAGATGGTGCTGTAAATATCTTCAGAGGGATCCATAGGGATGTAGGTGTATGAAGCATTAAGAAAGACTAACATCAACACCCTCTGATATTAATTTTTTATTATTGTCCTGTATGGTTCTGATCAAGCTTTTGGCCTGTGGTAACCTTCATCAGGACCAAAATTAAATATAGATTACCAAGATTAAATATTTAATCCATAATTAATCTTGGTCCTGATGGAGGTCATCCAAGTAACTATCAGTAATCTTGCTCATCTAGTTCAAAGGTGTGATTCCTACTACCTAGGTTCAAATTCATCCCATGCAAATTTTTACTTGAGAAATTTTTTAGGTCTCCTGGAGAAAGTTAATGTTTTTTTTTCCCGACACCGGTTTTCTCCTCAACTAGGAGCCTAACTAACAATATATTATAAATATTACATAAAAATCCATGACTGTTTTGTTTTGACATTTTCTCCAATAGATGAATTAAGAATTCATTGATGAATGACAAAAGTTACAAAACCAATACCATTTGAACCAATTTATACAAGAAGTATAGATCAAATATGTCTAGACGAGCAAAAAAATAAAAAGGAAAAAATCTGGTCATTTACTTAAACATAACGAAATACTTAGCCTATAATCACCAAGGCATGATATCTTCTGACCACTCAAGTTACATCAGTTAGTTTGCTAATTAATGGTAACATCATCTTAGAACTGTCTTGCAGTAAATCTAATAAGCTTATTAGAGGGTAACATTTTCTTTTTTAATTTTTTTTTTTTTATATATAGCTATTTCTTTCTCCTCCCTTTTTTGCATGGTTAACAATTATAAAGAAGATTTATTATGACTTGTGTAAGATGTACGGCTAGTTGTGAGTGTGTAATCAAGTATGTTACAAGTATCTGTAGCGCGGTTAATTAGGTTTTAGATTTTGAGTGTTATGTCTGTTAATGGCTGAGTTATGTAATCGATGATTGACAAATCACCTGGAGAAGCTAAACCTTAGTATTTATAGAGAAAAAAAAAAACAAAAACAAAAAAAAAAACAAACAAACTGATCCACTTCATGATCAACTGATAAATGGTCTATATACATGTATAGTTTTAACAGTTGCCTTGGCAATTTAAAAGTCCAAATACTTTATTCTAACTGCAGATTCCAGGAAAACAAATTCAGAGTCTTTGTTCACACTAAGCAACAGGACCTCAAGTTTTTTAGCATCTCATTGCCTTGGCAATAAACAAGCCCCAATACTTTATTCTAACTGCAGATTCCAGGAAAACAAATTCAGAGTCTTTGTTCACACTAAGCAACAGGACCTCAAGTTTTTAGCATTGCATTGCCTTGGCAACTAACAAGTCCCAATACTTTATTCTAACTACAGATTCTAGTAAAACAAATTCAAAGTCTTTGTTCACACTAAGCAACAGGACCTCAGATTTGAGTACTGTAAATGTACTTAATTTCACTGGATCAAATTTTGCTGATTTTAAATTTCGGAATTTTTTGTGGGGTGTTTATGAAACTGATTATAAGATCAAAGTTCATGAAATGGACTAAAACACATTGACAACATATAAGGGTACAATAATGAAACAGACTATAGATTCTAGTATATCGGCGATTGTATATTAGTGTTTTACTTGATTAGTGAACGGTTGATTGAGTTCTATGAATTGATTAAATTGATTAAATAACAGGTAAGTACTACTCACAAATGTTTTTTTTTTTAAGGTTCATTCAGGTAGCTTATTCAATAAACTGTCAGGTATACAGTTGTGAAAATGTTGAAAAAGTGGCTTGAAAAAATCCAACACTTGTAGATTTTTCTGCCCAATCCTAGAAAATCTACAACTCCAAAATGCTAATCAAATATTTTTGTTTCAAAATAATTCTGCTTTCATAAGTTTTTTAATATTGTACCAATAACGGGTTAATTGTAAATAATTGGGTTACTGATTATTGAATTAATAGGATTTTGATTAAATACTGTAAATCAGGAAATTAATGCGAGCAAGAAATTAATGTGAAAAATGCAAAGCCTGTTTAATCGCATTAATTTCTTGTCACATTTATTTTCCGATATTTATTTTCGATTTCTGTATTCTGTATATTTATTGTAAATTGAGTTACCTCCCTTAACCGGAAGTTGTTATCGTAACTGATAAATTTCATTAAGCGGTAATTTTTGCCGTTTTTTTCCTACTGGGAATTTTGCTAAGAGTGGAATCGTGACTGATACATTATTTTGAACCTTGACTGGAACCTCAAATTGAAAGTACAGTGATTATAAGTAATCTAATATTCTAAACTCATGAGTCGAAGATGAAGATCAGTTGTACACATGCCGACATGGACGTCCTAATTTTGAATGCTTTATTTTATAAAAACTCTAAGCGTTATATTTGAGTATGTTTGTTTGTTTTTTTTTTTAAACCATGCGTTTCTTTGTTCTGATAATCCTTTAACACCCTGGTTAATTTAAAACAATGGGTCATCGGTGCATAAAAATTTACCCTCGGCACAACTCTTTGGAAAATTTGTTTATAACGTGTTTATAAATGAAGGAAGACATAATATAATAATTTCTGAGTCCATAATTTAATGTTTATAACTGTAAGATAAAAGATAAGCAAACATTTTAAAAATTAAAATTAATCGCATTAATTTCAATACGCATTTTACTACAAAATCGGCAATTCGCATTATTTCATGATGCATTAATTTCCCGATTAACAGTATGCAACAGATGTAAGTTTATGTTATTTTATTTACTGTTATCGGGTTCAGTTTAAAGTCATATGTACATGGTCTTTATTAAAGGAGACAATATCAATGTTGACTATTTACTGTTATTAATATTTGAGCGGTACCAACTTTTTGTTGGAAATTTTTTAATTGCCAAAATAAGCCAAATATAAGTACATCACGAAAAAATCTACACTTACAGTACCTTGTTGCCGTAAAAACTTCAATTCCGAATACTTTATTCTAACTATCAATTCTATTAAGATGCATTCAAAGTCTGTGCTCACAATGAACAACAAGATCTTTTTATAGGGTCTGACTGCTTTGGAAACTTCAAGGTAAACTACATTATTCTATCGCTTACTACCTGTTCCAGTAAAGGTATCGGGTCAATTCGCCCTTATGACCGTTCGCCCTGGGTCGATTCGCCCCTGGAAGTGAGTCGTTTCGCCCTTCAAATATACTTCTGCCTGGAGCTGCACGTGTAAACATGTAAGTATTTGTTATGGTAATTTTAAAGTTTTATTACTAGAAATAACATTCTCACTAACGACGATTTATTTGTGCACAGTTCTTTGTTTTAAAAGTACAATGACCGGGTATTTGTTTGATGTACCGCGGATGACTGTTATTTCGATCTGCTTTGATGTCCATATACATCAAAGTATCTTGACCCATGAAGACACAAGCTGTGTTGTTTGTTATTGTTTTATGCAACTAATTAAACACTTATGTTAAGAAGTTATGTTATTTTAATGCAAAACAGATAAAAAAATATTTTTGTCAGCAACTTCAATTAAATATGTCAGCATTTTAGATTGTTTTTTTATTAGTTAATTTAAGTAAACAATGGGACGAATCGACCCAGGGCGAATGGGAATAAGAGCGAATCGACCCAGGGCGAACAGGAATTGGGGCGAATTGACCCACAGGGCAAACGGGAATCGGGGCGAAAAGACCCAGATTCCCAGTAAACACATTTAGAGTCTGTGCTCAGACTCATCAACAAGAACTCAATTTTAAGTGTTTTATGCAAAACCAAATAAAAGTGAGTTTTGTAATTGATTTTTTTTGTCTTTTGGTGTATTTTACTTCGAAAGTGTAGATAATTCAAAGAATAAAATCAGAAATCAAATAAAAAGTAATACAGATTTGCAGAGAAAAAACTATTTAAAATAATGATTTATATACACATTATATATATATATATATATATATATATATATATATATATATATATATATATATATATATATATATATATATACATGTGTGTGTGTGTGTGTGTGTGTGTGTGTGTGTGTGTGTGTGTGCGTTTTGTATAGAAACATATTAAAAAAACTAAATTCATACGATAACATTTTTTTTATAAAAAAAATATTACTTGTTGACATGACGACAATAATTACCTTATTTACTATGAAAACCATAAAAATGACTTAGCTCACAGTTATCCAACTACAAAAGTAAAGGTAAAACCTCTCAAAATCACACTTAAAATAAATAAAGATGTCAACACTTCTCAGTTTACTAAATGTAACAAAATAAATGTTGCTGACAAAAAAAAAGAGTACATGTTGTAATCAATGAAATGCTTCCAATAAAAAGATTTCCATTTTATGAAAGAACAGATAGTTAGATCTATATTAATTGTATTTTAATGTGTTGAATGATGGGTTTTTATTGCTGTAAGTGGGAGTTATTTGCATCAAATCTGACATATTATTGACTAGTAATTACTCAGTTTCAGTCAATCTTTTCAAAAATCAATTAAAAGCTTATTTAATTAAACTAAAATCAATTAAAATTAATTTAAACTCTATCTTTGGAACACAATACTCAAAATGTTGGTGGAGATTCTTGAAAACATTTTGAATGGGTTTTTTTTTTTTTTTGTCAGTAGTGGAAACTTTGAGGTCAAATGTTCTAAAGTGTTCTTTGGAACAGTCTCTCTCATCGTCTGTTTTCAAACCGTCCTCTGGAACTGTGAGAAATGTCACTGCTTGCTAGTTTGCTTGCTCCAATCCATCTAGTTTCCTCACTAACCCAAAAAACTTGACTGCTTTGATAAAAGGGAAAACCAAAGATCTCTGATAAGAATGACAGTACTCTGTCTAGCCATGTACTGGTACATGAAGTACACACAATAGTTTTATTCAAACTAACTTGTTCCAAAAAAACTAGTCAACCTAACCATTTTTGTAAGAATGGTTAAACTATAGCTATTTAAAAAAGATTACTTTGGGGTGACTGATACCTCATGCTGTCAAGCGAGGAAAGTTTCAAGTTTTTTTTCCTACAAACTGGGTTCTTTTCTGAAAATCCAAGTTGTATTAAGTCATTTTTTGTGAAATACCTTAATATGTGAAATATATTAGGTATTCAGAGAAACCAGTCAGCCATTTTTGTAAGATGACATTGCTGCAATAACAAGCAACTTTAACATGGCTACAAGGAATAAACTCCCATACTAAATGTTTTACAGACAGATTGGTTACAAAAACAAGTAAGGAGTGAGGCATCAAAAAATCCACAAAGAAAAAAAAAATATATTGAAAGATTTCTCTATAAACAGGAAAATACAAGAACAAAATATATTCTAGAAGCCATAGTAGCTCAAATCATCTCCATACACATTTTATGAAGTAATATAAAAAAAAAACATGCATCTTCTCAAACTAATTAAATTTCCATCAAATGTCATATGTTACATTGGTCCTGAAGCCTTACCTGTATAAGTCTGAAAGTGTTACAAAATTTAAAAAAATATGTGATAAGTTCAAAGAACTAAGTATTTTTATCAAAGTACAGTATATCCTGTTTACTAGCTAGACATTTTTTATGAAAATAAAATCGGCTCAGATTTTCTATAGTGACACAAAGTAAGCTTTGTTTGTTAACTTCTCAAGAATCAGAGAGAATATAGTTGACAGAAAATAATGATTGATAATATCACCTATTCTAATGCTAATACCCAATATATTTTTGTTTCAAAACACTTTCTGTTGGCAGGGATCTCCGTGACCGAGTGGTTTAAAAGTCCCAGCTTATCGATCACAGTACCTCTCTCTGCTAAGGTTTGAACCCCACTTATTAAGAAAGTTTGTCAGTTAACTTACCAAAGATCAGGTTTTTTTCCTGGTACTCTGGTTTTCTCTGCTACTCCAGAACTAACGACCTCTATATAAGTGAAGGAAAACCCGACTTGAGCGTAAAGCATCATTACTCCATTCCATTTCGTTTCAGAAATTATAGAAACAACATTTAAATTGTAGCAAAGACACTTAAGCTCTATAGAATAAAGAATAAGCAGCGTTTTAAATAATGACAGTTCTTGTCTAGAAAAACCAAGATTGTATTGGTTTGCTTTAAAACTGCCTGCAAGATCTATAGATTTCTGAAAATTTTACATCCTATATATGACTGAAGAATTATCTTTTAAGATGTATCAACATTTATCAAGCTTGCCTGTTTACCAACACAAAGATTGATATTGATGACATAAGTTTACTTCTAAAAACAAGACTGCCAATAATGGCAATTTTAGATTATCCAAGTTTTGATTGATCATACTGTCTTAAATATCATGCAGCCAGTATCAGTATATATAATTTATATGAACCGGACTGGAAATAACATAACAACAAATAAGTTTTGTAAAAAAAGATTATAATGGAATTTTCAATTTACAATGTATATTGTTTACCAGGTTCTTTATTTATTCAAAGGCATAAAATCTGTGAAATAGGAAACCTTGCTTTTATATATTTGTTTGCGGTTTATTTAATTATAGCTTTTGAAGTTCATGTAATTTTACAGTAATAATGAGCAGTGTAGTGGCAAAGTAACATGACAACCAGTTTCCTGTTAAAGTTTTATATCTCCACTATGAGAAAAGCCATAAGAAATCAACGATTTATTGTTGTTTAGCAACGCATTAGCAATTTTTCATGTATTCAAAAATATTGCACTAGATAGATATCTTGTCTCCTAAATGCTGAGCCCCAGGCAAGGAAGCATTATCTCAAATTTTAAAGCATTATTATGACCCATACAGGTTCAAACCCCTGGCCTCCTTTCAAGGCGGATGCTCTATGAGCTACCAAAGCAATCTGGATCAAACCTAGATCAATACCCTCAACTATCCTGCAGATGTGAGGTACATGCAAAGTGTTTGGTTTTGAAAAGTATATCAAATCATTAACTTTACTGAAGTAGCATATTTTTCATATTAAAAACAATGATAAAATCTTTTTTTTTTCACTTACAGCTTTTCTTTTAAGAAAAATAGAGAAATATTGATTTATTTTCAGATATATTTTAATTTTTTTGCTATTTCCTTAGAATAACTTTTTAAAACAGAGAATTACATTCCCTTATTTCCAAAAGCAATGCGAGGTTACTTGAAAAACAACTCAAGTATTTATTTTGGAACTAATGGACACTCAAAGGTAAAAAGTATCAACATCATGTTCATCATGAATTCAATAAATTGACGGCTATTTTTGTTTTCAGAATATGAACCAATCCGTGACAAGAATTCCTTCCCCCTGGTGGTAGGAATTACCTAAGATAATGTACAATGTAATAATACTGACCAATCTAGAATAATGCTATATATAGAAAGGGTTAATTAGGTGACTCTAATTTGAAGAGTTATGTCTAGGTTGGTGTTGTATTTTACACAAGTTTCTGTAGGGTTATAATGCTGTTCACACCCCCCTGTTGAAGGCTTAAGGTTCTAACTTGTAAACGTGGACTTACCTCATAGAGGCAAACAAAATGCATTAAAGCATTGTAGGTCTTTAGAATAAATCTGTTGTGTAGCTATATCTAATGCATTGTAGGTCTTTAGAATAAATCTGTTGTGTAGCTATATCTAATGCATTGTAGGTCTTTAGAATAAATCTGTTGTGTAGCTATATCTATTCAGCAGGTCAGATGAAAGAGGTTTTGCTGCAAAATATGGATGCTTAATATTCCTTTGAATGCCAGACATTAAAACTTCAAAAAATGCTTTGGCAAGTTGTATTTTTAGAACTTATAGCAGCCTGATCTTGGTGTAATTTTATTCATTCTGCAAACAGTCAGTATAAAACATTGCACAATTATGTGGTGTAGAGTGGAATGGGGCGAGTAATAATGTTATATGCCCAAGTCAAAATTCTTTTATTTATTTACTTATTTTTTAATTTTTAAGATGGTTAGAACTTGGATTGTGGAGGAAATCTGAGTGCCTGTGTTGAATTATTTTTTCTGCAAAAAACACCCCACCCAAAAAAAAGAAAAAGAAAAAAAAAAAACAGGAAAAAAAAAAATAAATAAATAAATACGAAGAAAAAAGATGATTGTGTAAATGAGTGTTTATTCCTTATTTGGAATGAACATTTACAATTTCAATTTTTCCTATATGTCCATTTTTTATTACATGTATAAGATTCCCCAAATACACTGACTTTATGTTTGCCTGCTCTCCCCCTTGCTTTGATGTTGTTTAAATTGGTAAGTCTGTCTCTTGAATAAACACAATAATGACTTGCTGCATGTCAGACACTAAACGGAAAATCTTATAAAAGAAAACATTATCTAAACAAGATTTGTCTAATTCCGTTATCTTATCCCAGAAAATCGGTAACAGACAAAGTTTTCTCCCCCGTTTAACAGGTATGATTAATGGTTGCTCATAAGCTAGACTTGGATGTGCTCATTTATAACATGTTGTCCCTGGAGTGTTTAATTTCACTTTAAGATGATATTCTATCATTTCATATAAATACATATTATCCCACAAGATTTCAATTTTATAGAAGACGGCATTCAATCACGTTTATGCACATATAAGTATCAGGTCAATTTACCAAATGTTTCTGCTACATAAGGCTTATTAATGCATTATAAGAGATTCTTGTGGGAAATTTTGAAAAAAAAAATGTTTTTCAGACTTTTTAACAGATAATAACACATTTAAATCTTGTGGAAACAAGACAATTAATTCCAGAAAGATGAGTATTAAAAATTTACAATTTACAAGATTATAAAACCAAAAGGGATAACAAAAAAAAACTGTACTGTTCTTCAATAATTTTTTACAAGATGACAACATTTGACTATTTTGTAACAAAAAAAAAAAAAAAAAAAAAAAAAAAAAAAAAAAGAAAAAAAAGAAAAAAAAAAAGATTTTCAGCATAATCTTAACTGTGTAAGATGAAATGGATAATGAAATGAATCAAGATCGAAAAAACTTTAGGAAAAATTTGTCAGAAAATTTTGACAAGACTTAAAAAAAAATTTCAGACATGGGAAAATGACAAAAATGATTTCATGAAATGAAAGTCAGAGCGACTCCTAGTGGTCATGAAACAGAGCATTAGAGATAACTCCAATTTATAACTTTATAACTTGTAAATTAATAAACAGATGGCTAAAATGCCCTTGCATTTAGAGAAACCCATTTAATAAGTAACTGCAATTTTCAAAAATACTTCTCTTAAAAGCTTTCAACATTGTAACACATTTTTCAAAAACATAAATTACAATGGGCATCTGGGATAACGTCAAAATATTTCTGTAGAAAAGAAAAATGTTGCCACTTTTGGGATATGCATGTCAAATGTTCACTTTCAAAGTGATGTCCTCTGTGACATATCTTGTCATATGGGTTAAAAGATCTTCCATTTATCTGATTTTTCAACATTTAAAATCTCACAAACAAAACTTGCTTAAGAGCAATTTTGAGATAATCGAATGTGCATACCTTAGTGATTTCACAATCACAAACATTAGACAAATTTAAGTGAAAAATAACAATGTTTTTTTTAGTTTATTGAATTTTCTATGAAATGGAGTACAATTTGCAGTCACAAAGACAGACTTCTGATTGAAATATCAAACCACATTTTTATGACTTTATCTAACTTCAAGTTTTTGGTACTATTAAAGAACAAATCTATACAATTTCCAGAATAATGGTCTGAGGATCGAGCTCAAATCTTTCTCTTATAAGAAATTGTTTTAATAACACTCGAGGATCAAATCTGTATCCTCCTCTATTTGTGAAGTTTGTGGGGTTTTTTTTGTTTTTTTGTTGTTTTTTTTTGTTTTGTTTTTTCTTTTTGTTTTTTTTGTTTGTTTTTGTTTTTTTTTGTCTGAATACAAGTGATTATAATTCAGAGGAAACAAACATGAACTAATTAATACATTCATACCAAGCAAATGACAACTTGATACCCATAATCTCATTGTTTTTTTACAAGAAAGTTTAGAGCAGCATATTGGAATCAACCTGTCAATTTCCTGACAGTCCCAATATTAACCTGCTCCATAAATTGAACATCAAACTTGGCATAAACATTTACAATTTACTGACAGACTGAGTCACTTTTAATCAGATTAAAAGTAAATCACTTGCTTAAACTAAACTAAGGTTTTTGCTAATTCACAGTAAAATAAATAAATGATTAAATCATCATATTTTGTAGAATTATTTTTTATGATATTAATTTTTGTCTAAATAAAAAGAATGGAAAGACTTTCCTTTTGTACCATCCACTAAACTTTACTTTCAACTGTAACCGCCTAAAATGTAAAAATCAAGCCATTTTGAACATTTCTTTGAAATTTTTTTTTTCAAAAATTATACACAGAATTTATTGGGTGGGGGTACAAAAGGATGGAAGTCTTGCCATGATGAAGGTACAAACTTATCATTCAAATGGAACAGTTTATTACTGCTGCTGGTAGAGTAAAACTCTGCTACGAGGGTTTCTATAACTCATTAGGCAGTTTTTGTGCTGTCAGAAAATGTACCTTTTAGCAAAATTTTCAGCCATCTTAATTTTTGAAATTTATTTAAAATTAAGGTTTTTCCCCCCATGCAAAGCAATTTTAAGCTGGATTTGGATTCATATAGTTTTGGAACTTTATATTCATTAATTTTCAACTGTTTGGCTTATGTTTTTACAATCAAACTTTTCGGCCCCTAGTGTCACTGATGAGGAATGATTTTCTGAAATGTGCACATACAGCACATCAAAATTTAACAGGTATATTTGTTATACATTTATTATATTGTAACAAAGTTGTTTGGTCTTTGCTTAGAACTAGGTATATGCTAAAATAACACACAACTTACCTCAGAGCTGTAAATACAATCCATATATACTTTACTAATTCAAATATTCAGCTTTCTAAAATCCTGGCTAACAGATGTAAATAGCCTATCTCCTATCATCTAGGATTTGAATCATACTTCAGAGAGATCCTAGCATGAGAAAGTTGTCAGTTTGCTTGCTGAAGGTTTACTTTTTCCTCTGGGCATTCTGGTTTCCTCAAACATCCCAGAGCTGTAAGTCTTGATATAAGGGAGACAATCTTGTCTGGATGTAAAACATAATCATTTACTGCATTACATCCAAATTATTTTACTACTGTAGGTTTTAATTTGTATCCGAATTGGATATTTTGAAAAAGATGTATTAAGCTTGTACAAAAAAAAAAAAAAAAAAAAAAAAAAAAAAAAAAAAAAAAAAAAAAAAAAAATAGTCAAAAAAGCATACAGTAAGAACATTACTGTAACACGTAAATTCTTATTAACACAATGATACACCTAAGCAATGGTACTGCTACACCAATGTTTGTGGTTTTTAGACAATGTATTTTGCAATATATTCTTGTCTGTATCCTTTGTGTAATGTGTTTTCAATAATTTTATTTGTTAGTTTTGTGTTATATATTTTAACATTTTTGTTTATTGCTTTTGTTTAATATATTTTGCTGTATGAGTTGTTAATAATTACCTGTAATGTTTAATAATAACATTATTTTCCATAAAAGCAACCTGCATTAACATACAGCATAAAAGATACATAACAGGATCATATACACAATGTTTTTTTTTTAAATAAGAAAATCTTAAAAATCCCTTAAAAAGACCTTCTTATGGTTTTAAATAGGACTTAAATAATAAATAAAACAAAAGAAAAATAAACAAAAATTGTTTTATAACCTTTTTAATTCTTAAAATTTGTTAAAACAAAGAAAAATAAAAAATAAACAACAATAACAGGATAAGATGAAGATAGCACTTTGATGCATCACAAAAATGATGTAATTATGACATCACATTATATGATTTATTATTACATCATAAAATAAAAAATGATGTAATTATGACATCACATTATATGATTTATTATTACATCATAAAATAAAAAATGATGTAATTATGACATCACATTATATGATTTATTATTACATCATAAAATAAAAAATGATGTAATTATGACATCACATTATATGATTTATTATTACACCATAAAAATGAAAATGATGTAATTATGACATCACATTATATTAGTTATTTATGATATCACATTACTTGATTTACTTATAATTTTATTATGACATCTCAATAATGATGTAACTATGACATCACAATCATGATGTATGACATCACAATAATGAGTTATTATGGCAATTAACACAGGAAACAGTATCATCCACTCTACTTTGACAGTTACCATTAGCTTCAAACTTTACTGTTAAATTGCGCTGTTCTGATCCTGGACTCGACTTTATGGAACTTTTATCATTACCTTTAGAAGTTTCGTCTACAGAGAGTCTGTTTTGATCAGCAGAATTTAACAATGGTACAGCAATACTATTTTTAAATTTTTTATGGTTTAAATTATGAAAATTTTGCAATTCTTGATTGTTCATTTTACTGACGTTACTTAATCTGCGTTGGTCAACAGATATACTCAGACTCCTAGCTAGTTTACGAATTTCTTCCTTGGTCAATAGACATCTGCAAAATAGTCTCCAAAACTGCCTTCTAAATTTACGACCGAAAAAATAATATGGCACAATATTTACTGCTGAATTCACTATCACAAGAAAGTTTGAAACTTCACCGAATACTATCCATGGCCACTGACTTATAGCCAAACTATTTTCAAATGCCCAAACCATTCTTGAAATTAGAGCTGGTCCTTGACAGAAAAGAAATATCACCACTACGCTTATCAACATGATTGTTGTATTATTTCTATGCTTTTCTTTTGCATTAATCTGTTTTCCTTTCTTCCTAGAATTATGAACTGCAATTATAAGAAATATATTTAACACAAGGAGTGTCAGAAAAGGTACCCCTGCAACGAAGAAGAAATACAGCCATGAATGTATAATGGTCCTGTATTCAGATGTTTTAGCTATATCAGTTAAATCGATCACTGGTTGTGTGCGATTTTCAGTTGTAACTATGGGGGTTACAGTGTGATATTCAAAAAATCGTGGAATGTTGAAAAATACACCACCAATACATAAAGCAATTATAACTTTCCTGGCTCTACTAACTGAACACATTCCTTCTGCTTGAAATGGATGACATATCATTATGTAGCGATCTACAGTAAATGCCAATGTCAGCCATATTGAAGTCAACTGACATGTCACACAAGCTGGATGAACATAAGGGAACAGGTAGACATACCATTCATCATCCCAACTTATAATTCTTTGTGGCTTCTTAGAATCTTTACTTAAAATTAGCAAAGAGAAAAACAGAAAAAATGTGTCACTAAGTGCTAAAGCTGTCAAATAGGAATAAGTTGATGAGCGCATGACACTACGAGTCAGAATTATCACAGACAGAATATTTCCAATTATGCCGAGGGCACAAAGCGTCATTCCACCAATTCCTAGTAAGTAATATCTCAACACATCATGTTTGAACTTTAGACTTGATGAAACAGTTTCACCAATCACTCCACTGCCGTTGGAACTGTGTGAAGTGTCATTTATGGTGCTATAGTTGGTATCAAATGCTAAATTCAAACCTAGTAACTCAGCCTGGGCTAGTAAATCGGCAATGTCGGCCATAGTTATTAGTAAACCATGCTTTTATAGATAATCCAGTCCTATTAACATTACTTCCATTGCTAATCTTCCGTTGTGAAAAATCTATCTCTTTTCCGACAAATTTCTAAAAACTAGCATATAATTCTGAAAATACAAAAATATCAAAAAAAATTATGAATGTGCCATTAAAGATATAAATATAAACCGAGGTTATCTTAATCCTCAATAACATGTACTTTACTAATACAAAATGTGAAGCCCGTGATACCCTATAATGTATATGTGTGGTTGCTGCATTCTGTACTGTACTAAAGGAAATCAATGCTGCGTGCCGTAAGTGCTTGCATGGCATTTTTTAACTTTAGATAAATAAAACTATAGAAGTCTAACAATATTTATAACAATAACCTAAAATTCTCCCTTTCAGAGATCATTCTTTCCTCAACAAGACCAAAGGTAAATGTGTCATTTTTGAAAGACAGTCACATACAAATTATATTTGTAGACAGGTTATCATTTAGTTTTGTGTGGAATGGTCCTTCTGTGACAATAATAAAGGCTACCAAAGAAATCCCTTAGAGTGCCTCCTAAAGAAAACTATCTATTGTGTCGGACAACATTCCAAGCACATTTCCCAACAGAATGACAATAGACATCACATTCCTTTGGGAAGCCAGCTAGCCATAATGAAAGCCAGCAACTTTCTTAAGTGTTAAGGACCAAGTAGGGACAGCTGTCACCAAAGTCATTACAATGTTTTGATTAGATATGCCTTGAACCATATAAATGTTAAACAGTTGTTTGACAATGACATTCATCTTACGGTTTTATATATTTTTATTGTTGTTATTTATCGTCATAACAACAAAGAAACTTTTGATCTGTTCTAGCTTTACATGTCTGCTCTCACATTTACCTTCTCCATGTGTTGTTAACTCTCTGAATTCATCTTTTTTTTCTTTGATTACAACAATAATGTCAAAATTAAATTGGGTAAATATTAAGATATAGCTTATTAGAATTTTGATGTTACTCTTTGGAACGACTTTATCTTACACTATCTGTAGAACCTCAATGTACAAGACTTTGGTTATGTAAATGTCTTTTAATTCTACCATTTTTAATTACTGTAAAATCACAAATATTCGTAGGGGATTAAATTTCGTTATTTTCGTGGGTTACTAAAAACAACAAAATTAAATGTCATCTAAAATTGTTAATTACCATTGCCCTCAATGGGATTTATTTTCACAAAACTCAATTCCAAGAAAATTTCTACCAACAGAATTTTTGAAAAGGCAAAACCCAAAGATTCTACATACTGTTAATTGTAAACATTGGCCTAATTTTTGTTTAAATGATAAGCTTTTTTTTTGGCTTTCTTGATGTAATTTACTCAGGATTTATTACACAGATTATTGATTATGATTCTTTTAAATTACAAAATACCAAAATAAATAAATAAATAAATAAATAAATAAATAAATGAACGAACAAATGAACGAACAAACAAACAAACAAACAAACAAAACTATTTGTTGTTGACATAGCTTATACAATGTTTGCCAAAAGTGTTTCCATTTAAGTTATGAAAGCATTTCCTGAGAGAGATTTTACTAAACTCATTGTTAACAAAGTTTATTGAACCAAAGTTTATGTTACCAACTTGCTACTAATATTTTTTTCAATCAAAATAAAAGTGAATAAAAATCTTGACCACTTTAAAGTAAAATATTTCAGAAATGAATGAAATTTTTTTATGATTATCAAAGTATAACTTGAAAATGGTGTGCAAACTTTATAATCCACTATGCAGATTATATGAAGTTTTCACAACAGTGGATAATAAATGAACGAAATTTTTTTTATGATTATCAAAGTAAGTGTATAACTTGAAAACCGATGCGCAAACTTTATAATCTGCTTTGCAGATTATAATTAAGTTTCCACACCAGTTTTTTCATTCATTTCTTATAATTTAATTTATTAAAAATTAAAGGTCAACATAAAACATTTTTTATCAAAGTTTTTTTTTATATAGTTCAATGCTGTTGCTGCACAATACACCACAGCAACCAGCTACATAGTGACTGCCAACAGACTTGACGCGATATTGTATCAGATTCACAAAAGTTTCTTGGTACTAATTTTTGAATTAAAAGACACAGTTATTGGATCTACAGTTAGAAATGAATCCACTGAACATAGAGTTCCTACTATTGAACAATCATGAACCTGATACTGGATAGGTTATTGAAACTACAGTTAGAAATGAATCCACTGAACATAGAGTTGCTACTATTGAATGATCATGAACCTGATACTGGATAGGATATTGAAACTACAATTAAAAATGAATCCACTGAACATATAGTTGCTTCCAATGAACGATTAAGAACCTGATACTGGATAGGATATTGAAACCAAAGTTAGAAATGAATCCACTGAACATAGAGTTGCTACTGTTGAACGATCACAAACCTGATACTGGATAGGTGGAACACAGAATGGACACTGATTGTGGAAAACCATGTGGTGCACTAGCTCCACCAAGGCTGTTCTGTGACTGTGCAGATTGGGATACATCGGGAGGACATGATGCATTGATCTGATAAGGGATGGTTTAAGAGTAGCTAGCATTGTACACATGTACTAAGAGTTGATGAGCAGTGTCTGTTAAAACTGTGCACAGAATTTTCATTCTTGTGACCATTCATGTAAACAATAATGGAAGTTCTATACCAGAATTGTTCACTTAGAGACAGTAAGCTGAATAAGAATGTGAACAACCAGAATTTCTTGATATATCTGGCATAAATTTAGTCAATTGGTATTCTTTTACTGGTGTATTAGTATACCAAATAGCCTCTGTATTCAGTAATATTAAAGCTTGTTTGGCACAATGATTGAAAAATAGGTTTGGCGGTGAGTGGTTCCAACGTCCGGCGATTGTATATAAGTTGGTTCCTGTGGATACCGGTGTGGTGGTAATACAATTAGTGAAATAAGAAGATAAACACCAACATCTAAACAATAGTGGTTTATTTTAAGTATTGATACTGGTCAAGCTTTCGGCTTGGGGTAGCCTTCATCAGGAGCCAGTGTGAATGCAGTATCTGATAAGGTGCAATGAGCGGCGTTAAATTTACATGAGCTATATTTATAATTAAATTACATCTAATTTGTATAATGATATTAATAAAATTTGTAATAAAAATTAAAGTTCATGAGTTCAAATATTTAACATTCATTGATCAGGAGCCAGTCGGCAGGATCAATCCAGGATCTAGGTGTAGATATAGAACTTTTACTGGAGCTACTCTGTATGCTGGTACTGGAATCGGAAAGTACTAAATCGGCGGCCAGTGTATCATGGATCACATTTATGTATGTGGCAGTCTGAATGGCGGTGGGTTCTTCCGCGGTGGTTGTTCGTTTTGGTGTTGGCATAGTGGCTGTTGCTGGGGGTGCTAGATACGGGGAGTTATTGCCTGGTACTATGCGAAATTTGGGAGTAGCTTTAGGATTACACTTTGGTCTGGCCTCGGCGGGTGGTGTCCATTTTATCGGTGAACTTCTGAGAAGATAGTGGTTTGGAATTGTTCTATCTTGATGGTGAGATCATGATGGATGTTCTTGAGATGCCGCTTAGCATCTGATAATCTTCCAAAAACTGTGAAACAGGCTGAGCATTCATATTTGTTCATGATAATGTTGTGTTTTGTCCTTATGTGGCGGCGAAGTATTCCAATCTTTAAAAAGTTCTGTGGCATTTTTCACACTGTAATTTCACTGTGGTTTTAGTGGCGGCGGCTGTGGGTTTTTTTCTTGGTGTGATCTTTATGTTGACCATTTTTCTTGTGGGCTAGTATAAGATGTTAAGTCCTTTTGGTGTGGCGGTTTCAAGCGTGTCTTTCCAATACTCTTCAGTTCTGAGTCTGGTGTTGTTATTTTCGCTGAAGCGATGGATACCAGTTATTGTGACGTCATCGGCGGAATGCTGTTTTTGTGCGAAGTGTATTGTGACTGGTTTGTACTGGTTTTCGTGCCTTATATCATGTAGATGGTTGCGGAGGGGGGTATTAATGTTATAAGATGTTTGTCCCACATATTGGATCTGGCATCTTTTGCATTCAATCAAGTAAATTACAAATGGTGTTTGGCAATCAATTTCTCATCTAATTTTGTAGGTTTTCTTGGTTATTTGGCTGGTGAATGTGGCGGTCGTTTTCATGTATGGACAAATTATGCAAGACCGGTTGCACGGGCGGCTTCTGTTCTGTTCGGCACCATCAAGATAGAACAATTCCAAACCACTATCTTCTCAGGAGTTGATCCACCGATAAAATGGACACCGCCCGCCGAGGCCAGACCAAAGTGTAATCTTAAAGCTACTCCCAAATTTCGCATAGTACCAGGCAATAACTCCCCGTAACCAGCACCCCCAGCAACAGCCACTATGCCAACACCAAAACGAACAACCACCGCGGAAGAACCCACCGCCATTCAGACCGCCACATAAATAAATGCGATTCATGATACACTGGCCGCCGTTTCAGTACTTTCCGACTCCAGTACCAGCATACAGAGTAGCTCCAGTAAAAGTTCTATATCTACACCTAGATCCTGGATTGATCCTGCCGACTGGCTCCTGATTGATGAATGGTAAATATCTGAACTCATGAACTTTAATTTTTATTACAAATTACAAAGTATACAATACTATCACAAGCAAGTTTCATCAAAATCCCACCATTCCTTCAGAAGATAACATGCTTAAAACATTCAGCAAATCACATAGTATGCAGGCTCAATAAACATGCATGGAATTTGTTGAACATCAAACTTTAGTGAGGGACTTATATACCAAGAAACAAAAGCAAGTTTCATAAAAATCCCACCATTCCTACTAAAGATATCATGGTTAAAACATTCAGCCAATCAGATTGCAGCAGCCTCATAAAATATCCACGGAATTTGTTGACATTGAACTTGAGCGAAAGATTTATGTTCTAAGTATCACAAGCAAGTTTCATCAAAATCCCATCATTCCTTTAGAAGATACCATGCGGAAAACATTGAGCCAATCAGATTGCAGCAGCCTCATTAAATATGCACTGAATTTGTCGAACATCAAACTTGAGCAAGGGACTTATGTGCCAAATATCACAAACAAGTTTCATAAAAAATTCCACCATACCTTCTCAAGATATTGTGCAGAAAGTGAAACAGACAGACAGACAGACAGATGGACAAGGTGATTACTATAGGGCACCCGCATCGCGATACAGGGCCCTAATTAGTTCTGACAGCCGCAGGCAAATCACATGATGAAGTTACATTATGCAAAAATAACTGAACATATTATATTCTTATTATCCAATCAAATTGCTTGAATTTATTATAATCAAATAATTAGTTGTTATAATTAATTGAATATTTATGTAAGTAAATAAAATTAAGTGCAAAACAGAGACAAACTTTTGCATCATTTAAAAATAGAGAGCAAAATCTGTAAAAATTTCATAGCTATAGCTAACAGGTACTTAATTGGTAGAGTGGTACTGAACCCAAATTTGAAAATATGATAGGATACCTGGCCATAATATACATAAACTTTTATATAGCCATTGTTTTTGTGTTTATAAAGTATTTACTTTCTGTAGGTAGACTCAGGTATGAACCATTCTGTATTATGACATGAAATGTCTGTTTTAAAACAGTTAATACACTTGATGGGTTTCAGAGGCTTCAAGTAGCCAGTTTCAGTCAAACTTAATTACAATTAAGACCTAACAAATTCAGCGTTTCTAAAAGATATACGGTAATACATAGGTTTTAATCATTCAGCATTTCTAACACATAGGTTCTAATCATTCAGCATTTCTAACAGATATACAGTAAGACATAGGTTTTAATCATTCAGCATTTCTAACAGATAGGTTTTAATCATTCAGCGTTTCTAACAGATATACAGTAAGACATAGGTTTTAATCATTCAGCATTTCTAACAGATAAGTTTAATCATTCAGCGTTTCTAACAGATATACAGTAAGACATAGGTTTTAATCATTCAGCGTTTCTAACAGATATACAGTAAGACATAGGTTTTAATCATTCAGCGTTTCTAACAGATATACAGTAAGACATAGGTTTTAATCATTCAGCGTTTCTAACAGATATACAGTAAAACATAGGTTTTAATCATTCAGCGTTTCTAACAGATATACGGTAAGACATACTGGTTTTAATCATTCAGCGTTTCTAACAGATATACAGTAAGACATAGGTTTTAATCATTCAGCATTTCTAACAGATATACAGTAAGACATAGGTTTTAATCATTCAGCATTTCTAACACATAGGTTTTAATCATTCAGCGTTTCTAACAGATATACAGTAAAACATAGGTTTTAATCATTCAGCATTCAGCAACAGATAAACAGTAAGCCATAGGTTTTAATCATTCAGCATTTCTAACAGATATATGGTAAGACATACTGGTTTTAATCATTCAGCGTTTCTAACATATAAAAGACCGAAGACATTTTTTATTATTTTGCGTTTCAAACAGATTTTTAATAAACCAGTTATATGTTCCTGCATCACAGAAGTTTAATGTTTCAATTTTTTCAAGTCTTTATTACCATTTTATTAAAATCATTTACAGGCTCAAAATAAATGGTTATTGTTGTTTATTAGGATCTGAATCGATTAACGAATTATCGTAACTGTCTACCTAGCAGCAAGAGACTGCGTGTCCTTATTACTCCTGTTTTTTATCTGCCGTCAACACCTGATCCATGCATCTTAGACTGTTTTTTTATAGACCAGCATTAATTATTTATTAACTATCTGAGGGAACTTAATTGATTTCACGATTATGTACACACGATTTAATCCTCAGATGAAGATAGACACAGACTTTTGCCATTTTTACATAAATATCCATAACGAAATTAAAGAATTAACTAGTCCTTGACTTATATCTAAATTACAAACCCATACGATTTATTATCATGGACATTTTACCCAGAACACATCATTTTGGGCACTCTTGGAGATAAGCAGAATTATTAAAGATTATAAGAAAGTGTTACCCCAAAAAATCTGCCTTAACCTGCCCCCTTCCCCACTGTGGTAAATTCGGGATCACTTATTTTAGTTTGCAGTGGCAAATAATCAACAAAATAAATAATTATTATACAGACACAAATTGGTCTACCGTCCCCTATTCTGATACAATGAGTGCAGTGGAGTGGAGTAATGGTGTTTTACACTAAGGTCAAGATTTTTTCACTTTCAACAAGTTGTTCAGTTCTAGGATGGTTGGGGAAACCAGAGTGGAAAGAGAAAAAAATGCATCACCCTACAGCAAGCAAACTGACAAACTTTTTTACACTAGGATCTGCCCAAGTAGGGTTTAAACTGGGGCAGTGAGAGGCACTGTGATCTGCAATCTGCAAGTGAGCACTTTTGACCATCCAGCCATCAACTTCCCTTCTTTACATTAAGACCAACATTCTCAAAATTATTTAAAAATAATCAATAAGATACCTCCCATTGAGAAACATGTTTCTTACTTTAATAAAATGTGAACAAAATGTTTAAATATAGTCTTATATCTTTAAAATGAGTATTTCCTATGAAAGCTTCACTTTTAATCCACGAAAGGTTGAGTGTCATCCATTGTTGAAATCATTACAAAACCCTTTTATTTGCAACAAATATCACAAGTAAAGTGAAAAAAGTTACATCTAGAGTAACAAGAAATCCATGGATTTAAATGTGTCGCCTGGTTAGTTTTTGATCGAGTACAAAACACATTACTTTAACATAAACTTTCACATTTTGACACGTGGCTACCGCCACCACCAACACCAACACCAGAAAAATAAACTTAAGTCTCACCTTATGGCCATACCAGGCTCAACAAAACTCTAACATATATCACAAGAAAAAAATATAAGGAAGATTGTAGAGTAAAAATTGTGAGATGGACTGCTTTACTCACAAGTTATTTTATACTATGTGACCATGCTGATGTTATGGCATATAACTAAAATCTTTAACACTAGATGACCATTCTACAGTCAGCCTCCAAGATCCTTTGTACTTCAAGCAAGCAACCTCTGAATGTCATATTTTTGAATTTATATGTAATGCATTGAATAATGATTGACGGCTGAGAACAGTTTAGATTTTCTTACACAGTTATTTGATTCAAATTTTGAAGAAATTTTTACCTGTAAAACTTATTTTGAGTAGACAGTAACCAGGGTGATTTAGATATATCGAGCCAATTGCCCTTGATGAGTATAATTGTATCTTCACTTATTTATAATGCATCATGTATTATATAATATCTTTCATCATGTATTATATAATATCTTTCATCATGTATTATATAATATCTTTCATCATGTATTATATAATATCTTTCATCATGTATTATATAATATCTTTCATCATGTATTATATAATATCTTTCATCATGTATTATATAATATCTTTCATCATGTATTATATAATATCTTTCATCATGTATTATATAATATCTTTCATCATGTATTATATAATATCTTTCATCATGTATTATATAATATCTTTCATCATGTATTATATAATATCTTTCATCATGTATTATATAATATCTTTTCTAAGTTTTATTTTCTTTTCTGTGGTTTAAACTACTGCATAATACACTGCGGCAGCTCAGTTGGTGGAGTGTTCGCTCTGTAAGTAGGATGTCTTGGGTTCCAAACCCAGACCGAGTCTGACCCAGGAATTGAAAGCGAGTAGTGACTGTTCTTTCGCCAATCACTTGGCATTACGAAATAGAAGTCACGAGTATGGTTCTTTTGGATGGGAACTTTAAAAAAACGAAGTCCCGTGTCAAGGTAGGCATAGCACAATAAAGGACACTGCTGAATAATGCCACTAGCACAACAGCACAGGCAAAATTTTCAGCACTTTCGCCTATAGCTGGCGACATCTCGATATAAGTGAAATATTCTTGACTGGGACATTAAACACCATTACTCAACACAACTCACTGCATAATACATTTTCCGCTTATCAAGATTATATGTATTTTAAGAATATTCAGCCATGTTGAAAAACACTCATTGATGAAGGATGAAATTACAAGTACTGTGAATTATGTACAAAAGATGGTCGTTCAACTACAAAGCTTTGTGTCTGTAATCTTAACAAAGTCTTGTCTTAAATTAAAACTTACCACAAGTTTTCTTAAAGTAATGGCAAGACTTGTATTCTTCCTAAATCATTTTTAATCATTAATTTATGACTTTGATTCATTATCTGAAAATATACAAGGAAATAAAATCTTTTGAGAAATGAATTATAATAAATAAGCAATTAAGTAAAGTAATAAGGTTCAAAGAGTCAAGATCATCCTCCTCCATCAATAAAGCATAAAATAGTTGTACTATCTTAAAATCATATCATATTATATATAACTTTGATGACTAACTGGATTACAAAACATATAACTCTTTTTTTTAAAAAAAATCTTAAAAATCTTTCTTTTAATTTCAATAGTCTTATTTTTTTTCTTGCAATTTTATGGCAGATTATCATACAATCCAGAGAATTTTTTTTTGCAAAGCTAAAGAAAATATCCAACTCTCTCTCTCTCTCTCTCTCTCTCTCTCTCTCTCTCTCTCTCTCTCTCGTGTGTGTGTGTGTGTGTGTGTGTACATTACATGTAATACATTGTATCTAACAAGATTTTGTGTTTAACAAAAATTAATCATGTCAAAAGTGATACAAACATTAACCTAGAATTAATTTAATACACATGTGTTTACTGTTGGTCAATACTAACGAGTTGTATAAATTTCTGTGATCTAAAACCAGCTAGATTAAACACTTCAAACAGATAATTACACAGGGAGATACAAACAACCTTACACAAAATATGTATAATAAATTTGTCTGGTAGACAAAAATAGGTAAATCCTCTTTAAAACTATAAGCTTCCATTAAAGATAATTCATGTAATTCACTCTTATAAAATTACCACTTATTCAAAAAGATAAATTGTCTCAAATTTTCTTTTCTTAACATCAGGAATGTGAACAAAAGGATGAAAGGATCAAAATTGTAATTAGGTAAGTTCATGCATATAACTACGGCTATTTCTTTGAAATAAATTAACTCCAGATTGTTGCAAATACTGTATACTAAGTATACTAAGCTTAACCTGAACTAAAAGTACATTGATCTTCAAATGAAAAACCATTTACATAAAGTTTTCCAGTTTAGTGTGAAAGTATGACATTACAGTATCTGTGAATGCAGTGACAATTTACAGTTAAATGTGAGAGTTATCTCCCTTTACATTCATCCTTATCAGACCACTAATGTAATGATCAGGTTCTAATTTTATATTCAATACCAATAAATATAAAAACCATCAATAATAATAATAATAATAATAATAATAATAATAATAATAATAATAATAATAATATGATATATTATCACTTATTGAAAGAGATAAAGTTATATGTGGAAACTTTTTACTTATAGATTAAAAAGTGACTTAAAAAGGTTTTTTTTTTTTTTTTTTTTTTTTTTTTTGGCTGAACCAATTTTTCATCTGTGTCAAATCTATTACTTCAGATTAATACATAAAATGTCAAATCTATTACTTCAGATTAATACATAAAATGTCAAATCTATTACTTCAGATTAATACATAAAATAGATAAAATGGTAATTTCTCTGCCAAGAACTGTTATAAAATTCTTTTATACTTCTAAATAATGAAAGCACTATTTATATTCCAGCATATCAAATTCAGAAGTTATTAAAATTTTAACAGATTTTCTCAAATATTTTTAACTAAGGAATTTTTGTAGTGGTCACTTTTAATTTTTTGTCTTAATAATCTAGGTCCATTAAAACATTCTTTTTTGTAAATAATTAAAAAGCTTTAACTTAAAGTGTAGAATTTAGAGATTAACATTGATACTATGACTTAAGGTTTTCTTGGAACAAAATCTAAAAAAAAAAGAAAGAAAGAACTTTCAAAAACATCCTAAATATGACATGAGACAATCCCCCCCCCCCTTTTTTTTTTTTTTTTTTTTTTTTTTTTTTTGATAATGTAATAAATTAACATTTTACTATAAAACGATATAATTTATTCATCCAAAGGATACTGTAATGAATTTTTATTTTAAGTATGATATTCATTTCATTTGAAACTGTAAATGGATTCCATTAAGTTTTAGTATGACAAAATTCAATTCATTCACCGCAATGGATAATGAAAACAATTCACATTTTAGTATAAAACAATTTTATTTATTCATCTCAATGGATACCTCATTGATTTATTTTTAGTGTCAGAAAATTCAATTCATTCACCTCAATCAACACTGTAATGAATTCTAACAAAAAGGTTTCACTATTGTTCATTTATTACATAGAAAAATATGGCTTAATTTTATCTTAAACCACATAACTGAACATTTACTCCAGTACTTGTCCAAAGTCAGGGATCTTATAATCAGTAGTTCCAAAACTCCAAGAAATTTCTAAAAAGTCCAAGAAATTTCTAAAAAGTTATAATTTTCATATCAACTAATATGCATTGGAAACTTTACATTTTTAAATTTCAGTTATATATCATGAAAGCTAAAACAACTTCTATATAACAACAATTTTTAATATTTTTCTCTAATAAACAGTTGTATTATTTCACTTAACTACTGGCAGGTATTCATCATTCTTAAATCTTAAAAAACACTTCATTTTCTTACCTGTGCTAGCTAAATGAAAAAACAAATAAAATAAAAAATTTTCTTTGCAATTTGTTATTTTTACCCTGAGCAGTTTTAATAAAAATAAGAAATAATAACAATTTAAATTTCTTTTGAAAATATTTCATCATATGTGTTATGTCAAAAAATTGATGACTAAAAATATTATCCTTAGTTTTTTATGTTTTTTTTCATAAAGAAATGTTTAAAATTGTGATTCTGGTCATTTGTTTTGTAAAGTTATGTATCAAAATAAAAATTCAAATTTTAAATTTAAATTTTAAATTTTCTAATCCTATATCTGGATGTCAAGTGTTATAATAAAATCGGAATTGAATTGTTCATTATTGTTCCTTTACTTGTAACAATAAAACCAAATCATATTTTCATAATCTTACTTTTAAACACTTTGAAGCACTAAATCTCCTTAAATGTTACCAATATTTAAAAGAAAAATGAATTTTACTTCTAAATCATTTAAATTCAAACATCTTATTTCTATAAATGTGTATTTCTCACCTGTAATTAATTCACTGAATAGAAATGAATTTTTTTTTAAGAATCCACGTTTATCTAAACATCCCATGTAGAAATCTAAATTTGTCCTGATAACTGACTGGTATCATTTTGATAATATCCAGTAAATGAAAGCAAAGGAAAAATCTTTCACACTTTAATAAGTTTCAATCTGAAGGGTACCTATTAATCCAATAAAAAGAAATGAGAAATCTGAGAAACCTATGAAGTAGCTAGCTGAGAAAGTTATTTAAAATCTCGCAAGAAACAGCATTTATCTTTAATCCTTCTATTCGACACATCCATGCTCGAAGGAATACTGCACATGTCTCGTCGCATCACTGTATACATTATAGACAAAATCCATGATTCAACCTCATAATCAATAAAATAATCATTGAATGATTTTTGCTTTTTTTTAAAAAAAAATGTCATTATAAAGTTTATAGAAAAAAAATTTAAAAATGTTTTTGCAGTATATATAACTGATTTTTAAAATACAAATCTGAAAATTGAAAAAAAAAAAATGAAATTGGATAGATCATAAATTTATTGAAATAAAGATATGTCATAATAAAATGCTTTGATATATAAATACAATCGATCGGGTTTGCTTTCTTATCAAGTTCATATCTATCATTATAAAGATGTTTTAGCTTGAAGTTATTCTGGTTAAATGCATCTTAAGGATTCCTATATACAATTAACCTTACTCAATGATCAGGCAATATCTTTGAAGTGAGAATTATTTTAATTACTAATAAATTTATGAAAAAATGTACATTGTATTTCTGAAATTTAAAGGAATTCTGTTTATACCCTCCACTAATATTTTGATTGAAAAAGCCAAAATACACATAAAAGGCAAAATCAAGCCATTTTGAACATTTTGTTGAATAATCTAATGGATGTGGGTTCCCAAAGAAAGTTCTACCTTCCTATAAAGTATATACAATGACAATGATTTATCGTTAACTCAATATATCCTAAAACTATCGGATATTATATTGGTTTGAAGGGTGGTTTAGAGTGGAGCTACAGACCATTAATGAAGCCCATGAAATAAGCAATTTGTTTCATACCACATTTCAAGATTTCAGTGGCCTAGGGTGCTTACGAATCAAAGCATCTCTCACTGCCAAGGTTCAATTCCGGTCTGATCTAGTGTAGGAAAGTTTGTCAGTTCCTTTACCGAGGTTGGTGGTTTTCTCCAGGCACTCTTGTTTCCTACATCATCCCAGAACTGACCTCTCAGTATATTAAGTGGAAGAGTTTTGACCATGGCGTAAAAGGTCATTAATCCAATCTAATCCAATAATACCACATTTCTGTCAGCATTTTATTAGCAGCATGTTGATGATTTGAAACTGTCACTAAAATGCCTATATTACATTTATAAATAACAATAGTTCTAATATGATACACATTATTAAAGTACCGATTCTTTTGAACTTGCAATCTTTTAGATCTTATGACATAACAGCATTTAAATAAGACTATTTAATTAATCATTATCTGTTAATGATTTTATTGGGGGAAAAAGAAATATTTTTACGATGTACTTCCTGTGATTGATTTGAAAATTATAATTAATTTAAGCGAATAATTTGTTACTACATTGTTTAAAAGGTACAGAACATGGACGACAACATCATCAGATGTTGCAACACACCCAATGATAGACATATATATCTACATATAGGGATAAAGTACATACCATAATGTTTAATTACGATATTACATACAGCAGTCCTAAATACCAATCACTTGTCATCAGTATACAAGATTATACATGTAATAATATTAAATAAGGAAATGTCTACGCTGTCTGTGGTTAAGACTGGAATAAGGAGCTTACAACCCATAACATTGGCAGGGACTAAAATGACAGTATCATATAATGAATACCAATTAAATTACCATCCCCAGTTTTACTGGAGATGTTCATTGAGTCTTTTTTTTTTTTTTTTAAGATTTTAAGAAAATAAGATATAATGTTATTGTAGTCTGAAAAAACATTAATAAAAATGTTTAAACATTAAATATACTTTTTATGGAAAAGAATTTAATTTTTATATTTATTTTAAAATTAAAAAAAAAATTAATGTTGAAGAGGACAGATGTACTGATGTTCTTTGTAAGGGCAGGTGTACCCAATGTTCATAACAACTGTTGAATATAATTGAAATAAAACAAAAGCATAGTTGTATATTAATATATGTAAACCAGTGTATTAAATATAGTTGTCATCCAATCAATAATTCTAAGTGAAACCTTTAAAAAAAAAAAAAAAAAAAAAAAAAAAAAAAAAAAAAAAAAAAACCAATAAAAATTACATTTTCATTGTTTTTAATGTCATTAAACATGAACTTGCAAATTTTGCCACAATACTGGCAAGATTTTTTTATATCAAATACTTATCAAAATTCCACAAACAGAACCCAGGAGTTAAGATCTCCGATAGCCTGAACCAGTTAATTAGCAAAAATTTGAATTTTGTAAATTACAGAAGTCAATATATTTTTTAAAAAATTCTGCTCAATAATTTATGCATACAATATTTACATCAAACAGAAAAAATTTTTAATCAAAACCCTATGCATATAATAAAAATATTTAATTTTAATAACATTTATAGTTTCACTAACCATTTTTCTGAACTAAGAGAGTCTTGAACAAACAGAGCCTGCAGGTCTCTGAAGTGTAAGACATGGCAGAAGAAATGCTTTTGTTTAATGTTTTAATGTATTCATTATTACCGGGTAAATGCAAATTTTATTTTAATATTTAACTCAGAAGAGGCCATGCACGAAGCAGAACCTAGTGAACAAACACATTTCTTTTGGTAATGACATACCTCATTACAATCAAAGGGGCAACAGCTTGATTAGGATAGCGATATTAATCAAAAGCTTGCATGTCGGAAAGAGCGATAAAAATATGAACATTCATGTATGATATGAAATTCTAAATATCAAAGGAATTCATAAAGAATTCATTCCTAACAATTAATAAAGTAATGATTTTTTATCAGTCTACAGGTAAATGTCTGATATGTTTTAATTAACATCAAGTTTCATTCTAGTAGTAAACGCCCTTATAGTCATTATCATGAAAAATGTGAGCATAAAAAATTCACACACACACACACACACACACACACACAAAATCAACAATGAAACTATTAAATTTTTCATCAAAAAAATTTGGTATGATTTTTTTTTTTTTTTTTTTTTTTTGAGAAATAAAAGCAATTGCATTTATCAACAATGAAACAAACCTGAAATTTTACAAAGACTGTTACGATTATGAAATTGGTGTTACTTACCTAGAAAATTTGCCGTTAAATGAAACAAATTAAATTTCCATCTCACTTTTTAATTTGTCTCCTTCAAATTGCAGTAAAATAAAATTGCTTAAATTCTATCATACAATTTTTTTTTACACTTCAATTCTTCAATTCTATCAAATATTTTTTTTCCTGCAATTCCTACAACTCTTATGTAAAAGTGACCAGTAAAAAAATAATTACACGTATGTCTGTCTTGGCAAACTTTCAAAAATTATATTGCTAAGGATAAGGTGTCATTACAGATTCAATGATAAAAATCATTGAATAATTAATAACAAATTTAAGATTTTTATTTTAAAGTTACAGAAAAAGATTTTTTTTAAATATTCATGATTACAAATACATTTTTGTTTATTAACAAAAATTGCATAAAAATTATGAGATTACTTTTAAGGAATTTAGGTGAAAAATGTGTTCTAGTTTTTTCTTAATTCTTTCTCTCAGAATGGGATTAAAACCAGAACAGTGTGATTTATTTTAACCTTTTATGAATAGCACAGGTGTAAAAGATTACACATTTTACTTAACAGTTAAACTAAAAGAATATTAATAAGGATAGAAAAATACAATAGAAGACTAAAAGTTTCGGTTTAATAATATAGGTCTCATGCAAATTGCAATTAATATGGGGTTGACTGAAACTGGTGACCAATAGAAAGGTCATATGTTATTGTTATACATTGATTCAAAATCGCTGATCAATACCCAAAGGTGTTTAAGTCCATTAATTTATCCATAAAATAGTTTTTAATCTTTGAAAGTAATATATTTTATTTCAATATAATATGATAGTTTGTGTATACAGCAAGTTAAATGTCTAAGTGTTATTTAAATTGTTAAAGAAAATGGTTACAAATCAGTTTTAAAAAGTGGTTTTCTATAAACCATGGTTTATTTTCTTTTTTTTATTAATTAATTGAATATCTTATCATAGATAATTGGTGTGTAATAAAACTTATTTTGTCCAATGCAAAATACAATTTTAATACTCTAATACATGATACAGTGATAATTGTGAACTCAACATTTCTGTCAGACACAAATACAGCATCGCTCTCATACACAATACAGAGTGAACTCAACAATTCTGTCAGACACACAAATACAGTATCACTGTAATTCATGATACAGTGATAAATGTGAAATTGACAATTCTGTCAGACACACAAATACAGTATCACTCTCATACATAATACAAAGTGAACTCAGCAATGCTGTCAAACACAAAATACAGCATCACTCTCATACATGATACAGAGTGAACTCATCAACTGTCAGACACAAAATACAGTTTCACTCTAATACATGATTCAACGGGAACTCATAAATTCTGTCAGGTACAAAAATACAGCATCACTCTCATACATGATACAAAGTGACCTCATCAATTCTGTCAGACACAAAATACAGTATCACTCTCATACATGATAATGTGAACTCATCAATTCTGTCAGGCACACAAATACAGCATCACTCTCATACATGATACAGAGTGAACTCAACAATTCTGTCAGACACAAAATACAGTATCACTGTCATACATGATACAGAGTGAACTTAGTTAAGATTATTTTACTAATATCAT
>CM056599.1:35670623-35678123 GCA_029721355.1 Tegillarca granosa | reverse complement strand
CTATGAATTATAGCACCATAATTACAAAAGCTCTATGAATTATAGCACCATATTTACAAAAGCTCTACGAATTATAGCACCATAATTACAAAAGCTCTATGAATTATAGCACCATAATTACAAAAGCTCTATGAATTATAGCACCATAATTACAAAAGCTCTATGAATTATAGCACCATAATTACAAAAGCTCTATGAATTATAGCACCATAATTACAAAAGCTCTATGAATTATAGCACCATAATTACAAAAGCTCTATGAATTATAGCACCATATTTACAAAAGCTCTACGAATTATAGCACCATAATTACAAAAGCTCTATGAATTATAGCACCATAATTACAAAAGCTCTATGAATTATAGCACCATAATTACAAAAGCTCTATGAATTATAGCACCATAATTACAAAAGCTCTATGAATTATAGCACCATAATTACAAAAGCTCTATGAATTATAGCACCATAATTACAAAAGCTCTATGAATTATAGCACCATAATTACAAAAGCTCTATGAATTATAGCACCATAATTACAAAAGCTCTATGAATTATAGCACCATATTTACAAAAGCTCTACGAATTATAGCACCATAATTACAAAAGCTCTATGAATTATAGCACCATAATTACAAAAGCTCTATGAATTATAGCACCATAATTACAAAAGCTCTATGAATATAGCACCATAATTACAAAATCTCTATGAATTATAGTACCATAATTACAAAAGCTCTATGAATTATAGCACCATAATTACAAAACTTGAGTGTTCAATGTTTAAATTATACCATTTCTAGAATGTTAATTTTAATGCACTGGTTTAATATCTGATGGCGTGATAAGAGGATTAATGATCATTATTGAATGATTTTTTTTTTGTAACTGAAAACTGGAATATTCTTAAATAACAATTTCTAATAAAAGCTTATTAAGTACAGGAAAGTAAAATAATAAATAATAATTGTGTCATGATGACACATTTGTCAGAAATAACCAGGAACTCATATACTTAATAAGGTAAAAGCAGTTATTTAATTGTCTTTAGTAAAATTCTTACCCCTTTAATTCAATTAAAAAAAATTTATTTAAAAAAAAAATCACAGAAATGTTCAAAATGCCTTGATTCTGACGTTTTTAGGCCATTTCAGCTGGAGGGTACAAAAGGAGTCTTTTCCTGTGTTTTTATTAACATTTTGATTAATATTTATAGAATGTAGTAAAAATTAACAACTTTTTTATGGTATGTATACATAAAATCACTGTCAAAATTCTGATCTTAATTAATTTTTTGACAGATTACATTCATAATTGTATTTGTAAACAATAAAGCTTAATTAACAACATGGCAAAGAAATAGTGATTAATTTTTGTTTTTATTTTTTAAATTCTGATAAATGGTCTCCATGCTTTGTGTTGTATTTGGTTTGCTGTTATTCTTTGAAGATGGATCCTTATAGATACAAGAGTGGTGAGTTGAGTGGAGTAATGATGTATCACACCCCAGTCAAGATTCTTTCACTTATTTTGAGGTAGTTGGTTCTGGGATGGTGTAGGAAACCAGAGTGCCAGGAGAAAACCACCACCCTTCAGTTGACAAACTTTCTCAAACTTGGATCTGTCCAGAGTGGGATTCAAACCCCGGTCAGGTGAGAGACACTGTGATCCACAAGTGCACACTTTAGACCACTCGGCCACCGAGGCCAGTAGTTCAATGTGGGTTACATAAGTTTACTAAATGATAAAGAACACCGGGCCCCAGTTTCACAATCATTCACTCAAATGAGTGTACACTCAACTCAAATTTGGGAATATTTCAATGTCAATTTTTGAGACATTACACAGTTAAAATTAAGTATCTAATGTTATATCTATCTTGTTTAGTGTAGTTTTGTTGAACAAAATAAAGGAATGTGTCATAAGACTTTATTTTTTTTACATATTGATGAGAGGAAAATGGGAATGTTTGAGTTGAGTGTACACTCAGTTGAGTGAATGATTGTGAAACTGGGGCCTGATATCTTTAATTCACCGTTATATTGCTGGGTGATTACTACTACAGTTAGCATAATACAACAATAAAACAGCAAATTGAAGATGTTGATGCCAATTAACATCTTGTAAACTTCATTTCTGTTTATTAATTTTTTTTTTTAAATTTATGTTGAACAAATATAAACCTGTTAAGCACTTTCTCAACAACATAAGTAGACAAACATAAAAATACTTTTTCATATACAAACAGTGGTCAGTTTTCATGTTGTGAAATGACATATCCTCAATTTTTTTCTGCTATTTGCAATCAGAGCTTTTTCATTAATTTTTAAGAATTAATCTACGAACAAGTCCATGTATGTGGGAGATGAGCAATTATGTTCTATGGTCTCCATTGTACTAAGCATGCAATCAGGTAGTGTTTCACATGCTACCTTACAGAATCAGTATGTCACTCACAAACTATCTTCGTATATAACATCAAAAGGTACGTACAGGTAGAAATGGTAGAATGAACATCAAATGTAAAGGTATGTACAGGTAGAAATGGTAGAATGAAACATCAAATGATACAAGTGTGTACAGGTAGAAATATTGGCATAAAACATTAAAGGATACATGTGTGTACAGGTAGAAATGTTAGCATAAAACATCAAATGATCCAGGTGTGACCAGGTAAAACTAAAAGCATAAGTCATCAAATAATACAGGTGTGAACAGGTAGAAATGTTAGCATAAAACATCAAATGATCCAGGTGTGACCAGGTAAAACTAAAAGCATAAGTCATCAAATATGATACAGGTGTGAACAGGTAGAAATGTTAGCATAAAACATCAAATGATACAGGCGGATACAGGTAAAGTGTTAGCATAAACCATGAAATCATCCAGATGGATGGATACAAGAAGAAAGGTGAGCATTAAAAAGAAAATGGCATAGATAAATACAGATAGAATGCTAGCATGGAACAATAAATGGTGAAGGTGAATAAAGGTAGAAATGTTAGCATGGTAGATACCAGTAGAAAAGTTAAAATATCAAATTATACAGGTTGGTAAAGGTAGAAACCTTAGCGTTAAATGTTAAATACAGGTAGATATAGGTAGAAACACTAGCAGCTAAGTCTCTATCAATATCTGCCATCAAACTGTCACTTAGCTCTTGCGTGATTAATTTTGCTGACATTAAATTGAACATTATGACATAACTAAACTACAGTCTGATAAGGTCTCGTTACTAAGGGATTTCTGTTTTTCCAAAGATAAGATTATAGTTAAGAAAAAAGTAGTTAAATGCTAAATATTGATTACAAATAACACAAAACTTGAAAATTTTTATTTAAAAAAAATTCTACAACTTTCTACAACAAAGTTGGTTACTTTTTCAGTTTTACCAATCTTTTAACTCCAAAAGGTAAAAGTCTCAGTGATACCCATGTGTCTTACTCTAAAAACTGCAAGCTGGAATACCCCATGAAAATATTGTGAAGACCTTTTTCAGCAAAACAGACTGATCGATTGATTAATTGAATGGGATTTTACAACTCCATGAAGAATATTTTACTTTTATTGAGATGTCATCAGGTATAAGTGATGACGCTGTCAGAAATTTTGACCTTAGCAGTGCACTCAGGGCAATATGAAGAGAGGATTCTTTAGTGTGCCATGCCTACCATGACACAGGACAGCAGTTTAAGGTCTCCTCCAACAGACCCTATGACTTTCATTTCTAATTGCCAGGTGCTTGGCAAGTAAAAAAGTCACCACCAATTTTCCACTCTTTTTGAGACTTGACTGGGTCTGATCTCCATGACCTCCCATACACAAAGTAAGCACTTTGCCAAAGGATCTACCATAGTGATTTTTCAATAAGAAGGGCAAGTACAGTTGCTAAGAAGAATACATTTGTAAACTCAATGAATCATCGTAAATCAATCAATTTTAGGTGTGTGTGTGTGTGTGCATATGTGTGTGTGTGCCCGCACGTGCACATATCTTACCTTGTGTGTGTATGAAGACTTATCAAGTCTTACTATAAAGTATCTATATAATACTAATACTATGTCAGAAGTAAGATGGTGTTTTTTTAATCTGTATTTAAGTATCCTTTTCATGACATTTAACTTCCATACTCATCTTATTAATATTAAAATCAATTCTTTTATTATTGTTACATGATACAGATATCAAATAATCACAAAAAAAAAAAAAGATTTTACATAATATTGAATAAAAATGACTTGAGCATTTTCTTTTTATTAAATATTATTTCAACAATTTTTACTTTCAGGGAAACATTAAATGAATGTAAACTTGAAAAATAAATTCAGTAATTCTAAAAACTATTTAAACCTGCTTCATTTCTAATGCTTTTAAATTAATTTACAATAACATATCTAGCCGTGAATAGCTGCAATGATACTGTTGCAACTCTGGATAATAACTCACTCACTTTACTGTCTAGTTCCGATTAACAAATGATTAGTATGCATGCTCTAAAATGATGTGAAAATGAAATGGCCTTCATAATCTAACCAGTCTAAATTCATGTCTATTAAGATATACATGGAATTTCGCCATTGGTCGTCATTTTGTCAATAGATTTGTAATGCCTTATCCTAGTAATGATTTTACTATGACTCAATTATATCATTAATCAATTCAACCTTTTTTTTTTCTTTCTTTCTTTTTTGTTTGTTTGTTTGTTACCTTAGCTTGTTTTAAAAATAAATTTTGACCTGGCCCCAATTTCACAATTATTCACTCAATATTTTGAGTACACTTAACTCAAATTAGGATATATTTCAATGTCAATTTTTAAAAAATTTACAAGGTTAAAATTGAATATCTGATGTTATAATTAAATTGTTTAGTGTAGTTTTTTTTTTAACAAAACAAAACATTGTCTCATAAAACTTAAAATATTTAAAATATTGATGGGAAAAATGGGATTTTTTAATTGAGTGAAAAATAACTTTTTAAAATTTGCACACAATGAGGGCACCTTTAGAATTCCAAATTATCTCGTAAGTATTGTATTAGAAATTTCTGCAGGTCTGTCTTCAACTATATATACCCTGCAGTGATAGTACATGTACTTATATTTTTGGTACAAATGACATTTGAGCCGGGTCCGAGTCAAAACGGTATAAATTTTTTTTTTTGGGCAAAAACTTATCATTTTATGATTTTTTTTTTCAGTATTACTATGTGATATTCTGGAATTAAAACAGCTTTTCTTTAAATTTTATAAATGAATTCTACTAACTGATAAAGTATGTTTTAGGTGTATTATAACCCACTGACATATAGACTTACTAATTGTGATAGTAAAAATAACACACGTATCAACAATGTGGAAGTTTATATCAAGAGTGCTTACTCTTCAAGAGCACCAGTCTCACTTTCAAGGTTAAAGTTCATATGATTGACTTAAATTTCCAGTTTACATAATTTGGAATTGTGATTTCAATATGAATCAGGATGTTCGGTTTTAATACTTCCATACAATACTTATCTGTTTAAAAAAACCATACTTTGCCATAGCTACAGAAACCAAGAACACAACTCAATAAAAAAAAAAACCAAAAAAACAAACAAACAAACCAACCAAAAAACACATGTAAAACACATATAGCCAAACAATGATGATTGACAGACATTGGTTTGAAAATGTGTCAAATCAGATCATTTTAATTTCAATTTAATACTGTAATTTGTCAAATTAGGAAAATTTGATAAATTCTTAGGAGGTATTAAGATGGTAATCAAAATTTCGAAAAAGCTGCCAAAATATTTTTCATCGTTGGCAGGATACTTGTATGTAAAAAACAACATAAAAACTGCTGGTCTACACACAGACCCCAAATTCTATAGAACCAAAGAACAATAATTTGAATTTATCTTTGTAGAATAAACTTAAAATAGTTTTTTATATCAGAAATCCTAACCTTTAACCCTAGGGGCAAAAACATAACGTGGTTACCATTAGAAGTTTTTTTATGAAATGTTTTAGAAGAAATCATTACGCATGGACACTTGAGTTTATCTGAACATGAAAATATTTCAATTCAAAGATGTTATGTTGCCAATTACAATAATGAAATACTCTTAAAACCATTAGATTCTGTTGCTTTATGCAAGAAAGATTTGTTAGATTTGTGATGAACTGAAAACAGAAATGAGTTTATATATAGAAACAGTATTGTGTTTAAATTGAAAACGGTATTGTGCCCAAATTGAAAACAAAATTGTGTTTAAATTGAAAACATATCCTCGATTAAATTGAAGCAGAATTGTGTTTAAATTGAAAACAAGCAAAACAAAAAAAGAAATTACTGATAAAATTTACTACCAGAGAAAGAGCTTAAGATGGTGTAGTTTTCATCAAGGTGTATTTAACAATTTTTTTCAGACTGCAACAGGTCTGGTTGATTTTCACAATTATTTCATTTTTCATTATTTTGTAAAATAAGTAATTTCTAAATATGAAAAAAAAAAAAAAATAAATAAATTAATGTATAAGTATTAATCAATATAAATAAAATCTAGTAAATATTGCAAAAAGGCTTAATGATGGCACAGACAGTTAATGCTATAATGCTATTTAATCTTTTTTTTTAAAATACTTGAAGGCAGACGTTCCTAATCCGAAAGCAAGGTACTTGAAACAGATACTAATAAGATACCAGTATCGATGTGCTATACAAATACTAGACAAATAATGGTAAGTTGACTATCGAACATTTGTTATTGATAAGTATCCACCACAGTACTTACGGTACTAACAAATAATTTTCTTGAATTATTGGTTTGTTCATAAAACATTCAGTTTGTAGATTTAATTAAAAAAAACAGCTATACTTTTTATTAGTTATCATTCATAAAACAAATTAATCCAATTTCGTATCAGACAGATTTTCTATATTACTGTTAATAACAACATTTAGCGAACTCTTTATTTCGTATTAATGGATTTTTTTATTTTCATTACTATAATCTTTTAATATGAATTAATCTGTTCATTCCTTAATATACAGGAAATTAAAATCAATTTAATATGAACCAAAAAAATTCAATTTATTTTTCCAAACTTTTTTTAAAAAAAAAAAAAAAAAAAGTTTTAACATCACATTTTATTTACCTGGTTCCATGATATTTAAAACAAATAGATAAAAATATAAAAATACCTTACCTTTATATACAATCCTTAGGTAACAACTTATAATACAAACTCTTAGAACACATAAAGATATTATCACTTCAGATATAAATATTTTTTTGAAAATAAAATTGAAAACATCCAATAATAACTCCTAAAATTACAATCACTGAACACTCAACCTTCTAAACACCCTCAAATCATCATGATTTCAAATCATCTATTATATCCCCGTAAACAACCACCCACCTTTGTTCAACCCAGAAGCGATTCTATTTCATAACTGAGAAGATACTGTTACAATAGGATACCAAGTTCCAAAGCAATCAACATCAATACTTTTA
>CM056599.1:35640625-35670523 GCA_029721355.1 Tegillarca granosa | reverse complement strand
AATTGACATGGCTGTTACATCTAGTGTCATCAAATAATTTGTCATGTTGGACAAGGCAGGAAATAATGTAGTTAAATGACATGGCTGTTACATCTAGTGTAATCAAATAATTTGTCATGTTGGACAAGGCAGGGAATAATGTAGTTAAATGACATGGCTGTTACATCTAGTGTCGTCATATAATTTGTCATGTTGGATAAGGCAGGGTATAATGTAGTTAATTGACATGGCTGTTACATCTAGTGGCATCACATAATTAGTCATCTTTTATAAGGAAGGGTTTTAAATATAATGATCTGGTTTAGGATCAATCCATTATAATTATTAAAATAAGCATTGAACCAATGAAATTTAGTAATGATATTTGTATAACTGCTTTTCCATGCAAGCTTATAAAACATGCTAACCTTTATTATTCAGTTGACCTGGAATAGCCACAGCAATAATATAATTATAATAACCAGTTTTATATATTGTCAGTTAAGTTTTTATTTCTTGCCTGTATAATATAAGGGCCTCTGAGGCTGAGTGGTCTAAAGCATCCTTACGGATCACACTATCTCCCACTGCCTAGGTTCGATCCCACTCAAGCAATTCCTAGTTTAAAATAGTTTTCCTAAGGTCACTTGTTTTTCTTCAGGCACTCCAGTTTCCTCCACCATCCTTGAACTGACAGTCTCAATATAAGTGAAAGAATCTTGACTGGGGTGTGAAACATCATCAATTAAATCCATTCTTTTATAATATATACTCATGTATAGGCACATGACAAGATGCATAAGGAAAGTGATATCTTATATAGTGGGTTAAGTTTTACTGAAGAGACCAAACCATTCTGCTTGTGTCATAACCAGTGGTCTCTGTTTTAATGGATGATATATCTATATATACTGCTGATGTAATAATGTACCATCTACCAACTCTGAATGTTATTAAAACTTAATTGCTGATTGTGGCAATACAGTTTTTGATAGAATTAGAGAGCATCTAATGATTGTGGCAATACAGTTTTTGATAGAATTAGAGAGCATCTAATGATTGTGGCAATACAGTTTTTGATAGAATTAGAGAGCATCTAACAATTGTGGCAATACAGTTTTTGATAGAATTAAGAGCATCTAACAATTGTGGCAATACAGTTTTTGATAGAAATAGAGAGCATCTAATGATTGTGGCAATACAGTATTTGATAGAATTAGAGAGCATCTAACAATTGTGGCAATACAGTTTTTGATAGAATTAGAGAGCATCTAATGATTGTGGCAATACAGTTTTTAATAGAATTAGAGAGCATCTAACAATTGTGGCAATACAGTTTTTGATAGAATTAGAGAGCATCTAATGATTGTGGCAATACAGTTTTTGATAGAATTAGAGAGCATCTAACGATTGTGGCAATACAGTTTTAATAGAATTAGAGAGCATCTAACGATTGTGGCAATACAGTTTTGGATAAAATTAGAGAGCCTCTAACAATTGTGGCAATATAGTTTTTGATAAAATTATAGAGCCTCTAATGATTGTGGCAATACAGTTTTTGATAAAACTAGAGTGCCTCTAACGATTGTGGCAATACAGTTTTTGACCAAATTATAGTGCCTCTAACATCCTTGAAATACAGTTTTTGATAAAATTAGAGAGCCTCTAATGATAGTGGCAATACAGTTTTTGATAAAATTAGAGAGCCTCTAACGATAGTGGCAATACAGTTTTTGATAAAAATAGAGTGCCTCTAACAATTGTGGCAATACAGTTTTTTGATCAAATAATAGTGCCTCTAACACCCTTGAAAAAGAAATTGTGTAACATATGTTTGATGATTTAAGACAGTAGTGCTGGTAAAGGATTTTAAATGTTAATAAAAATCTTGATAATTAGAACAATTTATCTCCCCCATTCCTATTATAACATCTCTTTTACTAGATATAAGCGATGTTGTAGTAGAAGTTATCCCCTATAGGCCTGTTTAATTCTATTTTTTGACATAAAGATGATATTTTAATAATGTGGGTGAAATTCACATCTCCATCACATACTCCCATCTGTTTCAAATTTGATCATTTTATATAGATAAGAAAGATACTACCGGTATTTTAGCAATAAAATTTGTATTATTATATTCATGTATATATTTTATTACAATATTTTACTTTATTTAAAATTTTATTTTATGAAAATGTGAAGGTGTCACACTTTATTAATACTTCTTTTCATGTTTTTTTTTCTTTTTTCTTTTTTTATTGCCAGGAGTATCAAGATTTTTATTAATATTTTTAAAAGTAAAAAGTATTATTAAAAAGTAGGTTAAAAAACATATTTTTATTTAATTTTAATGTTTCTACAAAATCTTGAACATTTTTATTGTGAAACAAGACAATGTACTACAATTTTAGTCCATTTTGTATATATATATATATATATTCCTACCTCCTCTTGAAATGTTCAGTTTTATTTGAAATGTTCATCAGTCACTAAATCCATCTTTATGTAAGGTAATATTAGCAGTCATACACTTGTTATTTTAATTGTGACAATATAAGTGGGTGGTTGGTTGTAATGTTGATTTACATATAACAGCATTTTTTTTGGGGGGGGGGGGGGGTGGGGGTGGGAAGGGGGGCAACAAGAGCAAATTTATTATTCTCTACTGTTTGTGTCACTATGTTTGTAACAGCAAATTATGCAAAATTTTTATAGAAAATCCAATAAACTTGCTACTGCTATGAGAATGTTACATGTTTAAAAACCACAGGCAAATGCTGGATTCTTTTGGGCATATGATGTAAAACATCACCAAAAACATCATTTCTGGTGTAAATATCACCATTTTCAACATGTAAAATCTTTGAAGCAGCAACGTTTCCCTTCTACAGAAATATTTCATGGTAATCCCTGATGCACATAGTGATTCATGTTATGACTGAACTGAAGTAAGTGAAAAATACTGAACTTAATTCAAGTTTATTGGATTTTCTATGAAAATGTTTAATAATTCACTGTCACTAATACAGTGACTCCAACAGAATAAGTCCAAGATCAAATTTATGAATGTGTAAGATATGTAGTTGTGCTTTATGTATGGCCTGCTTGACACTAGTGTACTTAGGGCAGGGAAACTTTTATGCAATTGTATTTTATGGCTTGCCTGACACTAGTGCACTCAGGGTGACTTTCAGGAAATGGTTCACGGAATCAGTTCATCAATGAACACATACAATTCCCCCAGTCACATAATCCCAACACCAGGTGAACCAGTCAATACTTTGTCTTCTTACTGCCAATAAACTGGAGAGGAAGCAACATCTCAAATTTTAAACTCTAATTTATGACAAGCAGGGTTTCAACCCCCAACTCTGCTTGAGAGGCAAATGCTCTACCATTGAGCCACCAGAGAGGTTTATTGAGAATTTTTTTAAATTGTAAACTGCAGAATGCATAAATAAAAACATTGATGAAATATTAAGCAACTGTAATTCTGAATACGTCTGAAATTCATTACATCTGGAAATGTCTTATTTATCTATCTACTTTTGCAATAGATGGTTGATTGTAATGTTGTTTAACGTCCTTTCAGCAATTTTTCAGCTATTAATGATGAGAGTTATTTAATTATATATATAAATTCATCTAACAACAAGTTTATGTGTAGATACAAGAGAAACACTTGCACTTTTAAAATTCTCTATAAAGATAGGTGTTTACGTTATGGTTCTCTATTTAACCATCAGTGATATCAATTACTGTAATAGAAATCTTTTAAGGACAAATTCTGAGTTTTTAATGGTGATGGGGGTAATAACGGTTTAACATCAGAACCTAGGCTATATGTGTAAGAAAAAATTTCTGTTGTAATTAAATTTACTACTGCCAGTTAATAATCCACACATTTAAATTGCCCTAAAGAAAGTATTTTAAACATTTGAAATGGCCTTAAGAAAGTATGCAGCTGTACCATAATTTTTTTTTAAAAATGCAGACTGATATATTTGTTTTATATAATAAAAATATACTGTGTCAGGAAAAATATACTGTGTCAGGCACTTAAAATATACAAGTTAAAAAACAAAATATTTTTTTTTAGTGTTTGAATAATAAGGATGTTTGTGGAAACAACATAAGTGTAAGAAATTTGAATTTTTTATAGATCTAAGACTTGTCTATTTCAAAACACTTTTTCATTACAGATTTATAACACTTCCTCATTACAGATTATTAATTTGTATCTCAAAATTGTTTTTTGAAGATGCACGACCTTGTTATAGAATCTTAAAAACTTGTAATTTATTACTAGTACTTTATTAGCTCACCTGACCAAAGTCTATGTAGGACATGTGTGTATATGAGTGTTTTCATTGGTTTGTACATTTTCTACTTCTATGAAACTGCTGGACTTATTTTATTATATCTAAGTATTTATGGACTGGTGCAGTTGAGGTTTATTTGTGTTTTTGCCATTGCTACCATAACTAGGTCACAGTGATCTAGAACTCAAAGAGCTTTAAAAAAACATTTTGGGAAGAAATATCTATTTCACTTTTCTAGGGTCTTTAGCCTATCTTCTGCTCATTGTTCTTTTCTTGAAATTAGGTTGTAAAATGGGTCATGTCTTTTTGCATGATATATTAAAATTTTCATATAATGGCTTCAATTTCAAAAATTGACTATATATAAATTAAGATTTTTACATGGGATGTTTTCTTGAAATGCCTTAAAAAAAGATTCAAGTTTGAAAGTCAAGATCATGACTTATTTTTTTTTCTTTGTGATTTTGTAACTTTTTTGGCACCTATGAATATATTTGGAAAATTTTTTTAATTTTTTGTTTTATTTTCCAATTTCACACCTTAGATGTTGGTTGACCTTTGTGGTATTTAGGAAGTTTTTTTAAAGTTATTTATTACTTTTTATTTGTAACCTATAAAAATACAAAATACGAAAAAGGGGAATTTATTTGGAATTAAAACATTTCACCCAGCTATAATTTGTCAGGTGAGCATATTAGGCCCACTGGGTCTTTCATATGTTTTTTGTTTTACATTTTTCCTCTTTTCAAATTTTCAGAAATTTATGATTCTAGTGGGAATAGTTAAAATCCATGAAAAGATAATCAGATTTTTAAACGTATGTTAATGATCCGTAAATAACACCACTGTTATATATTTTTTTTCTGTAACAGATAACACAATTACATGATTGATTAATTGAGATGCTTAGTCAATAAATTAGTAGAACTTCTGGAATTTCTGTGACAACATTTTCTTGAATATGGTTGATAATTCAAATCCATTTTCTTTTTTTTTAAAAAATCATTTTGAATCATCAAATTTGAACTTAAAGCCCCAGTTTTTTAAAGTTTCTGATTTTTAATTGATTGTTTGATTGATTGATTGATTGATTGTTCGATTGCTTGATTCATTCATTCATTCATTTTTTCAGTTATATTTTTATTGATTTAATAGCAAATTATTTACTGAGAAAATGAGTCCCCCCCCATCATTTTATTAGAGTCAGTTTTCCACAAACAAGCATACCACTTTCTGATTTCATTATCCTGACACTAGGTGAACTAGTCAATCCTATTAATGCCGAATACCAGACAAGGAATCATTTCTCAAATTTTTAAGTCTTTATTATGACAGACCAGGGTTCAAACCCAAGGCCTTCTGCTTTTGAGGCAGACACTCTACCACTGAGCCACTGAGATGGTTTTTGACAGAAGGAAATGCTGTGCTACCTTTAATTGTCTCCTACACTCCTGTACACATATTCTAAGTATTTTCTATTTTGAATATATTAATTATCAAAACATCAAAACTTAACATAGCAGTCCTTGAATAGTTATATAAAAAAATTACCTTTATAATATGATATTAGAATTAGTATAAAGAAATTAAAGAAATGACTTAAATTCATGTAGATGCAATTTTAATCAGGAATAGGTTATTGAGATTACATAGATTAATAAACATGCAATATCCTGGTCTTATTGAAAATATGTATAAATGCTAAAAGGTGACATTCAGAATCTAATGAGTGACTCTCTAGTATAATGTACAAGTCAGAGCATAAGCAGTGATCGATTTGTATTTTCTCAAATAATGAAATTGAATGAAATTTTTTACTGATTACTAAGAGCAGATTACTTTGTGATCCAGTGGTTAAAAACATTTGCCTAAGGATCACACTATCTCTGTCTCACTGTCTAGGCTGTAGTCTGTTTCAGGGCTTAAGGATCACACTACCTCTCAGTGCCTAGGATATAGTCTGTTTAAGGGCTTAAGGATCACACTACCTCTCTCTCAATGCCTAGGGTTATAGCCTATTTGAGGGCTTTAAGATCACACTACTACCTCTCAATGCCTAGGATATAGTCTGTTTTAGGGCTTAAGGATCACACTACCTCTCTCTCAATGCCTAGGTTATAGTCTGTTTCAGGGCTTAAGGATCACACTACCTCTCAGTGCCTAGGATATAGTCTGTTTCAGGGTTTAAAGATCACACTACCTCTCAATGCTTAGGTTATAGTCTGTTCCAGAGCTTAAGGACCGCTCTACCTCTCCCTCTCAATGCCTAGGGTTATAGCCTATTTGAGGGCTTTAAGATCAAACTACTACCTCTCAATGCCTAGGATATAGTCTGTTTCAGGGCTTAAGGATCACACTACCTCTCTTTCAATGCCTAGGATATAGTCTGTTTCAGGGCTTAAGGATCACACTACCTCTCTTTCAATGCCTAGGATATAGTCTGTTTAAGGGCTTTAGGATCACACTACCTCTCAATGCCTAGGTTATAGTCTGTTTTAGGGCTTAAGGATCACACTACCTCTCAATGCCTAGGTTATACATGTAGTCTGTTTCAGGGTTTAAGGATCACACTACCTCTTAATGCCTAGGTTATAGTCTGTTTTAGGGTTTAAGGATCACACTACCTCTTAATGCCTAGGTTAAAGTCTGTTTCAGGGCTTAAGGATCACACTACCTCTCTTTCAATGCCTAGGATGTAGTCTGTTTCAGGGCTTAAGGATCACACTACCTCTCTCTCAATGCCTAGGTTATAGTCTGTTTCAGGGCTTAAGGATCACACTACCTCTTAATGCCTAGGTTATAGTCTGTTTTAGGGCATAAGGATCACACTACCTCTCAATGTCTATGTTATAGTCTGTTTCAGAGCTTAAGGATCACACTACCTCTCAATGCTTAGGTTATTTTAAGTCTGTGAAAAGATTATAGACTTTGAGAAAGCTAGTTTCATTTTTGAGGAATTTGGTTTTCTCTGGGAAACTTAAGAAAAAAATCATAGACTTTGAGAAAGTTTGTCATTATGATTTTTGAAGAAATTTCAGGTTTTCTCTGGGAAACTTGAGAAAAGATCATAGACTTTGAGAAAATTTGTCAGTATTTTTTTAGACATGTGGATTTCTTTGGAAACTCAAGTTTTCTCCACTATTTTATAACTAACTGCTTCAATATAATGAAAAAAAGAAAAAAAACCTTGACTCTACTCTACTCTGATTGTAGAAACAAAAACAACCTGAGTTTGTTATTTGTTTACTTTGTTAGAGGGAAGGATGATATGAAGATTATACATAACAAGAAACATACTTAATGAGTTTTTTGACATTTTATTTTAAATAAGCAACTGTTTATTTATATATGAAATTGATATGATTTATCTACAAGGATATGAAAAAATCATTATTCTTTTAAACAAATTCAATTGTTAGTATAAAACTTATTGTTTGTTACACTATAAACTTGTAGCATTGCATGCGCGAGGCTTAAAATTCTTTAACAAAGTAAACACATGGTGATCACAAAAGTACGGGAAAATATTTGATACTTTATATCATATTTACATGCAACAGTAAACAGTTTACATTCAACCGTATTAGTTATGGGTCTCTTACTGTTTGAAAGAATTTGATATTTTGTATTTTTTAAATTATTTGTTTAAAGAAGAAGAAGAAGAAAAGAAAAAAAAGAAAAAAAAAAAAAACAGGAAAAAAAATAATAAACAAAAACAACAGCAATTTCAAGGCTAGTTAGTTTAATGATATATGTGTGATAAAAAGCCAATGAATGGTAGCAATTTTTTGTGGAAAAAAAGGATTATAATTTATGATAATGGTAGTTAGTATAATTGATCTATGAAGTGTATACAACATTTTCACAGCTCATAAAGATGATTATTTATGCTGAAGTTACCCTCACCAAAGGAATTACCCATGTGGCTGTATCGGAGAGAGAAAATTGATTATGTAAGGTAAAAAGAGTAAGTATCTTATTGAAGAATGTTGTCATCAACATCATCAACATCAGAGGCTATATAACTGTATAACACCCATATTGTGTTATAATGTGTGGGAATTAGTCTGAATGGATTGTATGGCTAAAAAGGAAAAAAAATCTCCGTGAGTAGACACAGTATATAAGGCTTATAAAAGGGAGCTTGGAATATCATTTCTTAGTTGTATTAAAGTAAATGATGTGTATTGCTTTGGAACTTGGTATCCTATTGTAACAGTAGTTATGAAATAGAATCGCTTCTGGGTGAAACAAAGGTGGGTGGTTGTTTACGGGGATATAATAGATGATTTGAAATCGTGATGATTTGAGGGTGTTTAGAAGGTTGAGTGTTCAGTGATTGTAATTTTAGGAGTTATTATTGGATGTTTTCAATTTTATTTTTAAAAAAATATTTTATATCTGTAGTGATAATATCTGTATGTGTTTTAAGAGTTTGTATCGTAAGTTGTTACCTAAGGATTGTAATATAAAGGTAAGGTATTTTTACATTTTTTATTTATTTTTTTTAAATATCACAGAACCAGGTAAATGAAATGTAATGTTAAAACTTTTTTTTTTTAAAAAAAGTTGGAAAAATAAATTGAATTTTTTTTTGGTTCATATTAAATTGATTTTAAGTTTCCTGTATATTAAGGAATGAACAGATTAATTCATATTAAAAAATTATGGTAATGAAAATAAAAAAATCCATTAATACGAAATAAAGAGTTCGCTAAATGTTGTTATTAACAGTAATATAGAAAATCTGTCTGATACGAAATTGGATGAATTTGTTTTATGAATGATAACTAATAAAAATGTATAGCTGTTCTTTTTAATTAAATCTACAAACTGAATGTTTTATGAACAAACCAATAATACAAGAAAATTATTTGTTAGTACCGTAAGTACTGTGGTGGATACTTATTAATAACAAATGTTCGATAATCAACTTACCATTATTTGTCTAGTATTTGTATAGCACATCGATACTGGTATCTTATTAGTATCTGTTTCAAGTACCTTGCTTTCGGATTAGGAACGTCTGCCTTCAAGTATTTTAAAAAACAAGATTAAAATAGCATTATAGCATTAACTGTCTGTGCCATCATTAAGCCTTTTTGCAATATTTACAAGATTTTATTTATATTGATTAATACTTTAAATTTATTTATTTTTTTTTTTTTTATATTTAGAAGTTACCTATTTTACAAAATAATGAAAAATGAAATAATTAAGAAAATCAGCCAGACCTGTTGCAGTCTGAAAAAAAAAAACTGTTAAATACACCTTGATGAAAACTACACCATCTTAAGCTCTTTCTCTGGTAGTAAATTTTATCAGTAATTTCTTTTTTTTGTTTTGCTTGTTTTCAATTTAAACACAATTCTGCTTCAATTTAATCGAGGATATGTTTTCAATTTAAACACAATTTTGTTTTCAATTTAAACACAATTTTGTTTTCAATTTAAACACAATACTGTTTCTATATATAAACTCATTTCTGTTTTCAGTTCATCACAAATCTTTCTTGCATTGTATCATAAAGTAACAGAATCTAAGGGTTTTAAGAGTATTACATTATTGTAATTGGCAACATAACATCTTTGAATTGAAATATTTTCATTTTCAGATGAACTCAAGTGTCCATGCATAATGATTTCTTTTAAAACTTTTATTAAATAAAAAACTTCTAATGATAACGATGTTATGTTTTTGCCCCTAGGGTTAAAGATTAAAGGTTAGGATTTCTGATATAAAAACTATTTTAAGTTTATTCTACAAAGATAAATTCAAATTATTGTTCTTTGGTTCTATAGAACTTGGGGTCTGTATGTAGACCAGCAGTTTTTATGTTGATTTTTACATACAAGTATCCTGCCAACGATGAAAAATATTTTGGCAGCTTTTTTGAAATTTTGAATACCATCTTAATACCTCCTAAAAATTTATCAAATTTTCCTAATTTGACAAATTACAGTATTAAATTGAAATTAAAATGATCTGATTTGACACATTTTCAAACCGATGTCTGTCAATCATCATTGTTTAGCTATATGTGTTTTACATGTGTTTTTTTGGTTGGTTTGTTTGTTTGTTTGTTTGGTTTTTTTTTATTGAGTTGTGTTCTTGGTTTCTTGTAGCTATGGCAAAGTATGGTTTTTTTAAACAGATAAGTATTGTATGGAAGTATTAAAACCGAACATCCTGATTCATATTGAAATCACAATTCCAAATTATGTAAACTTGAAATTTAAGTCAAACATATGAACTTTAACCTGGAAAGTGAGACCGGTGCTCTTGAAGATTAAGCACTCTGATATAAAGTTCCACATTGTTGATACGTGTGTTATTTGTACTATTACAATTAGTAATTCTATATATGTCAGCGGTTATAATACACCTAAAACATACTTTATCAGTTAGTAGAATTCATTTATAAAATATAAAGAAAAGCTGATTTAATTCCAGAATGTCAGATATTAATACTAGAAAAAAAAATCATAAAATGATAAGTTTTTGCCAAAAAAAAATAATATTATACTGTTTTGACTCGGACCAGGCTCAAATGTTGTTTGTACCAAAAATATTAGTACATATACTACCATTGCAGGGTATATATAGTCGAAGACAGACCTGCAGAAATTTCTAATACAATTCTTACAAGATAATTTGTGATTCTGAAGGTGCTCTCATTGTATGCAAATTTTAAAAAGTTATTTTTCACTCAATTAAAAAATCCCATTTTTCCCATCAATATTTTAAAAATTTTAAGTTTTATGAGACAATGTTTTGTTTTGTTAAAAAAAAAAACTACACTAAACAATTTAATTATAACATCAGGTATTCAATTTTAACCGTGTAAATTTTAAAAATTGACATTGAAATATATCCTAATTTTAGTTAAGTGTACTCAAAATTGAGTGAATAATTGTGAAATTGGGGCCAGGTAAAAATGTACTTGTAACAGCAGCTAAGGTAAGAAACAAACAAAAAAGAAAGAAAAAAAAAAGGTTGAATTGATTAATGATATAATTGAGTCATAGTAAAATCATTACTAGGATAAGGCATTACAAATCTATTGACAAAATGATGACCAACGGCGAAATTCCATGTATATCTTAATAGACGGCATTTCAGACTGGTAAGTTTATGAAGACCATTTCATTTTCACATCATTTTAGAGCATGCATACTAATCATTTGTTAATCAGAACTAGACAGTAAAGTGAGTGAGTTATTATCCAGAGTTGCAACAGTATCATTGCAGCTATTCACGGCTAGATATGTTATTGTAAATTAATTTAAAAGCATTAGAAATGAAGCAGGTTTAAATAGTTTTTAGAATTACTGAATTTATTTTTCAAGTTTACATTCATTTAATGTTAACCTGAAAGTAAAAATTGTTGAAATAATATTTAATAAAAAGAAAATGCTCAAGTCATTTTTATTCAATATTATGTAAAATCTTTTTTTTTTTTTTTGTGATTATTTGATATCTGTATCATGTAACAATAATAAAAGAATTGATTTTAATATTAATAAGATGAGTATGGAAGTTAAATGTCATGAAAAGGATACTTAAATACAGATTAAAAAAACACCATCTTACTTCTGACATAGTATTAGTATTATATAGATACTTTATAGTAAGACTTGATAAGTCTTCATACACACACAAGGTAAGATATGTGCACATGCGGGCACACACACACATATGCACACACACACACACACCTAAAATTGATTGATTTACGATGATTCATTGAGTTTACAAATGTATTCTTCTTAGCAACTGTACTCGCCCTTCTTATTGAAAAATCACTATGGTAGATCCTTTGGCAAAGTGCTTACTTTGTGTATGGGAGGTCATGGAGATCAGACCCAGTCAAGTCTCAAAAAGAGTGGAAAATTGGTGGTGACTTTTTTACTTGCCAAGCACCTGGCAATTAGAAATGAAAGTCATAGGGTCTGTTGGAGGAGACCTTAAACTGCTGTCCTGTGTCATGGTAGGCATGGCACACTAAAGAATCCTCTCTTCATATTGCCCTGAGTGCACTGCTTAGGTCAAAATTTCTGACAGTGTCTTCACTTATACCTGATGACATCTCAATTAAAGTAAAATATTCTTCATTGAGTTGTAAAATCACATTCAACTAATCAATTGATCAGTCTGTTTTGCTGAAAAAGGTCTTCACAATATTTTCATGGGGTATTCCAGCTTGCAGTTTTTGGAGTAAGACACATGGGTATCACTGAGACTTTTACCTTTTGGAGTTAAAAGATTGGTAAAACTGAAAAAGTAACCAACAACAAAAGATTGTTGTAGAAATTTTTTTTTAAATAAAATTTTTCAAGTTTTGTGTAATTTATGATCAATATTTAGCATATAACTACTTTTTTTCTTAACTCTAATCTTATCTTTGGAAAAACAGAAATCCCTTAGTAAAGAGACCTTAACAGTCTGTAGTTTAGTGATGTCATAATGTTCAGTTAAATGTCAGCAAAATTAAACACGCAAGAACTTGGTGACCATTTGATGGCAGATATTAATACAGAGACTTAGCTGCTAGTGTTTCTACCTATATCTACCTGTATTTAACATTTAATGCTAAGGTTTCTACCTTTACCAACCTGTATAATTTGATATTTTAACTTTTCTACTGGTATCTACCATGCTAACATTTCTATCTTTATTCACCTTCACCATTTCTTGTTTCATGCTAGCATTCTATCTGTATTTATCTATGCCGTTTACTTTTTAATGCTCATCTTTCTACCTGTAACCACCTGTATCATTTGGTGTTTTATGCTAACATTTATACCTGTTCACACCTGTATCATTTGATGACTTATGCTTTTAGTTTTACCTGGTCACACCTGTATCATTTGATGATTAATGCTAGCATTTCTACCTGTATCCACCTGGATCATTTATGATTTATGCTACCATTTCTACTGTACACACCTGTATCCTTTGATGTTTTATGCCAATATTTCTACCTGTACACACATGTATCCTTTAATGTTTTATGCCAATATTTCTACCTGTACACAGTTGTATCATTTGATGTTTCATTCTACCATTTCTACCTGTACATACCTTTACATTTGATGTTCATTCTACCATTTCTACCTGTACGTACCTTTTGATGGTATATACAAAGATAGTTTGTGAGTGACATACTGATTCTGTAAGGTAGCATGTGAAACACTACCTGATTGTGTGCTTAGTACAATGGAGACCTTAGAACATAATTGCTCATCTCCCACATACATGGTCTTGTTCGTAGATTAATTCTTAAAAATTAGTGAAAAAGCTTTGATTACAAATAGCAGAAAAAATTTGAGGATATGTCATTTCACAACATGAAAACTGACCACTGTTTGTATATGAAAAAGTTTTTTTATATTAGTCTACTTATGTTGTTGAGAAAGTGCTTAACAGGTTTATATTTGTTCAACATAAATTAAAAAAAAATAATTACTAAACAGAAATGAAGTTTACAAGATGTTAATTGGCATCAACATCTTCAATTTGCTGTTTTATTGTTGTATTATGCTAACTGTAGTAGTAATCACCCAGCAATATAATGGTGAATTAAAGATATCAGGCCCCAGTTTCACAATCATTCACTCAACTGAGTGTACACTCAACTCAAACATTCCCATTTTTCTCTCATCAATATGTAAAAAAAATAAAGTCTTATGACACATTCCTTTATTTTGTTCAACAAAACTACACTAAACAAGATAGATATAACATTAGATACTTAATTTTAATTGTGTAATGTCCCAAAAATTGACATTGAAATATTCCCAAATTTGAGTTGAGTGTACACTCAATTGAGTGAATGATTGTGAAACTGGGGCCCGGTGTTCTTTATCATTTAGTAAACTCATGTAACCAGCATTGAACTAATGGCCTCGGTGGCCGAGTGGTCTAAAGTGTGCACTTGTGGATCACAGTGTCTCTCACCTGACCGGGGTTTGAATCCCACTCTGGACAGATCCAAGTTTGAGAAAGTTTGTCAACTGAAGGGTGGTGGTTTTCTCCTGGCACTCTGGTTTCCTACACCATCCCAGAACCAACTACCTCAAAATAAGTGAAAGAATCTTGACTGGGGTGTGATACATCATTACTCCACTCAACTCACCACTCTTGTATCTATAAGGATCCATCTTCAAAGAATAACAGCAAACCAAATACAACACAAAGCATGGAGACCATTTATCAGAATTTAAAAAATAAAAACAAAAATTAATCACTATTTCTTTGCCATGTTGTTAATTAAGCTTTATTGTTTACAAATACAATTATGAATGTATTCTGTCAAAAAATTAATTAAGATCAGAATTTTGACAGTGATTTTATGTATACATACCATAAAAAAGTTGTTAATTTTTACTACATTCTATAAATATTAATCAAAATGTTAATAAAAACACAAGAAAAGACTCCTTTTGTACCCTCCAGCTGAAATGGCCTAAAAACGTCAGAATCAAGGCATTTTGAACATTTCTGTGATTTTTTTTTTTTTTTTTTTTTTTTTTATAAATTTTTTTTAATTGAATTAAAGGGGTAAGAATCTTACTAAAGACAATTAAATAACTGCTTTTACCTTATTAAGTATATGAGTTCCTGGTTATTTCTGACAAATGTGTCATCATGACACAATTATTATTTATTATTTTACTTTCCTGTAGTTAATAAGCTTTTTATTAGAAATTGTTATTTAAGAATATTCCAGTTTTCAGTTACAAAAAAAAAATCATTCAATAATGATCATTAATCCTCTTATCACGCCATCAAATATTAAACCAGTGCATTAAAATTAACATTCTAGAAATGGTATAATTTAAACATTGAACACTCAAGTTTTTGTAATTATGGTACTATAATTCATAGAGATTTTGTAATTATGGTGCTATAATTCATAGAGCTTTTGTAATTATGGTGCAATAGTTCATAGAGCTTTTGTAATTATGGTACTATAATTCATAGAGCTTTTGTAATTATGTGCTATAATTCATAGAGCTTTTGTAATTATGGTGCTATAATTCATAGAGCTTTTGTAATTATGGTGCTATAATTCATAGAGCTTTTGTAATTATGGTGCTATAATTCATAGAGCTTTTGTAATTATGGTGCTATAATTCATAGAGCTTTTGTAATTATGGTGCTATAATTCATAGAGCTTTTGTAATTATGGTGCTATAATTCATAGAGCTTTGTAATTATGGTGCTATAATTCATAGAGCTTTTGTAATTATGGTGCTATAATTCGTAGAGCTTTTGTAATTATGGTGCTATAATTCGTAGAGCTTTTGTAAATATGGTGCTATAAGTCATAGAGCTTTTGTAATTATGGTGCTATAATGCATAGAGCTTTTGTAATTATGGTGCTATAATTCATAAGGTTTTTCCGGCATACTGAATAACGGACTTTAGCCTAACTGTCAGGATTTAAGTAAAAGAGTTTTGACTGGGGTGTAAAACACCCTTACTTAACTCTACCTAACTCACTGCTATGGTTTAGAAGGAGTCTTCCCTTCCCATAGGTCTTTACTGTTAGTTTTGATAGGAACATGTACAGGTGTAATGACTGAATATTTTGCTATCATGTTGTAAGTCACTCTAATAGTAAAAGTCGAAATTAGTGTGCAGATCAGTATCCACAAAGATTAAACTTTATACTACAGCATAAATAAAATTGTGACTTGTCACACATAGCAACAAGATTTTTTTTATTCCCTTGGTAACCATAAACAAACATAATGTCATGTGATTCAATGTTTCAACAACACTGTAACAACCAGCCAATCAACCTTCCTCACAACTTGGAATGTAATTAGGGACTTATGTACAGGTGAGCTAAACAGATAATACAGAGATTCGTAAAGATGTATATACCTGTTGAATAAATTCAATCTTTTCTTTAGTGATTATGCTTTGTTTTAATAAGTTATCAATATATTTATAGAATTAATTGATTGTATCTATTTTGATTCATCTAAGTCTTTTGTGAAATAATTGAAAAAGATGAATTTTTTTTTTTTTATTAAAGTACACAATGATAATAGTAGATACTTTTTTTGTGTCAGATATGTGGTTACCAATATAGGATCACTAAAAATTGAATCTTATCGTAGAAAGTCCCCCGTGATGACACCAGTAAATAGTTATTAATTTCAGCAAGGTCAGGTTACCAATATAAAAATATAAGAATAAACTTATTTTTAATAAACATTTTTTCTTTGATCTTTATATGAGAAGCATTTCAGCCCGTCTTCTTAAAGATTAAAATTCTGTCCTTGCTAATTAAAGAGCGGAGAAACAGTGTTTTACATATGCCAAAGTCAAGATTTTTCATTATTATCGAGACATTAATTGTGGGATGGTGTAGGAGAGCAGAATGCTGGGAGAAAACAATAGCCTTTAGCAAGAAAACTGACTAACTATCTAACAATAAGGTCTGTATGAGTGGCATTCAAACCAAGGCACTGGCCCCAGTTTCACAATCATTCACTCAATTGAGTGAACACTCAACTCAAATATTCCAAATTTTCACTCATAAATATTTTAAATGTTTTAAAGTTTTTTGAGACAATGTTTTGTTTTGTTCAACAAACTTACATCAAACAATTAAAATGTAACATTAGATATTCAATTTTAACGGTGTAATGTCTTAGAAATTGACATTGAAATATTCTCAAATTTGAGTTGAGTGTACACTCAACTGAGTGAATCATTGTGAAACTGGGCCCTGGTCTACAAGTACCTGTTTTAGAACACTTTGCCATCAAGTCCCCAGCTAATTAGAGACGTTGATTTTACAAAAGTTCCTGATCATTACATTTTTTTCATTCCTGTGTTTAATTTTTTTTTTATTAGTATGAGCAAGTCTATATATAGATTCTAGCCAATTTATCAGCTTTTGTACATGAATGGTCTTCTGAACTGAATACTGTAGCTGAATTAGCATGTTGTTAAATATTTAAGGAAAGCATCGTGATTACACCCGAAGTGCAGCAAGTTTTACGCCCCAAAGTAATGAATTTTTTCACTTATATATAAGCAGCCAGGGATAATGGAGGAAACTGGAGTGTCCAGAAGAAACCATCTATCCTTTAGACCACTGAGCCACTGTGGCTGATTAGCTACACACACACACACACAAACACACACACACACACACACACACACACACACACACACACGCACAAAAAAAAGAAAAAAAAAAAAAATGAAAAACAAAAAAAAACAAACTCACATAGAACATAGAAGTTACAAAATATAATTTTGTCTGTTTTACAGTAAATACCAATATGTTTTAATTACTGGTGTGATTTTTTTTTTTTCAAAAGTGAAACTGATTCATTATAAGTAAGATATCTTTAACAATGTGGTAGAATGTGAACTATTGTGTGAACTATTGTGTCAACACATTCAGATTATCTTTAGGGTAAATTCAGGTATGTGCATCTGAGGAAAAGCTATACAGTTTGAATTTCAGGCTGTTGCATTATAACATTTATTTAGTGTATTTGTTTGCCAAAGGTTACATCAAGATTATAAATAAATTATAAACATTTTAAAGAGATAAAAGGATCCAGAAATGAGTGTCATAGTACTTGTATTAATCTATATGACCATTAAAGATAATAGAAATGAATTTTTTTTTTAATTTTTCAAACATTTGAACTATGTATGTGACTCAAAAGTTAATATCTTATATAACAATGAATAATAATCTCTTTCTCTCAGTCTCTCTCTCTCTCTCTCTCTCTCTCTCTCTCTCTCTCTCTCTCTCTCTCTCTCTCTCTCTCTCTTACACACACACACACACACACACACCCACACACACCAGTTTTTTGCTATGGTTTTTAAAAACTACCTTCCACCTTTCAGATTGGGAAAATTTGGACCCTTTTTATGTCACATATTACGCTCAGAATTTTGAGATTCATTGCAAAGACAATATCTAACATTTTGTGTCTGTCAGAACAGTTTTGGACAACTGTCTTTTAACTTAAACTATTTGATTGTGTGTCACTGTTGCCTTTTGGGGAATTTACGTTGTCAAATTGGGAAATTTTAGTCTTATTTCTCAAGGGGAAACTACCTTTATTTGGTAGTAAGTTTAGGCAAACAAAACCACTGCACACACACACACACACACACACACACACACACACACACACACACACACACACACACACACAGATAAAGAGAGTTCTCCTGTTTCCTCTGACCCTTACACCATTTATGCCTGATGGCTGTGTGTATGGTCAGTACAATTTTATTTCTATAGCAAAAACCAGGGATTATACATCACACATACATATACATGTTTATTGTCTTGAAAATAGAAAAAAAGTTTTCTTATTTCAATATTCAACATTTTAATTTTATTAAAAGATGAGGTTGTGCTAATAATGAGAGAGAGAGAGAGAGAGAGAGAGAGAGAGAGAGAGAGAGAGAGAGAGAGAGAGGAGTATTACATGAGTGTTGATGTTATGATGGCTTTATATTTAATACGTTTTATCAATTCAGTATTATAAGACATGGATACAAGATTTTGTTAATCGTATAATCGTAGAAAATTTCCTTTTCTTAGGGGAATTTGATCCTTACTTACGAAATTACTTAAAATGTTGAAATATATGTACACCATACAAAAGATGATGTTGTTACATGTTACAATAACAGGATGATGATGACAATATCAGTATCCTTGTATAGATCAGAATAATATTATGTTAGAGAAATATGAATTTCAAGACACGGAATTAAGAGAGAAAATACAATTTATATTTTTATGAATATAAATATATATATATATATATATATATATATATATATATATATATATATATATATATATATATATATATATATATATATAAAATAGGAAAATAGCATTTTATAATATAGTAGTTATTTAAAATACTGTAATGACAAAATCACTTTGTCAGATGAATATATTTTTGTATAATTTCTGTGTTTTGTTAATGTCACCAAAATGTAGTAAATTAATAGAAAGAATATGTAATGATAAATGTACTAGTCTATCATGTAGGTTTGAATAACATCTACAGTATAGAAGGAAATGTTCATTTGTTTTGATTAGCTCACCTGACCGAAAGGTCATGTGAGCTTATGGCATGGCGCAGCGTGTGTATGTGCATGCGTGCGTGCGTCGTTAACACCTATTTTCGACTAATCCTCCAAAACTGCTGGACAGATTTCAATGATACTTAGTCAGAAGCATATATGGGCCAGTGCAATTCAGATTTGTTCATGGCGTTGACATGGCTACCAAAACTAGGTCAAGGTGACCTAGGGGTCCAAAAATCTTAAAAAATCTTCTTCTCCAAAAGTAATGATGGGAGAAAAAATCTGATGTGATATTTGGCTTCTCTAGGGTCTTAAGCCTATAGTTTGTTCATTTCATGAAATTTGGTCGAAAAATGGGTTACGCGTTTTTTGCGTTTAATTTAAAAATTTCGTAAAATGGCTTCAAATTGTTATAACTTCACTATTTGAACAGATAATGACAAAAGATTTTCAGTTTTGACTTTTTCTTGAAATGACCTTTAAATTAGGGTCAAGGTCACAAATCAAGGTCATGACCTAATTTGTGATTTATGCAGTTTTGGCAATTTTCTTGCAAATATTTAGAGAATTATGAAATCAAAACATTGTAAAAATGTTCAGCATGACAAAATTTAAAAAGGTACCAAGTTTCGTAACTATATGATAATCCATGTAGGAGTTGTTGCCCCTGAAATGTTATTTTTGGCTTATAAAAACTAAAATTGCTAATTTTCTTGAAAACTATTAACTTTTTGTATAGGCATGTATATTAGAATATTGTAGGTATTGCGACAACGATCATTTTGATATATGGTTCAAGGTCATATGTTCAAAGGTCAAGGTCACAGCTGTAAAAGAAGACAGAAATTGCCAAATATCTTGAAAAATATTCACTTTTTGTATAGGCATGTATATTAGAATATTGTAGGTATTGATATGACGATCATTTTGATATATGGTTCAAGGTCATGTGTTCAAAGGTCAAGGTCACAGCTGCAAAAGAAGACTTAAATTGCTAATTATCTTGAAAACTGTTAACTTTTTGTATAGGCATGTATATTAGAATATTGTAGGTATTGATATGACGATCATTTTGATATATGGTTCAAGGTCATGTGTTCAAAGGTCAAGGTCACAGCTGCAAAAGAAGACTTAAATTGCTAATTATCTTGAAAACTGTTAACTTTTTGTATAGGCATGTATATTAGAATATTGTAGGTATTGACATGGCGATCATATATGGTTCAAGGTCTTATATGTTCAAGGTCAAGGACATAGTTGCATAAGTATACTGAAATTTGTGAATGATTTGGAAATTATTCATTGCATTACAGTTACTTCATGCATATTATATAAGCTACTTATAAATGAAATGTGAGTGGATATATTTCTGATTAAGTTTTGTGGGAGTTCTTAACTTGAGAAAACTTGTAAAGTTTCTGTACCTAATATATTTTGCGCTTTGCAAACAATTTTGGACATATACTCAGGTGAGCGTTAAGGCCCATAGGCCTCTTGTTTGACTACTGTGCATTCACAAAAGTATGGTCTTATTTTTTTTTATAGAGTTGATTGGAGAAATGGTGTTTTATGCCCTAGTTAAATTTTTTTTCACTTATACTAAAGGTGGTCAGTTTTGGGGATTGTGGAGGACTGGTCATTCAAGCTCATCTCTATGATAAAAATTCACTTGCTGAAGGTTGGTGGTTTTCTCTGGGCACTCCGGTTTCCTTGTTAAGTCTTGATTAACGGCAGCAGTGTGGTGTGAAACACTTGGGGAAAGTTCACTACCTGTGTTGCATTACATTTGCATTTAGAAAGGCTTTAAAAATTGAAGTTTGTCTCAAATGTGATAGAAATTAGCTCATTCCAATCTCTGAAATTAGCAGAAAGAAAGTTTTGTAAATATGAACAGAAGTGACAGACAATTTTGGGTTTGTTTGTGCTGTTCTGTATTGGCATTGCAAGATCAACCGTCAAAGATAATCTTTTATCATACATAATTGTTTTATTCCGTATTTGGAAACTGAAGCAGTCTGTGTTTCTTTTTTCTGCTAGACAAAGGTTTTCAAGTTGAAATTTAGCAAATTGTTGAATGGAAAGAATACCATTTTTACTCTAGCTAGGTATCTTAGGCTATATATGGACACGTTTCTCATTTTTTCTTATTTTTTTACCATGGCAGTAATTATTGTGTAATTCTGTTGAACTTATTTATCAGAGAAGACATTTTATTTCATTAAACATTTTCTAGCTGTTTGTTGGCTTGTTGTAGATGATGAAAGCATTACAAGTTTTAGATCATCATTAGTATACCCGTACTTTTATTTCTTCAGATCGCTATAACTGAGGCTTTTGAATACAGATGTTGATTGAAATGTACAATATTCCCGATTCAAGAATTTTATTTGAGTTGACATTATTGGTTTTTATTTAACCCAGGATATATATGATAACTTATAATATTACACACTCCTGTGGCAGTTGTTAATGATCTTCTATTTTGTGAAGCTAAGTTACTTCACTAGAGAAGTGGAAATGATCAGTGTAGGATTGGTTACAATAATGGCCCAGTGGTCCAAAAAATGTTTTTTTTTTTTTTTTAGATCACATTAGGATTGGAAATCACTCAGTAAGATCCTAGTGTGAGAAAATTTTTTAATTTGCTTTCCAAAGGTCTTTGTTTTCTCTGGCCATCCAGTTTCCTCTATCCCAGAACTGACCCCATGATATTAGTAAAATAATCTTAACTAAGTTCACTCTGTATCATGTATGACAGTGATACTGTATTTTGTGTCTGACAGAATTGTTGAGTTCACTCTGTATCATGTATAAGAGTGATGCTGTATTTGTGTGCCTGACAGAATTGATGAGTTTACATTATCATTTATGAGAGTGATACTGTATTTTGTGTCTGACAGAATTGATGAGGTCACTTTGTATCATGTATGAGAGTGATGCTGTATTTTTGTACCTGACAGAATTTATGAGTTCCCGTTGAATCATGTATTAGAGTGAAACTGTATTTTGTGTCTGACAGTTGATGAGTTCACTCTGTATCATGTATGAGAGTGATGCTGTATTTGTGTGTTTGACAGCATTGATGAGTTCACTCTGTATCATGTATGAGAGTGAAACTGTGTGTGTCTGACAGAATTGTTGAGTTCACTCTGTATTGTGTATGAGAGCGATGCTGTATTTGTGTCTGACAGAAATGTAGAGTGCACTCAGTATCGTGTGTGAGTGTGATACTGTATTTTGTGTTTGACAGCATTGCTGAGTTCACTTTGTATTATGTATGAGAGTGATACTGTATTTGTGTGTCTGACAGAATTGTCAATTTCACAATTATCACTGTATCATGAATGAGAGTGATACTGTATTTGTGTGTCTGACAGAATTGATGAGTTCACTCTGTATTGTGTATGAGAGCGATGCTGTATTTGTGTCTGACAGAAATGTAAAGTGCACTCAGTATCGTGTGTGAGTGTGATCCTGTATTTTGTGTTTGACAGCATTGCTGAGTTCACTTTGTATTATGTATGAGAGTGATACTGTATTTGTGTGTCTGACAGAATTGTCAATTTCACAATTATCACTGTATCATGAATGAGAGTGATACTGTATTTGTGTGTCTGACAGAATTGATGAGTTCACTCTGTATTGTGTATGAGAGCGATGCTGTATTTTGTGTCTGACAGAAATGTAAAGTTCACTCAGTATCGTGTGTGAGTGTGATCCTGTATTTTGTGTTTGACAGCATTGCTGAGTTCACTTTGTATTATGTATGAGAGTGATACTGTATTTGTGTGTCTGACAGAATTGTCAATTTCACAATTATCACTGTATCATGAATGAGAGTGATACTGTATTTGTGTGTCTGACAGAATTGATGAGTTCACTCTGTATTGTGTATGAGAGCGATGCTGTATTTTGTGTCTGACAGAAATGTAAAGTGCACTCAGTATCGTGTGTGAGTGTGATCCTGTATTTTGTGTTTGACAGCATTGCTGAGTTCACTTTGTATTATGTATGAGAGTGATACTGTATTTGTGTGTCTGACAGAATTGTCAATTTCACATTTATCACTGTATCATGAATGACAGTGATACTGTATTTGTGTGTCTGACAGAATTGTTGAGTTCACTCTGTATTGTGTATGAGAGCGATGCTGTATTTGTGTCTGACAGAAATGTTGAGTTCACAATTATCACTGTATCATGTATTAGAGTATTAAAATTGTATTTTGCATTGGACAAAATAAGTTTTATTACACACCAATTATCTATGATAAGATATTCAATTAATTAATTAAAAAAAAGAAAATAAACCATGGTTTATAGAAAACCACTTTTTAAAACTGATTTGTAACCATTTTCTTTAACAATTTAAATAACACTTAGACATTTAACTTGCTGTATACACAAACTATCATATTATATTGAAATAAAATATATTACTTTCAAAGATTAAAAACTATTTTATGGATAAATTAATGGACTTAAACACCTTTGGGTATTGATCAGCGATTTTGAATCAATGTACAACAATAACATATGACCTTTCTATTGGTCACCAGTTTCAGTCAACCCCATATTAATTGCAATTTGCGTGAGACCTATATTATTAAACCGAAACTTTTAGTCTTCTATTGTATTTTTCTATCCTTATTAATATTCTTTTAGTTTAACTGTTAAGTAAAATGTGTAATCTTTTACACCTGTGCTATTCATAAAAGGTTAAAATAAATCACACTGTTCTGGTTTTAATCCCATTCTGCGAGAAAGAATTAAGAAAAAACTAGAACACATTTTTCACCTAAATTCCTTAAAAGTAATCTCATAATTTTTATGCAGTTTTTGTTAATAAACAAAAATGTATTTGTAATCATGAATATTTAAAAAAAAAATCATTTTCTGTAACTTTAAAATAAAAATCTTAAATTTGTTATTAATTATTCAATGATTTTTATCATTGAATCTGTAATGACACCTTATCCTTAGCAATATAATTTTTGAAAGTTTGCCAAGACAGACGTACGTGTAATTATTTTTTTAGTGGTCACTTTTACATAAGAGATGTAGGAATTGCAGGAAAAAAAATATTTGATAGAATTGAAGAATTGAAGTGTAAAAAAAAATTGTATGATAGAATTTAAGCAATTTTATTTTACTGCAATTTGAAGGAGACAAATTAAAAAGTGAGATGGAAATTTAATTTGTTTCATTTAATGGCAAATTTTCTAGGTAAGTAACACCAATTTCATAATCGTAACAGTCTTTGTAAAATTTCAGGTTTGTTTCATTGTTGATAAATGCAATTGCTTTTATTTCTCAAAAAAAAAAAAAAAAAAAAAAAAATCATACCAAATTTTTTTGATGAAAAATTTAATAGTTTTCATTGTTAATTTTGTGTGTGTGTGTGTGTGTGTGTGTGTGTGTGTGTGTGTGTGTGTGTGTGTGTGTGTGTGAATGAATTTTTTCTGCTCACATTTTTCGTGATAATGACTATAAGGGCGTTTACTACTAGAATGAAACTTGATGTAAATTAAAACATATTGGACATTTACCAGTAGACTGATAAAAATCATTACTTCATTAATTGTTAGGAATGAATTCTTTATGAATTCCTTTGATATTTAGAATTTCATATTATACATGAATGTTCATATTTTTATCGCTCTTTCCGACATGCAAGCTTTTGATTAATATCGCTATCCTAATCAAGCTGTTGCCCCTTTTATTGTAATGAGGTATGTCATTACCAAAAGAAATGTGTTTGTTCACCAGGTTCTGCTTCGTGCATGGCCTCTTTTGAGTTAAATATTAAAATAAAATTTGCATTTACCCGGTAATAATGAATACATTAAAACATTAAACAAAAGCATTTCTTCTGCCATGTCTTACACTTCAGAGACCTGCAGGCTCTGTTTGTTCAAGACTCTCTTAGTTCAGAAAAATGGTTAGTGAAACTATAAATGTTATTAGAATTAAATTTTTTATTATATGCATAGGGTTTTGATTTAAATTTTTTTTCTGTTCAATTTGTAACTATTGTATGCATAAATTATTGAGCAGAATTTTAAAAATATATTGACTTCTGTAATTTACAAGATTCAAATTTTTGCTATTTAATTGGTTAAGAGATCTTAACTTCTGGGTTCTGTTTGTGGAATTTAGATAAGTATTTGATATAAAAAAATCTTGCCAGTATTGTGGCAAAATTTGTAAGTTCATGTTTAATGACATTAAAAACAATGAAAATGTAATTTTTATTGGTGTTTTTTTTTTTTTTAACGTTTTACTTAGAATAATTGATTGGATGACAACTGTATTTGATACACTGGTTTACATATATTAATATACAACTATGCTTTTGTTTTATTTCAATTATATTCAACAGTTGTTATGAACATTGGGTACACCTGCCCTTACAAAGAACATCAGTACATCTGTCCTCTTCAACATTAATTTTTTTTTTAATTTTAAAATAAATATAAAAATTAAATTCTTTTCCATAAAAAGTATATTTAATGTTTAGACATTTTTATTAATGTTTTTTCAGACTACAATAACATTATATCTTATTTTCTTAAAATCTTAAAAAAAAAAAAAGACTCAATGAACATCTCCAGTAAAACTGGGGATGGTAATTTACATTGGTATTCATTATATAATACTGTCATTTTAGTCCCTGCCAATGTTATGGGTTGTAAGCTCCTTATTCCAGTCTTAACCACAGACAGTGTAGACATTTCCATTTAATATTTATTACATGTATAATCTTGTATACTGATGACAAGTGATTGGTATTTAGGACTGCTGTAATATCGTAATTAAACATTATGGTATGTACTTTATCCATATAAGTAGATATATATGCCTATCATTAGGTGTGTTGCAACATCTGATGATGTTGTCGTCCATGTTCTGTACCTTTTAAACAATGTAGTAACAAATTATTCGCTTAAATTAATTATAATTTTCAAATCAATCACAGGAAGTACATCGTAAAAATATTTCTTTTTCCCCCAATAAAATCATTAACAGATAATGATTAATTAAATAGTCTTATTTAAATGCTGTTATGTCATAAGATCTAAAAGATTGCAAGTTCAAAAGAATCGGTACTTTAATAACGTGTATCATATTAGATAGTGTGTAAAAATACTATTGTTATTTATAAATGTAATATAGACATTTTAGTGACAGTTTCAAATCATCAACATGCTGCTAATAAAATGCTGACAGAAATGTGGTATTATTGGATTAGATTGGATTAATGACCTTTTATGCAACGGTCAAAACTCTTCCACTTAATATACTGAGAGGTCAGTTCTGGGATGATGTAGGAAACCAGAGTGCCTGGAGAAAACCACCAACCTCGGTAAAGGAACTGACAAACTTTCCTACACTAGATCAGACCGGAATTGAACCTTGGCAGTGAGAGATGCTTTGATTCGTAAGCACCCTAGGCCACTGAAATCTTGAAATGTGGTATGAAACAAATTGCTTATTTCATGGGCTTCATTAATGGTCTGTAGCTCCACTCTAAACCACCCTTCAAACCAATATAATATCCGATAGTTTTAGGATATATTGAGTTAACGATAAATCATTGTCATTGTATATACTTTATAGGAAGGTAGAACTTTCTTTGGGAACCCACATCCATTAGATTATTCAACAAAATGTTCAAAATGGCTTGATTTTGCCTTTTATGTGTATTTTGGCTTTTTCAATCAAATATATTAGTGGAGGGTATAAACAGAATTCCTTTAAATTTCAGAAATACAATGTACATTTTTTCATAAATTTATGAGTAATTAAAATAATTCTCACTTCAAAGATATTGCTTGATCATTGAGTAAGGTTAATTGTATATAGGAATCCTTAAGATGCATTTAACCAGAATAACTTCAAGCTCAAACATCTTTATAATGATAGATATGAACTTGATAAGAAAGCAAACCCGATCGATTGTATTTATATATCAAAGCATTTTATTATGACATATCTTTATTTCAATAAATTTATGATCTATCCAATTTCATTTTTTTTTTTTTTTTCAATTTTCAGATTTGTATTTTAAAAATCAGTTATATATACTGCAAAAACATTTTTAATTTTTTTCTTCTATAAACTTTATAATGACATTTTTTTTAAAAAAAAGGCGTACCTTAATGCTCAGTTTAGAGGGGAAAAAAGCAAAAATCATTCACTGATTATTTTATTGATTATGAGGTTGAATCATGGATTTTGTCTATAATGTATACAGTGATGCGACGAGACATGTGCAGTATTCCTTCGAGCATGGATGTGTCGAATAGAAGGATTAAAGATAAATGCTGTTTTCTTGCGAGATTTTAAATAACTTTCTCAGCTAGCTACTTCATAGGTTTTTCAGATTTCTCATTTCTTTTTATTGGATTAATAGGTACCCTTCAGATTGAAAACTTATTAAAGTGTGAAAGATTTTTCCTTTGCTTTCATTTACTGGATATTATCAAAATGATACCGAGTCAGTTATCAGGACAAATTTAGATTTCTACATGGGATATTTAGATAAACGTGGATTCTTAAAAAAAAAATTCATTTCTATTCAGTGAATTAATTACAGGTGAGAAATACACATTTATAGAAATAAGATGTTTAAATTTAAATGATTTAGAAGTAAAATTCATTTTTCTTTTAAATATTGGTAACATTTAAGGAGATTTAGTGCTTCAAAGTGTTTAAAAGTAAGATTATGAAAATATGATTTGGTTTTTATTGTTACAAGTAAAGGAACAATAATGAACAATTCAATTCCGATTTTATTATAACACTTGACATCCAGATATAGGATTAGAAAATTTTAAAATTTAAATTTAAATTTAAAATTTGAAAACAAATGATCAGAATCACAATTTTAAAACATTTCTTTATGAAAAAACACATAAAAACTAAGGATAATATTTTTAGTCATCAATTTTTTGACATAACACATATGATGAAATAATTTTCAAAAGAAATTTTTTATTTATCATTTAAAAATTTTAAATTGTTAAACAGTTATTATTTCTTATTTTTATTAAAACTGCTCAGGGTAAAAATAACAAATTGCAAAGAAAAATTTTTTTTTTTTTCATTTGTTTTTTCATTTAGCTAGCACAGGTAAGAAAATCAAGTGTTTTTAAGATTTAAGAATGATGACTACCTGCCAGTAGCTAGTGAAATAATACAAACTGTTTATTAGAGAAAAAATATTAAAAATTGTTGTTATATAGAAGTTGTTCTAGCTTTCATGATATATAACTGAAATTTACAAATGTAAAGTTTCCAATGCATATTAGTTGATATAAAAATTATAACTTTTAGAAATTTCTTGGACTTCTTAGAAATTTCTTGGAATTTTTAGAAATAATTTCTTGGAGTTTGGAACTACTGATTATAAGATCCCTGACTTTGGACAAGTACTGGAGTAAAGGTTCAGTTATGTGGTTTAGGATAAAATTAAGCCATATTTTTCTATGTAATAAATGAACAATAGTGAAACCTTTTTGTTAGAATTCATTACTGTGTTGATTGAGGTGATGAATTGAATTTTCTGACACTAAAAATAAATCATTGAGGTATCCATTGAGATGAATAAATAAAAATTGTTTATACTAAAATGTGAATTATTTTCATTATCCATTGCAGTGAATGAATTAAATTTTGTCATACTAAAACTTAAATGGAATCCATTTACAGTTTCACAATGAAATGAATGGAATAAATTGTTTCCATACTAAACAAATAAAAAATTCATTGCAGTATCCTTTGGATGAATAAATTATATTGTTTTATAGTAAAATGTAAATTTATTACATTATCAAAAAAAAAAAAAAAAAAAAAAAAAAAAAAAAAGGGGGATTGTCTCATGTCATATTAGGATGTTTTTGAAAGTTCTTTTCTTTTTTTTTTTTTAGATTTTGTTCCAAGAAAACCTTAAGTCATAGTATCAATGTTAATCTCTAAATTCTACACTTTAAGTTAAAGCTTTTTAATTATTTTAAAAAAAGAATGTTTTAATGGACCTAGATTATTAAGACAAAAAATTAAAAATTACCAGTACAAAATTCCTTAGTTAAAAATATTTGAGAAAATCTGTTAAAATTTTAATAACTTCTGAATTTGATATGCTGGAATATAAATATTTAGAAGTATAAAAAAGGATTTTATAACAGTTATTCTTCAACATTTATGGCAGAGAAATTACCATTTATATTTTATGTATTAATCTGAAGTAATAGATTTGACACAGATGAAAAATTGGTTCAGCCAAAAAAAAAAAAAAAAAGACCTTTTTTAGCTACTTTTTAATCTATAAGTATACAAGTTTTCACATGTAACTTGATCTATTTCATAGGTGATATATATCATATTATTATTATTATTATTATTTTATTATATAATAATAATAATATATAATAATAATAATAATAATAATAATAATAATTATTATATTATTTATGGTTTTTATATTTATT
>CM056599.1:35453505-35640525 GCA_029721355.1 Tegillarca granosa | reverse complement strand
CTGAGGTATTGTAATACAGTTTTATCAATGGTTTTAGTGAAAGTGGGACTGAAGTGAAGTAATGTTTTTATGCCAAGTTCAAGATTTTTTTTAACTTTTATTAGGTCACCTGAGCACAAAGTGCTCAAGTGAGCTATTGTGATCAGTCTTCGTCTGTCGTTCGTTGTGCGCTGTGCGTCTACTTTTGCTTGTTAACACTCTAGGGCCCACAGTTTTAATCCAATTTACATCAAACTTGGCCACAGGAATTCCTCTTGACCAAAGCCAAGTCAAGTTCGAAAATGGGTCATGTTGGGTCAATAAATAAGTCACTAGGTCAAATAATAGAAAAACCTTGTTAACACTCCTGAGGGCCCAAATTTGAGTGCAATCTTCATCTTACATTGTCAGATTGATCCTTTTGACAAAAGCTAGCTCAAGTTCTTATATGGGCCATGTTGGGCCAATAAGTAGGTCACTAGGTCAAATAATAGAAAAACCTTGTTAACACTCCTGAGGCCCCAATTTAAGTGCAATCTTCATCTTACATTGTCAGATTGATCCTCTTGACCAAAGCTAGCTTAAGTTCTTATATGGGCCATGTTGGGTTAATAAGAAGGTCACTAGGTCAAATAATAGAAAAACCTTGTTTACACTCCCGAGGCCCTAATTTGAGTGCAATCTTCATCAAACACTGTCAGATTAATTCTCTTGACCAAAGCTAGCTTAAGGTTGCATATGGGCTATGTAGGGTCAATAAGTAGGTCACTAGGTCAAAAAATAGAAAAAACCTTGGTAACATTCCTGAGGCCCAAATTTGAGTGCAATCTTCTTCTAACTTAGTCAGAATGATCCTTTTGACAAAAGCTAGCTCAGGTTCGTATATGGGCCATGTTGGGTCAATAAGTAGGTCACTAGGTCAAATAATAGAAAAACCTTGTTAACACTCCTGAGGCCCCAATTTAAGTGCAATCTTCATCAAACATTGTCAGATTGATCCTCTTGACCAAGGCCAGCTTAAGTTCTTATATAGGCCATGTTGGGTTAATAAGAAGGTCACTAGGTCAAATAATAGAAAAAACCTTGTTTACACTCCCGAGGCCCTAATTTGAGTGCAATCTTCATCAAACATTGTCAGATTAATTCTCTTGACCAAAGCTAGCTTAAGGTTGCATATGGGCTATGTAGGGTCAATAAGTAGGTCACTAGGTCAAAAAAATAGAAAAACCTTGGTAACATTCCTGAGGCCCAAATTTGAGTGCAATCTTCTTCTAACTTAGTCAGAATGATCCTTTTGACAAAAGCTAGCTCAGGTTCGTATATGGGCCATGTTGGGTCAATAAGTAGGTCACTAGGTCAAATAATAGAAAAACCTTGTTAACACTCCTGAGGCCCTAATTTAAGTGCAATCTTCATCAAACATTGTCAGATTGATCCTCTTGACCAAAGCTAGCTTAAGTTTTTATATGGGCCATGTTGGGTTAATAAGAAGGTCACTAGGTCAAATAATAGAGAAACCTTGTTAACCATCCTGAGGCCCCAATTTAAGTGCAATCTTCATCAAACATTGTCAGATTAATCTTCTTGACCAAAGCTAGCTCAAGTTCGTGTATTGGCCATGATGGGTCAATAAGTAGGTTACTAAGTCAAATAATGGAAAAACTTTGTTAACACTCCTGAAGCCCCAATTCGAGTGCAATCTTTATCTAACTTAGTCAGAATGATCCTCTTGACAAAAGCTAGCCCAATTTTGTATATAGCCCATGTTGGGTCAGTAAGTAGGTCACTGGGTCAAATTATATAAAAACCTTGTCAACACATCTGATGGCTCAATTTTTGTCCAATCTTCATCAGATTTAGTCAGAATGATCCTCTTGACAAAAGCTAGCTGAAGTTTTATTTCTGGTTATGTTGTGTCAATAGATCATGAAGTCAAGTTAAATAAAAACCCTGTTAACAAATCTGAGGCCCAAATTTTAGTCCAATCTTCATCAAACTTGCCGAGATTGATCCTCCTTACAAAAGCTAGCTCAAGTTTATATATGGGTTAAGGTCTTATGTTAGATCAATAAGTAGGTCACTAGTTGGAAATATAGGAAAAATCTCTTTTAAAAATAGAAGCTCCAGTTTGCCAAAATCAAGCTGAGTGTACATCATTTTCAGGTGAGTGTCCAGTGCCTTCATGGCCCTCTTGTTGACAGTCAGTCTTAGGATGGTGAAGAAAACTGGAGTACTTGAGAAAGCCACCCACTGTTGACAGGTGGAGTGACAAACTTCTCAAATTAGGATCTGTCTGATTTGAATCTAGTTAGAGGCATGGTGATCTGCCACATGTGCTTTAGACCACTTGACCACCAAGGCCCCTCATGGCTATGAAAATGAGCAAAACATTTATAACATATAATTTTATATTGCTCCACTTTTATTGAGACAGTCATTTCTGGGATGGTGGAGAAAACCAGAATGCCTGTAGAAAACCACTGTTATAGTGGGGAGTTGTATTTTTGATCTCTGACTTGATATTTAACCGTTGCATAAAAACTGTAGTTTTATCTATGTAAAATGTTAGCAAAAAAGACAAAATTGATGGATTTTATGAATGAAAATTTTAATCTAAGGATACTGCCTTTTAAAGTCTCTTATAATGCTGAAAACTTCCTGCAATTGACCAATTTTCATTTTTCCTTTCCTCTTTCCAATTCTTGCTTTTAGTTACTTCAGAGTACAACTTTTGTAAGCGTGGTTACTTCCAGTTTATAGATTTTTCCAGCTTACCCTAAAAAATTTACAGGATGGGCTATAATGAAGCCTTCTCAAACTGATACAGTCATAACTTTTTTTTTCAAATAATCAAATCAATTTTTACAGTTATTTGTTTTATAATTCATTGGATTGTCAAATCTATATGAAACTAGCTGTAGCCTAGTTGTAAAAGTGCTAACTCTTTGGCAGATCAGATACCAATCGTGAGGTTTACACACCAGGTTAGAATCTTACTCTGGCAGACCCTTGTGTGGCAATCTTTTTTCAGGAAATAGACAAGCATCTCCATTTGATTAGAGGTATTAATGGCTAAAAAATTCTATGTTGTGACCTTGTCGTTTACATCTAATGACCTCTTAAATGATCTTTACTTAGTCTGATTGAATGGGTGAATGAATTTTTTTGTTTTGTTATTTAGAATATAAAAATAGAATATAAATAAAATTATGAAATCATCAATAGTGGCTAAAATATCCAAATGATAATTTGCTCCAATCTCTACATTGGATATGCTTACAATTATGAACATTTTATGTTGCCTATGTAAACAAATACCAGCAGTTGTCACATGATTTTTGTATAATCTAAGCAACAAAATGTTGACAGAATCGACAACTGAAAAATGTTTTTTTCCATTGTTGCATACTGTTGTTTTAATTATAACTTTACCTGGTGATATATTGCTATAAATTAGTAAACTGAACTTTAAGGTGCCTATTGTCACCTTTTTGCGGGGGTTAAAGACCTAATAATTTGGTAAATTAGATTGGGAATATTCATGTTTTGATACATGTTAGTTATATGGTTTCCACAGTTTCCTTTACACATATGTGTGTTAACAATTTTTGTTTGTTGATGTTATATAATTTTATATATGTATTTATTATAGCCTGTAGGTGATATAACATCTCCGCTTGGAACAATAAAAGAACCAGATGTATATAAAGATGTGTCCAGCTGGATAAGATATATACCACCATTACCACAACATAAAGGTTTTGTATAGTTTACTTACTCACTTACTTACTTACTTACTTACTTACTTACTCACTCACTCACTCACTCACTCACTCACTCACTCACTCACTCACTCACACACACACACACACACACACACACACACACACACACACACACACACACACACACACACACACACACACACACACACACACACTCACTCAGTACTTCCTTCTGGCAAGAGGGCAGGCCAAAATGCATCTGGGTAGCACATTAGTTTTCCAGGCATTTTTCTAAAGGCTTTTTCAATCATGTTATTTTTATTAGCCAGTCACTTGGGAATACTAGAAATCACTTGCAGATATTGAATTTAAATTTGGTAGGCAAGTCTATCATAATGAGTAAGAGATTCAGTTTGAGTTTTGTTCTGGTTCACTAATATTCAACAAAATAATTGACCTTTGATGACTCTACTGTGCACAGAGATACTGAACAGCAGCTTTATGTTACATTTGATGGGTCTCAAAAGGGCAGCTATCATATTGGTCTTTCATGCCAGTAACAACATATTTATCTCACATGGAAGTTACGATATTGATCTTTAAAGGGAGTTATAATGTTGGTGATACATGCAAGCTGCAATAGTGGTTTTACATTGTAGACACTATATTGTCTTACATAAGAGTGATGATATTTATCTTACATGCCAGCTAAAATGTTGGCCTTTAATTGGAGCTGCTAAATTGGTATTGCATAGGAGCTAAAATATTGGTCTTTCATCAGTTACCCACAAGTGTGTTAGGGGGGGGAGGATGTATACCAAAAATCTATCATATTGACTTCTTTCAGAAACACTTGATTTTTTTTTACTAGTAAATCAATCTCTTTAAATAATAGATAATACTTTTAAATGTTTTTTGTTTTAATATTGTAAATAAACTACACTTATGTATTTCTCAACAGGTTTCCCTAAAGGATGGTGTCTGTTGAGTGACATTTTACTTTATCTTCCATTAAGGATATTTTGTTCTGTCATCAGAATAACATACCAGGTATGTATGATTATAAAGAAATAAAGGTTGAAGTGAATTAACGACATCCAATCCTATATGAGCAGCAGAGGTCATGGGTGTCTTTTCTTCAAATCACCCCCTCCCCTCCCCCCCCTCCCCCCAAAAAAAATGTATGTCATTGGACATTCCTGTGAACATGTTAATAAATACAAGATTTATTTTGAATGGTGAATACATAGTAATAGTTTAAAACATCACCAGGTGTAGACAGTTTTACTAACATTTTGATACATTCTGAGTGCTGAGGTTAAATCCATTATTACTGTAACATTGTATACATGTACTCATAAGATCTGGAATCCAAGACTTTTTCTAGAACATCACTGTGAAATAAAACCAAATTATAAGTTTTGTATGTTCACTAAGAAATTGTTTTAAACATCTACACGTATTTCTCCCAATCATATTGAAGTACTTAAAACTTACTAACTACAAATCCTATGTATATAAACAGCTTGCCATTATTTACAGATGCTTTCTTTGGTAGTTTTTGCTGTATTTGAAAAAAAGATTTTTGCTTAAACAAATACAAAAAATTGTTCTATGCAGATGTTTCATTAACATTGTTTTTTTTTCAGATTGAAGGTCTGAAGGATGCACTAAAGAATCCTAGCTTAGGGCTTTATCCTGTTTGTTATCTACCATTCAAACTGACCCAGCAGCTCATGTTTGCCAGAAAGTATATATACTCTGTTGCTGAATGCTGCCAGAGGCTGTGCATGATGGGACTGTTGTCATTTGGACATCAAGTTATCAAGGAAAAAGATCAGGTAATTTGTTATATTCATGTTTGCGTATTTGTATCTGGAACATTCTTTCAGAAATTGTTTAGAAGAAATTACTGTGTTCCTCATACTCTAAAAAATTGAAGCTGTATATTAATTCATCTTTATAAAGTTTATGTCAACCCTACCCAGTTTTTTGTTCACCTGATATTTTTAGGAAACTTCACAAAATATGGACCAATCTGTTACGAGTTACTTTATTGAATACACTTCAATATAAAAATGATTATTCTTGAAATTATTGATTTTAACTTTTTGCAAATAACAATGATTTCAAAATTGCCAGGGAGTAAAACTACAGCATAAATTAAATAAATAAATAAATAAATAAATAAATAAATAAATAAATAAATAAATAAATTAAAAAATAAATAAATAAATTAAAAAATAAATAAATAAATAAATAGATAGATAGATTGATAGATAAATATAAATAAAAAGATAGATAGATAAAAAAGTAAAATAAAAAATAAAATAATTTTAATAGCAAAAAATGGTTCTATGGTTTATGAACCTTTCTAATTGCCTAAGTTTACAGAAAAAATGAAATAAAAAATTATGATGAAGGTTTGGTGTTTTATTGTTGTTTTTTTTTGTTTTTTTTCAGGTTTTTGTGTATCTTCACAAGATTGGCAGTCTCATAGATACCAGATTATCACTGCCGGGATATTGTAAGGTCACAATGCCTGAAGGTCATGAACCAGAAGTCATTACTTACAAGTTTGATTCACAGGAAAATGTTGACAAATATTGGACTGACCTACATTATTTTGCTTTCAACAGCAACATTGGCCATAGAAATGGTATGACTGATTGTGTTTATTGTTGACATAGAAACAGTGTGGTCCATGGGCCTCTTGCTGTTGATATAGAAACCATATGATTGATAATTTTTATCATTGACATAGAAATGATGTGATTCAACAGTTTTTGTTGTTGATATAGAAACTGTTGGATTCATGAGTTTTGATGTTGATATAGAAAGAGAATGGTTGATTGTTTTTTATTGTTGACATAGAAACGGTATGATTGATGTGTTTTATTGATGGCAATAGAAATGATATAAGACATCAGTCATATGGTTATTCTTAACATTGTGATCAAATATAGTTTTTAAAGAATAAATAAACAACTAATATTCATCATTTGTCTAAGTTAAACAAACCAAATTGCAGGGAGCAAACATGGTTGATTTCATTAAATCTGTGGTCTCTGTTAAATTCTATCATTATTATGTTAGTCTGTCTGTTAGTTCAACCAATATCAACTGTCTGCCTGTGAAATCTGAACAAAATATTCAATCCAAATGAAGCTTTTCTATGACATATTCTGATGTGTATATTTTTCAGAGCATGATGATGATATAGCACAGGTTTGTGATATATTTTTAACATTGGAGGATGCTTTATCACCTAAAACCATAGATACAGTGATAGACGATGGGATGATACCTGGGGACAGAAGAGGAGCTGGAGGACTTGATTCTAGCATGTTTGTGTAAGTAAAATTAAAAAAAATTCTTGTCTAACCTAATTATCTGGGGCCTTTGGTGGCAGAGTGGCTCCAGCTCATCATAAAGGATAGCAGTATTTCTGACCATCTACCGTAAATTGGGTTATTTTTGCGTGGTGCAAATTTTGCAGATTTTTCAAAAAATGTGAATGTTATTTTTTGTGTGTTTTTGTGGATTAAAGATTCAAAATAAAAATCAAATCAACAAACAAACTTCTTAGTTTCACTTGTTACTTTCAAAAACAGAGTCTTTTCCGTGGTTTTGAAAAAAATAAAACTTAACTTTCGTATACTAAAGTATACAAACAATCAAAGATGTTTTTTTTTTTTTTTTTTTACTATTTATGATATTGTTTGCCAATATATTGTGTAAACAAAAAATTGGATATCGTTTTTTCTCATATAATAACAATTTTAACATAATAATGAACAAAAATTTTTTGAGAATAAGTTATTTTTGTCATATTTTGCCAGCAGTAGTTCGGGAATTAACCAAGTTGTCTGTTTTGAATTTTAAGTGCATAGGCCCCCGATTGCGTGGCTTCATATGAGATATGTGAAAAAAATCTTTGATTACCTGTATGACATTAATTACCATTAGATAAAGTTAATCAGCACCTGTTAATTAATAACCACATGTGTACAGGTATACTGAGTGTGTAGATTATTGACAATCAAGGTCACCTGTATAAACAGTTGGACATGGATAAGAGATTTGTGCAGTGATGCCTGAAGACGTTTGTGTGATTTTACGGAAAAAGTGTTTAATTATAAGCCGAACAAAAATTGTTGAGGAGAAAACATTTATTTGATTCCATATTTTTACTATATAAATATTTTTTACTATATAAATAATTTTTGCTAAGTTTTTCGTCCGCAAAATCACCAAAATAAAACCATAGCAAAAAAATCCCTATTTACAGTATTATCAAATCCTCAGTCCTAGTGTGTAAAAGTTTATCAATTCACGTGCTGAAGGTTCACATGTCATCCATTTCTTTTTCAACATCCTCAACTTGCTGCCTCAATATAAGTTAAAAAAATATTGAAAACTGAAGGTAAGCTTAGTATTTTTAATTGTGCTAATTAAATAAGAAATCATGCAGTTCCTTTTTTCTAGTGGTATTGAAGTCGGCCATTTTGCGAACTCAATTTTGGCCAATGACTGTAAATTAAAAAATCTTGACTGGAGCCTGAGTAAGGATAATCAAATGTAAACTTACCCAGTTAACACAGTAGAGACAGCAGGACATATATGAATAAAGCTTGTTAAAATTACCATGTGCCCAGAACAATATTCTTGAAATTCGACAGACATTTTTAGCTCAACTGGCAAAAGCCAGCTGAGCTTATGGCATGGCAAAGCGTGCGTGCGTGCGTCCGTGCATAAACTTTAATCTTCTCCTCAGAAACTACAGGACCTATTTGAACCTAATTTGGTGTGCAAGGTCCCTAGGTGATGCAGATTAAAGTTTGCACAAATCAGCTTCCTGCAGCATCCAAGATGGCCGCCCTTACTATAAATAGCAAGAAGTGATAAATGGCTGATACACGTTTATTTATAAACCGATTTAGTTCCAATTTGGTATATAGAAAGTAAATGCATAGCCATTTAACATATATAACGGGTTTTCAGAAACATTTTTTATTGGGTCGCTTTTAGCAGAATATTCAAATAAGGTGCTATATTTATCCAATTCTTTGAAAATCTTCTTCTCAGAAACTACTGGACCTATTTGAACCTTATTTGGTTTGCAAGGTCCGTAGGTGATGCAGATTAAAGTTTGCACAAACTGTCACATTCAAAATGGCCGCCGTTATTTTAAATAGCAAAAAGTAATGAATGGCTGATACACATTCATACATCATACAATTTGGTATATAGACAGTAGATGTATAGCCATTTCACATACATATAATTTTTTTCTGAAACATTTTAGCTCAACTGGCAATAGCTAGTTGCATGGCTGTCTGAAATTCACATGCAAATAAAGTGCCAGTTGAGCGATACAGGCCCTTTTGGGCCTCTTGTTGTCATAGTACAATTGTAATTTTAATACCTTCTGCAATTTAGATAGGGTAAAATGTATACCAATATGAGATGATGTGTTGTTTACCACATTGAGTTGTGTAGGTCACTAGGTCAAATGGAAATGTTGGAATCTTGGGATATTTGGCTCCCAAGAGACAGTTCTAGATGTTATTAGTCTGTGTGATTTGCATAAAATATGCATCTTATAGTAGAAATACACACCATAAAATTTCTTATTCTTTGCATTTTTTTCCTTCATTTATTGTCAAGCATTAAGAAGAAAAGCTCATTATTTATTTATTTACAAGTAAAATTTCATTGTAAAATTTGTTTGTTTGTTTGAGCTTTAAATCCTTAGTTTACTGTTGAAAAATAATACAATTATTAATGTAGACTACATGTGTTATTGTTTTTTTTCTTTTAGTCATCTAGTTAGAAATTGGGCATGGAGTCTGGGAACTCGTAACAAAACACAGGGGGTCAATGAAGGAGATGGTAAGTAAAACACAAATCTTCTTTTATTAAAGCATGTTTAAACTACTTTACATTGTATGTGCACAGTGTTTTTTGCTTGATTCATGTACATAGAATTTTTGAAATTTGAATATTGAGAAAAATAGTTTAACCTCATTGATTGTAAACCTATTCAACAGGCTAAAAATTCCCCCTGACTCTTTATGTCCAGAGTTAGGGCATATAAGGTGTGTATAGTATGTGTCAATAACCTTTTACAACAATTGTCGGTATAATCGAGAAATATTTATATTGATGTGAATCTTGGGTTTCTTTTGTCAGAAATTTTTGATGTTCCCCAGCGATCAACACCAACATTGTTACAGCCCATGCTGAAAGTAGGTTCTGGTAAACGTCTTCCGAGAACACTGCCACATGACAGACTTACATTAATGGGTGAAAAAAGTAAGTATAACATGTAACATTTAAAGCTGCATTAAGTTTTCCAAAGAAAAAAAATTAAAACGGTGCTAATCTAATAAATGATGTTCCTAATGAACAATGTTACATTTGGTTCAACGATAAAAGCTCGAATAAATACAGAAATTACAGTATTTACCCAGCGAGATGCAGCATTTGGGATCTAATATTAGAACATGGTTACGTCATCAAAACCCGGGTCATTTAAACACAACTTTCAAAATGTTGAAATACGATAAATTAAACACAGAACTTCGTTGAATTTGTCATTTGTGACTTAGTAAGGGAAAAATAACACCATTTCAAATACATCTGGATATTAATGAAGGACAATTAATGCAATCTGTCATGTTTCACTTTCGATTCTAGGCTTTTCCGTACATATGTGCGCATGCTCCAAGCTCATAATTACCATCGTAGAACACTGACCAACCGGTCAGAGGATTCTGTTTATTTTCAGCTAAAAGAAATGAAATTTTAGAAAATGAATGTCACGGGTCGTGGTTAGAAGATATCTACTTTTAAAAAAATATATTTTTAGAAAATCAAAAAAAATTCAGAAATTTGGAAAACTTAATGCAGCTTTAATTCACAATTATGTTTTATATCAAGTTTGAATGTCAAGCTCTTTTACATAGGAGTTGAGTTGAGTAATGGTGTTTAACATCCCAGTCAAGAATATTTCACTTATATCGAGACGTTGTTAGCTATAGGTGAAAGTGCAGAAATTTAGCCTGTGTGTTGCCCTGATGGCATTATACAGCAGGGTTCTTTATCGTGCCATGCCATGACACGGGACCTCGTTTATTTTAAGTTCCCATCAGAAAGAACCGTGACTTTCATTTCTTTATGCCGAGTGCTTGGCGAAAGAACAAACACTACCCACTTTCAAGTCTTGGGTCAGACCCGGCCGGGGTTCAAACCATGACCTCCCACATATGTAGCGAGCACTCTACCAACTGAGCTACCGCAGTGGTTCTTTTACATAGGAGATGAGTGGAGTAAGTGTGTTTTACTTATATTGAGTGTTTTGATTGTGGAGAAAACTTGATTGCCCTGTGAAAGTCACCTACTGTTGGCAATGAAAATGACCTGATTAAATCAAAGCAGTAACAGACACAATGATCTGTAAGAAAAGAGTCACCTACTGTTGGCAATGAAAATGACCTGATTAAATCAAAGCATTAACAGACACAATGATCTGTAAGAATAGAGTCACCTACTGTTGTCAAGTAAAATGACTTGATTAAATCAAAGCAGTAACAGACTCAATGATCTGTAAGAATAGAGTCACCTACTGTTGGCAATGAAAATGACCTGATTAAATCTAAGCAGTAACAGACACAATGATCTGTAAGAATAGAGACACCTACTGTTGGCAATGAAAATGACCTGATTAAATCAAAGCAGTAACAGACACAATGATCTGTAAGAAAAGAGTCACCTACTGTTGGCAATGAAAATGACCTGATTAAATCAAAGCATTAACAGACACAATGATCTGTAAGAATAGAGTCACCTACTGTTGTCAAGTAAAATGACTTGATTAAATCAAAGCAGTAACAGACTCAATGATCTGTAAGAATAGAGTCACCTACTGTTGGCAATGAAAATGACCTGATTAAATCTAAGCAGTAACAGACACAATGATCTGTAAGAATAGAGACACCTACTGTTGGCAATGAAAATGACCTGATTAAATCTAAGCAATAACAGACACAATGATCTGTAAGAATAGAGTCACCTACTGTTGTCAAGTAAAATGACCTGATTAAATCTAAGCAATAACAGACACAATGATCTGTAAGAATAGAGTCACCTACTGTTGTCAAGTAAAATGACCTGATTAAATCTAAGCAGTAACAGACACAATGATCTGTAAGAATAGAGTCACCTACTGTTGTCAAGTAAAATGACCTGATTAAATCTAAGCAATAGCAAACACAATGATCTTTAAGAATAGAGTCACCTACTGTTGGCAATGAAAATGACCTGATTAAATCTAAGCAATAACAGACACAATGATCTGTAAGAATAGAGTCACCTACTGTTGTCAATGAAATTGACCTGATTAAATCTAAGCAATAACAGACAATGATCTGTAAGAATAGAGTCACCTACTGTTGTCAAGTAAAATGACCTGATTAAATCTAAGCAATAACAGACACAATGATCTGTAAGAATAGAGTCACCTACTGTTGTCAAGTAAAATGACCTGATTAAATCTAAGCAATAACAGACACAATGATCTGTAAGAATAGAGTCACCTACTTTTGTCAAGTAAAATGACCTGATTAAATCTAAGCAGTAACAGACACAATGATCTGTAAGAATAGAGTCACCTACTGTTGTCAAGTAAAATGACTTGATTAAATCTAAGCAATAACAGACACAATGATCTGTAAGAATAGAGTCACCTACTGTTGTCAAGTAAAATGACCTGATTAAATCTAAGCAATAACAGACAATGATCTGTAAGAAAAGAGTCACCTACTGTTGTCAAGTAAAATGACTTGATTAAATCAAAGCAGTAACAGACTCAATGATCTGTAAGAATAGAGTCACCTACTGTTGGCAATGAAAATGACCTGATTAAATCTAAGCAGTAACAGACACAATGATCTGTAAGAATAGAGACACCTACTGTTGGCAATGAAAATGACCTGATTAAATCTAAGCAATAACAGACACAATGATCTGTAAGAATAGAGTCACCTACTGTTGTCAATGAAAATGACCTGATTAAATCTAAGCAATAACAGACAATGATCTGTAAGAATAGAGACACCTACTGTTGGCAATGAAAATGACCTGATTAAATCTAAGCAATAACAGACACAATGATCTGTAAGAATAGAGTCACCTACTGTTGTCAAGTAAAATGACCTGATTAAATCTAAGCAATAACAGACACAATGATCTGTAAGAATAGAGTCACCTACTGTTGTCAAGTAAAATGACCTGATTAAATCTAAGCAGTAACAGACACAATGATCTGTAAGAATAGAGTCACCTACTGTTGTCAAGTAAAATGACCTGATTAAATCTAAGCAATAACAGACACAATGATCTGTAAGAATAGAGTCACCTACTGTTGTCAAGAAAAATGACCTGATAAAATCTAAGCAATAACAGACACAATGATCTGTAAGAATAGAGTCACCTACTGTTGTCAAGTAAAATGACCTGATTAAATCTAAGCAATAGCAAACACAATGATCTTTAAGAATAGAGTCACCTACTGTTGGCAATGAAAATGACCTGATTAAATCTAAGCAATAACAGACACAATGATCTGTAAGAATAGAGTCACCTACTGTTGTCAATGAAAATGACCTGATTAAATCTAAGCAATAACAGACAATGATCTGTAAGAATAGAGTCACCTACTGTTGTCAAGTAAAATGACCTGATTAAATCTAAGCAATAACAGACACAATGATCTGTAAGAATAGAGTCACCTACTGTTGTCAAGTAAAATGACCTGATTAAATCTAAGCAATAACAGACACAATGATCTGTAAGAATAGAGTCACCTACTTTTGTCAAGTAAAATGACCTGATTAAATCTAAGCAGTAACAGACACAATGATCTGTAAGAATAGAGTCACCTACTGTTGTCAAGTAAAATGACTTGATTAAATCTAAGCAATAACAGACACAATGATCTGTAAGAAAAGAGTCACCTACTGTTGTCAAGTAAAATGACTTGATTAAATCTAAGCAATAACAGACACAATGATCTGTAAGAAAAGAGTCACCTACTGTTGTCAAGTAAAATGACTTGATTAAATCAAAGCAGTAACAGACACAATGATCTGTAAGAATAGAGTCACCTACTGTTGTCAAGTAAAATGACTTGATTAAATCTAAGCAGTAACAGACACAATGATCTTTAAGAATAGAGTAACCTAATGTTGGCAATGAAAATGACCTGATTAAATCTAAGCAATAACAGACACAATGATCTGTAAGAATAGAGTCACCTACCGTTGGCAATGAAAATGACCTGATTAAATCTAAGCAATAACAGACAATGATCTGTAAGAATAGAGTCACCTACTGTTGTCAAGTAAAATGACCTGATTAAATCTAAGCAATAACAGACACAATGATCTGTAAGAATAGAGTCACCTACTGTTGTCAAGTAAAATGACCTGATTAAATCTAAGCAATAACAGACACAATGATCTGTAAGAATAGAGTCACCTACTGTTGTCAATGAAAATGACCTGATTAAATCTAAGCAATAACAGACACAATGATCTGTAAGAATAGAGTCACCTACTGTTGGCAATGAAAATGACCTGATTAAATCAAAGCAATAACAGACACAATGATCTGTAAGAATAGAGTCACCTACTGTTGTCAAGTAAAATGACCTGATTAAATCTAAGCAATAACAGACACAATGATCTGTAAGAATAGAGTCACCTACTGTTGTCAAGTAAAATGACCTGATTTAATCTAAGAAGTAACAGACACAATGATCTGTAAGAATAGAGTCACCTACTGTTGTCAAGTAAAATGACCTGATTAAATCTAAGCAATAACAGACACAATGATCTGTAAGAATAGAGTCGCCTACTGTTGGCAATGAAAATGACCTGATTAAATCTAAGCAATAACAGACACAATGATCTGTAAGAATAGAGTCATCTACTGTTGGCTATGAAAATGACCTGATTAAATCTAAGCAGTAACAGACACAATGATCTGTAAGAATAGAGTCACCTACTGTTGGCAAGTAAAATGATAAACTCTCTCAAACAAGGATCAGGGCTCCACAAACGCTGGTAAGGTTAATCGGCAGTAGGCAAAGGGTACATGAACCTCTCCCCCCCCCCCCCAACAATCAGCAAAGGGTACAGACACAATGATCTGTAAGAATAGAGTCACCTACTGTTGTCAAGTAAAATGACCTGATTAAATCTAAGCAATAACAGACACAATGATCTGTAAGAATAGAGTCACCTACTGTTGTCAAGAAAAATGACCTGATTAAATCTAAGCAATAACAGACACAATGATCTGTAAGAATAGAGTCACCTACTGTTGTCAAGTAAAATGACCTGATTAAATCTAAGCAATAACAGACACAATGATCTTTAAGAATAGAGTAACCTACTGTTGGCAATGTAAATGACCTGATTAAATCTAAGCAATAACAGACACAATGATCTGTAAGAATAGAGTCATCTACTGTTGTCAATGAAAATGACCTGATTAAATCTAAGCAATAACAGGCAATGATCTGTAAGAATAGAGTCACCTACTGTTGTCAAGTAAAATGACCTGATTAAATCTAAGCAATAACAGACACAATGATCTGTAAGAATACGGTAACCTACTGTTGTCAAGTAAAATGACTTGATTAAATCTAAGCAATAACAGACACAATGAACTGTAAGAATAGAGTCACCTACTGTTGTCAAGTAAAATGACCTGATTAAATCTAAGCAATAACAGACACAATGATCTGTAGGAATAGAGTAACCTACTGTTGGCAATAAAAATGACCTGATTAAATCTAAGCAATAACAGACACAATGATCTTTAAGAATAGAGTCACCTACTGTTGGCAATGAAAATGACCTGATTAAATCAAAGCAATACATTTTTGTAACAGACACAATGATCTGTAAGAATAGAGTCACCTACTGTTGTCAAGTAAAATGACCTGATTAAATCTAAGAAGTAACAGACACAATGATCTGTAAGAATAGAGTCACCTACTGTTGTCAAGTAAAATGACCTGATTAAATCTAAGAAGTAACAGACACAATGATCTGTAAGAATAGAGTCACTTACTGTTGTCAAGTAAAATGACCTGATTAAATCTAAGCAATAACAGACACAATGATCTGTAAGAATAGAGTCACCTTCTGTTGTCAATGAAAATTACCTGATTAAATCTAAGCAATAACAGTCACAATGATCTGTAGGAATAGAGTCACCTACTGTTGTCAAGTAAAATGACCTGATTAAATCTAAGCAATAACAGACACAATGATCTGTAAGAATAGAGTCACCTACTGTTGTCAATGAAAATGACCTGATTAAATCTAAGCAATAACAGACAATGATCTGTAAGAATAGAGTCACCTACTGTTGTCAAGTAAAATGACCTGATTAAATCTAAGCAATAACAGACACAATGATCTGTAAGAATAGAGTCACCTACTGTTGTCAAGTAAAATGACCTGATTAAATCTAAGCAATAACAGACACAATGATCTGTAAGAATAGAGTAACCAACTGTTGGCAATGTAAATGACCTGATTAAATCTAAGCAATAACAGACACAATGATCTTTAAGAATAGAGTCACCTACTGTTGGCAATGAAAATGACCTGATTAAATCAAAGCAATACATTTTTGTAACAGACACAATGATCTGTAAGAATAGAGTCACCTACTGTTGTCAAGTAAAATGACCTGATTAAATCTAAGAAGTAACAGACACAATGATCTGTAAGAATAGAGTCACCTACTGTTGTCAAGTAAAATGACCTGATTAAATCTAAGAAGTAACAGACACAATGATCTGTAAGAATAGAGTCACTTACTGTTGTCAAGTAAAATGACCTGATTAAATCTAAGCAATAACAGACACAATGATCTGTAAGAATAGAGTCACCTTCTGTTGTCAATGAAAATTACCTGATTAAATCTAAGCAATAACAGTCACAATGATCTGTAGGAATAGAGTCACCTACTGTTGTCAAGTAAAATGACCTGATTAAATCTAAGCAATAACAGACACAATGATCTGTAAGAATAGAGTCACCTACTGTTGTCAATGAAAATGACCTGATTAAATCTAAGCAATAACAGACAATGATCTGTAAGAATAGAGTCACCTACTGTTGTCAAGTAAAATGACCTGATTAAATCTAAGCAATAACAGACACAATGATCTGTAAGAATAGAGTCACCTACTGTTGTCAAGTAAAATGACCTGATTAAATCTAAGCAATAACAGACACAATGATCTGTAAGAATAGAGTAACCAACTGTTGGCAATGTAAATGACCTGATTAAATCTAAGCAATAACAGACACAATGATCTGTAAGAATAGAGTCACCTACTGTTGGCAATGAAAATGACCTGATTAAATCAAAGCAATAACAGACACAATGATCTGTAAGAATAGAGTCACCTACTGTTGGCAATGAAAATGACCTGATTAAATCAAAGCAATAACAGACACAATGATCTGTAAGAATAGAGTCACCTACTGTTGTCAAGTAAAATGACCTGATTAAATCTAAGCAATAACAGACACAATGATCTGTAAGAATAGAGTCACCTGCTGTTGTCAAGTAAAATGACCTGATTAAATCTAAGAAGTAACAGACACAATGATCTGTAAGAATAGAGTCACCTACTGTTGTCAAGTAAAATGACCTGATTAAATCTAAGCAATAACAGACACAATGATCTGTAAGAATAGAGTCACCTACTGTTGGCAAATAAAATGTCCTGATTAAATCTAAGCAATAACAGACACAATGATCTGTAAGAATAGAGTCACCTACTGTTGGCAATGAAAATAACCTGATTAAATCAAAGCAATAACAGTCACAATGATCTGTAAGAATAGAGTCACCTACTGTTGTCAAGTAAAATGACCTGATTAAATCTAAGCAATAACAGACACAATGATCTGTAAGAATAGAGTCACCTACTGTTGTCAATGAAAATGACCTGATTAAATCTAAGCAATAACAGACACAATGATCTGTAAGAATAGAGTCACCTACTGTTGGCAATGAAAATGACCTGATTAAATCAAAGCAATAACAGACACAATGATCTGTAAGAATAGAGTCACCTACTGTTGTCAAGTAAAATGACCTGATTAAATCTAAGCAATAACAGACACAATGATCTGTAAGAATAGAGTCACCTACTGTTGTCAAGTAAAATGACCTGATTAAATCTAAGAAGTAACAGACACAATGATCTGTAAGAATAGAGTCACCTACTGTTGTCAAGTAAAATGACCTGATTAAATCTAAGCAATAACAGACACAATGATCTGTAAGAATAGAGTCGCCTACTGTTGGCAATGAAAATGACCTGATTAAATCTAAGCAATAACAGACACAATGATCTGTAAGAATAGAGTCATCTACTGTTGGCTATGAAAATGACCTGATTAAATCTAAGCAGTAACAGACACAATGATCTGTAAGAATAGAGTCACCTACTGTTGGAAGTAAAATGATAAACTCTCTCAAACAAGGATCAGGGCTCCACAAACGCTGGTAAGGTTAATCGGCAGTAGGCAAAGGGTACATGAACCTCTCCCCCCCCCCAACAATCAGCAAAGGGTACAGACACAATGATCTGTAAGAATAGAGTCACCTACTGTTGTCAAGTAAAATGACCTGATTAAATCTAAGCAATAACAGACACAATGATCTGTAAGAATAGAGTCACCTACTGTTGTCAAGAAAAATGACCTGATTAAATCTAAGCAATAACAGACACAATGATCTGTAAGAATAGAGTCACCTACTGTTGTCAAGTAAAATGACCTGATTAAATCTAAGCAATAACAGACACAATGATCTTTAAGAATAGAGTAACCTACTGTTGGCAATGTAAATGACCTGATTAAATCTAAGCAATAACAGACACAATGATCTGTAAGAATAGAGTCATCTACTGTTGTCAATGAAAATGACCTGATTAAATCTAAGCAATAACAGACAATGATCTGTAAGAATAGAGTCACCTACTGTTGTCAAGTAAAATGACCTGATTAAATCTAAGCAATAACAGACACAATGATCTGTAAGAATACGGTAACCTACTGTTGTCAAGTAAAATGACTTGATTAAATCTAAGCAATAACAGACACAATGAACTGTAAGAATAGAGTCACCTACTGTTGTCAAGTAAAATGACCTGATTAAATCTAAGCAATAACAGACACAATGATCTGTAGGAATAGAGTAACCTACTGTTGGCAATAAAAATGACCTGATTAAATCTAAGCAATAACAGACACAATGATCTTTAAGAATAGAGTCACCTACTGTTGGCAATGAAAATGACCTGATTAAATCAAAGCAATACATTTTTGTAACAGACACAATGATCTGTAAGAATAGAGTCACCTACTGTTGTCAAGTAAAATGACCTGATTAAATCTAAGAAGTAACAGACACAATGATCTGTAAGAATAGAGTCACCTACTGTTGTCAAGTAAAATGACCTGATTAAATCTAAGAAGTAACAGACACAATGATCTGTAAGAATAGAGTCACTTACTGTTGTCAAGTAAAATGACCTGATTAAATCTAAGCAATAACAGACACAATGATCTGTAAGAATAGAGTCACCTTCTGTTGTCAATGAAAATGACCTGATTAAATCTAAGCAATAACAGTCACAATGATCTGTAGGAATAGAGTCACCTACTGTTGTCAAGTAAAATGACCTGATTAAATCTAAGCAATAACAGACACAATGATCTGTAAGAATAGAGTCACCTACTGTTGTCAATGAAAATGACCTGATTAAATCTAAGCAATAACAGACACAATGATCTGTAAGAATAGAGTCACCTACTGTTGTCAAGTAAAATGACCTGATTAAATCTAAGCAATAACAGACACAATGATCTGTAAGAATAGAGTAACCTACTGTTGGCAATGTAAATGACCTGATTAAATCTAAGCAATAACAGACACAATGATCTGTAAGAATAGAGTCACCTACTGTTGGCAATGAAAATGACCTGATTAAATCAAAGCAATAACAGACACAATGATCTGTAAGAATAGAGTCACCTACTGTTGTCAAGTAAAATGACCTGATTAAATCTAAGCAATAACGGACACAATGATCTGTAAGAATAGAGTCACCTGCTGTTGTCAAGTAAAATGACCTGATTAAATCTAAGAAGTAACAGACACAATGATCTGTAAGAATAGAGTCACCTACTGTTGTCAAGTAAAATGACCTGATTAAATCTAAGCAATAACAGACACAATGATCTGTAAGAATAGAGTCACCTACTGTTGGCAAATAAAATGTCCTGATTAAATCTAAGCAATAACAGACACAATGATCTGTAAGAATAGAGTCACCTACTGTTGGCAATGAAAATAACCTGATTAAATCAAAGCAATAACAGTCACAATGATCTGTAAGAATAGAGTCACCTACTGTTGTCAAGTAAAATGACCTGATTAAATCTAAGCAATAACAGACACAATGATCTGTAAGAATAGAGTCACCTACTGTTGTCAATGAAAATGACCTGATTAAACTTAAGCAATAACAGACACATTGATCTGTAAGAATAGAGTCACCTACTGTTGGCAATGAAAATGACCTGATTAAATCTAAGCAGTAACAGACACAATGAACTGTAAGAATAGAGTCACCTACTGTTGGCAAGTAAAATGATAAACTCTCTCAAACAAGGATCAGGGCTCCACAAAAGCTGGTAAGGTCAATCTGCAGTAGGCCAAGGGTACATGAACCTCTCCCCCCAACAATCAGCAAAGGGTACAGACACAATGATCTGTAAGAATAGAGTCACCAACTGTTGGCAATGAAAATGACCTGATTAAATCTAAGCAATAACAGACACAATGATCTGTAAGAATAGAGTCACCAACTGTTGGCAATGAAAATGACCTGATTAAATCTAAGCAATAACAGACACAATGATCTGTAAGAATAGAGTCACCTACTGTTGTCAAGTAAAATGACCTGATTAAATCTAAGAAGTAACAGACACAATGATCTGTAAGAATTGAGTCACCTACTGTTGTCAAGTAAAATGACCTGATTAAATCTAAGCAATAACAGACAATGATCTGTAAGAATAGAGTCACCTACTGTTGTCAAGTAAAATGACCTGATTAAATCTAAGCAATAACAGACACAATGATCTGTAAGAATATAGTCACCTACTGTTGGCAATGAAAATGACCTGATTAAATCTAAGCAATAACAGACACAATGATCTGTAAGAATAGAGTCATCTACTGTTGGCAATGAAAATGACCTGATTAAATCTAAGCAGTAACAAACACAATGACCTGTAAGAATAGAGTCACCTACTGTTGGCAAGGAAAATGATAAACTCTCTCAAACAAAGATCAGGGCTCCACAAACGCTGGTAAGGTCAATCGGCGGTAGGCAACCCCCCCCCCCCCCCCCCCCCCCCCCCCCCACCCAACAATCAGCAAAGGGTACAGACACAGTGATCTGAGAATAGGCTATTTACAACTAAAATCACTTAGACAAGTGGATTAGGTCAGACTCATTATTTAAAGATTTCAGCTCAAATCTTGGTACTTATTTATGTCCTTGATAAATAAAATATTTTCTGGCAATTCTGCTTTGCTCCATGCTATCCAACTAGGAAATAACTAGTAAACAAGAGATATTCTGGGAATAAGCTTGTTATTTACTGATGTCCTATCTAGTCGTTGCTTCACAATATTGAAACTATAAAAAGTACTAACTGATTAAGGTTTTAGGCTGATAACTCACTTTTAATTTAAATCATTGCACTGTTTGCTTTTAAAATGTAAAATTTATAGGTAAATTCTAGGATGATGGTACATAATTTATTAATACATGTACTTTTTTCACATTTAAAAATTTAATTATGTTGCCTATTTATCTTTGCAGAATTATGTAATACATGAGTGCCATGTTTCATTAGTAACTTTCACTTGTACTGTTACCACTGTCTGCTTTAAATTTAGAGCCAAAGATACTTATTTCAGATGAAATCTGCAATTTGAATTTTATTCTGTTACTCAGTGCTTGTATTTCACTGTAAAAATGAAATGAAAGATTGTTAAACGTTGTTTAATGCCCCTTGATAACTTTGCTAATTGCCACACTGTTTTGAAGTTCAAAAATTATTTTAAGTTCTTCTATATGTGCTTTCTTCTATCCATTGCTACACCTCATTTATTGCCAAAATCTGACCAAAAAAAAAAGTCCAGTAACTTCAGATATGTAAAAACATTATTTTTCGTTGTATTTAGGTAATAAGTTAATTGTTAAAGTTTCAACAACAAAAAATACAAAAGGAAACAAAGGTGGTAAAGGAATAAAAAGAAAAATAGACACAGGTAAGTAAATGAGCACTATACACAGGTAAATGAATGAGCATTAAACACAGGTAAATGAATGAGCATTATACACAGGTAAATGAATGAGCATTAAACACAGGTAAGTAAATGAGCATTAAACACAGGTAAATGAATGAGCATTAAACACAGGTAAGTAAATCAGCACTATACACAGGTAAATAAATGAGCACTATACACAGGTAAGTAAATTAGCACTATACACAGGTAAATGAATGAGCATTAAACACAGGTAAGTAATTGAGCACTATTCACAGGTAAATGAATGAGCATTAAACACAGGTAAGTAATTGAGCACTATACACAGGTGAATTAATGAGCATTAAACACAGGTAAGTAAATGAGCACTATACACAGGTAAATGAATGAGCATTAAACACATGTAAATGAATGAGCACTATACACAGGTAAGTAAATGAGCAATATACACAGGTAAATGAATGAGCATTAAACACAGGTAAGTAGATGAGCACTATACACAGGTAAGTGAATGAGCATTAAACACATGTAAATGAATGAGCATTATACACAGGTAAGTAAATGAGCACTATACACAGGTAAATGAATGAGCATTAAACACAGGTAAGTAAATGAGCACTATACACAGGTAAGTGAATGAGCATTAAACACATGTAAATGAATGAGCATTATACACAGGTAAGTAAATGAGCACTATACACAGGTAAATGAATGAGCATTAAACATAGGTAAGTAAATGAGCACTATACACAGGTAAGTGAATGAGCATTAAACACATGTAAATGAATGAGCACTATTGTAAATTTAGAAATTTTCCCATTTTATCTTTGTGTTTAATTGTGAGAGTAACATCACTCAAAAAATAAATCTTTCACAAATGTTATGTTGATATGCTTTCTGTGCATTTATACTGACCATAATTGGATGATGTCAAATTTAAAGGGAACAATTATCTTAAAATGAAGATTTTTGCAAAATTAAACTGATTACAAAATTCTCTGATTATGATAGCATTTTCACCACAGTTGGGAAACAATGAAAAATCAGAAATCTCTTTTATGATCTTGGAAATAAAGTTGGGGCTGCATTGATGGTAGGCAGTGTGGTGACCACATTGCTACTTTTTTGAGCAGCATTTTATGCATCACCAACAATAGTTATTATTTATGCTTCTCCTGAGCCTGGTACTTATAGCTCGTACCCCTATTGCCCAATCTCTGAAGTAATAATTTACATAATACAGAATAGAAAGTTCCCCATTTAAATGTTAGGCTAGATTTTAGATGGAAAGTAAAAATTAGTCAAATGTGTGATAAAATTATGTCATTGAAATGTTTTTGTTCTTAACAGTGGTTAGAATGTTTGATTGCACAAAACAACACTTTTCACTTGTACATGCATAAAACAAATAGTATGAATTATAAAAAATGAAGATTTTTCAGTTTTAGAATATAGTGAATATTTCCATATAGCCATCAAGTAACATGGATATAGTGGATTAACGGTGAAATGAATGTGTGTCAAGCTTTTAATATTTGATTAATTAATTTTTTTTTATGTCATTTTCAGAAGAGAAAAATGTTGTACAAAAAAGAAAGGTGCCAAGAATAATGCCGCCGAGGAAAAAGATTGTACCGGTTATAAGGAGTATGTACTACTGTAAATGTATTAATTTTAGCGATTTTTGCAATAAGACAGTAGCACTTTTTAAAATACACCACTAAAAAACATGTTTGACATATAGTCTGTTTCTCAAAAGTTTTAGGCTAATTTAAATCCACTCAAATTAGTTGGGAATGAAGATTGTGCAAAAATAAGTACATGCTAAGATTAATATGTTTACAATGTCACCCCCTTTATTTTAAAAAATGACATCAAATGAAAATGTATAATAATTTTTGTTTGTTGGAATGCCAAATACACCTCCAGTTAAGTATTTTTGTCAGTTCTGGAAAGGTAGAGAAAACCAGAGTACCTCTGAAAAACTACTGACCTTTAGTAAGCTGTTTGTCCTAGTAAGAACTGCCTTAGCTGGATTTGTACTAAAGCTGTGAAAGATATTTTTGTTGGCTAACTGCCAAAGTCCCCCACTGATGACATATTGTTACGTAATTTGAAAATAACTTTTTTGAAATTTTTTGTTCAGCAGATATTTAAACATAATATGTAATATTTAAACATAGAGATTTTGACCTGTTTTGCTTGATACAGTCATATATATTTATTTTTCATCTATTTCTAGGAAAGGATATACTGGATGACATAGACAGAAAAGCCAGCATGCGTAAAATATCACAACGGGTTCAGTGGTCATCTATAGAAGATAGCATTGTAAGTAAGGTGTAGATTACCTGAACTTTAGTAATTTGTTGTTTATGTGTTTTTAGATGTGCTGTGTATGTCCTGCATCATGCATCAAGAAATTTTACACAATTTTATCTTTTCTTGAAGTCTGGCGCACTTATGATGGTAAAACTTGATATAAATGTTTGTGGGCAAAACTCAAATTCAGTTTTGCAAAATTGGTTGACCTTGACTTAAATTCAAGGTCACATTGTCCTTCATTAGTAAACAATTTAAACATTTTTTTGCAGTTATCAATGCCCAGAAGCTTCACACTTTATAATATATTTATAGCCTCAAGACTTAATGGTTTACCAAGATTGTGGCTGTTCTTGACCTTGGCATACCTTCAAGGTCATGGTGAAAATATTAAAACCTTAAAACATCTGATCATGTACCAAAAGGACGAGAAACTTAAAACTCCATATATATATATTAGCTTAAAGACACAAAGCTGTACAAAATTTGTAGTTGACCTTGATCTACATTCAAGGTCACAGTGATCTAAAAAAAATTATCAAATTAACTTACAGTTTTATTATATTCTTCCACTTGTTATAATTATTAATTTGTTTTTCTGTCTTACACTCCCATTACATTTTTTGCCTGTCTATCTGTCTGTTGTTTGTGTGTCATATTTTGGTTACCAGGCAGTAACCACAGTAACCAATCTTTAAACAGTCTTAATAAGGTTTACAGTACAGATATATATCTACAATATTACAGTAATGAAATACAAATGGAATTGGAATTTGAACATTTCTGTTTCGGCATTCTGGGAATTGTTTACATCAGCCACATAGTGACTGGATGATGGGTGAAACACTGCATTCTGGGAATTGTTTACATCGGCTACATAGTGACTGAAATGATTAGTGATACACTTCTGACTGTGGAAGACTTTTTATTTTAATTTCTAATTCTCTTATTTCAGCTTCTGACTTGTAAAATTGCCCAGTTAGTAATGAACAAGTCAGCTAGAGGATTAGTTGTACCATGGACAGTTGTCAGAGATGTGCTATATGAACATGCACCACAGGTAGTTATATTTTTAAATACCAAGTATAGAAATCTAGTTAATTCATAATTTATTTATTCAAGAAGATTTTAGTTTTAAACCCTAATTGGTTTTATATAACAAAAAAAAAAAACAAAAAAAAACTTATCTTTGGATAAATAAAATGGAACATAGGTACACAACAAGAAAAGGAAAATTAATTCTTAAAAAACAGAATTCATTTAATAATTCAGAATTACTTGCATCTCTGGATTTATGAAATGTTTTCATTGTGCATAAACTTTTTACATTTTAATCGTCTCCTCCAAAACCACTGAGCCAAATTTAATGAAACTTGGTAACCATAATGCCTTGGTGAAGCCCTTTCAGACTTGCTCAAATGAAGGAGTTATTTCCCCTTGGGGCCCCATAAGGGGGTAAATAGTGAAAAACTTTAAAAATTTTCTCCTCTGAATCTACAAGAGATATACCTTAGTTATTTCATTTATAGCATTCTTAGGTCATTTATTTTCAGATTTGCACAAATGTTAGCCATGATGCTCAAAATGGGGAAATTGTAAGGCGCTGAGTGGGGAAATAGCTAAAATTATATATTTGTCAATATATCTTCAAAAACTTTTTACTATTTGTATAGGCATTTATATTAGAATATTGTAGGTATTGACATGACGATCTATTTGATATATGGATCAAGGTCATATGTTGAAAGGTCAAGGTCACAGCTGCAGAAGAAGATTTAAATTGCTAATTATCTTGAAAACTAATGACTTTTTGTATAGGCATGTATATTAGAATATTGTAGGTATTGACATGACAATCATATATGGTTCAAGGTCATATATGTTCAAAGGTCAAGGACATAGCTGCATAAGTATACTGAAATTGATTAATGATTTGGAAATTATTCATTGCACCACAGTTACTTCATGCATATTATGTAAGCTACTTATAAATGAATTGTGAGTGGATATAATTCTGATTTAAGTTTTGTGGGAGTTCTTAACTTGAGAAAACTTTTAAAGTTTCTGTACTTAACATATTGTCTTTTGCACTTTGCAAACAATATTGGACATATCTTCAGGTGAGCATTAAGGCCCATGGGCCTCTAGTTATACATGTGTTTAATTTTTTTTTTATCACTTTAGCATGGTTGACATTTGCCCTGTACCATGCCTGTAATTCTTTTGGACCACTGGCGAGATGGAAAATTAAGAAAACCATGCTCTACTTTTATCATGTATGAAGCTGCTTTTAATATTAATCTTGCACTTCTAATTTTTTACAGGAGTGCTTAAAACCCTTTCTGAAAATGCCACAGACTTGACATATTTCTGAAACAGACCTGAATATGCACAGGATGAGAAACAAAAATAAAATGACTTGGGATGGCACATTTTTGATGGGGCTGGTGGAGATGAGAATATACTAATTATGTTGAGTTGGCCTTATATTTTTGTATTATGTTTTGTGTGAAGGAACAGAATCCATGAAAATTAAAAAGTCTTAGTCAGCCAAGATCTTTTGTTGTTGTTGTGTGTAGTTTCTTACATTGCATATTTTTTACTTACAGGAGTCAGTAGACAAGACATCCCATGCTTGTCAGAGGAGGGTTTCATTTTCCTTGAAGAATTCTATTACACGTAACAACTTGTCCATGTTTCTATCAGAAGTCATGCAAGATCAGGTATTTTTGTATAGTTTGACTTTGATAAACAATTTTGTTTTGTCTACACTAAAACTCCATGTTTATTAGTTGATTTAACTTTCTGAATATTTAGAACTTTTTGTTTTCACCAACAAATTTTTAAGCTATAAATTGTCTTATAAAAATCCTTCCTAAATACATTAAGTCATAAAGACAACAAGGGAGAATAACATTTGTAGACTTGATATGCAAAACAAGAAATTAAAATTCCTATCAGTAATTAATGACAATTTGTTTTTAACATTTCTCTTTTTTCATAAAATGTTTATGAAACATATTTGTTGTAGGAAATTGTGAAAAACTTTGCTGGAAAGAAGTATCTACAATCATCACCATTTACCATAGACAACTTTAAGAAATTGGTTGCCATTTTACTGAAGAAATTTGCGTAAGTTTCAATAGCATCTCTTGTGATAAACAACAAAACTAAAGAAACAAACTAAATTTGATTGTTAATTGCTAATATGAATGTTTTTAATGGTAAAGAAGTTTAGAACTCATGATTTTTAGCTCAACTGGCTAAAGCCAGCTGAGCTAATGGCATGACGAATGTGCATGCGTGCTAGTGTAAACTTTGATCTTCTCCTCCGAAACCATTGGGCCAATTTGAACCAAATTTGGTGTGGAAGGTCCCTACCTGGGCCTAAAGTTTGTACCAGACAACCCCGCCCGACAACCAAGATGGCTGCTGTTACTATAAATAGAAAAAACCCAAAAATGGCCATTGTGGATCTATTTTTCCACCAATTAAACTCAAATTCAAAATGTAGAGAGTATATTGTGGGGGATTCAACATACGTAACAGGTTTTTCTGAGTCTTTTTTCATTAACCCAATTTTCACTAATCATGCAAATTAGGTGCAGTGTTTTGTGAAATCTTTGAAAATCTTCTCCTCTGAAACCACTGGGCCAATTGGAACAAAATTTGGTGTGGAAGGTCCCTACGTTGGCCTGACTAAAGTTTGTACCAAGCAACTCGGCCTGACATCCAAGATGGCCACATTAACTAAAAATAGAATGAAAAAAAAGGTAATTGTTGATCCATTTTTCCACCAATTTAGCTCAAATTTAAAATGTAGAAATTATATTATTGGGGATTCAACATATGTAATGGATTTTTCTAAGACTTTTTTCGTTGACCCAATTTTCTCTAATTATGCAAATTAGGTGCAATTTTTTGTGAAATCTTTGAAAATCAGCTCCTCTGAAACCACTGGGCCAATTGGAACCAAATTTTGTGTGAAAGGTCCCTATGTCGGCCTGATTAAAGGTTGTACCAGGCAACCCCGCCTGACATCCAAGATGGCCACCCTAACTAAAAATAGAAAAAAAAAAAAAAAAAAACAAAAATGGCCATTGTGGATCCTTTTTTCCATCGACTGAACTCAAATTTTAAATTTAGAAAGTATACTGTGTGGTATTCAAAATATATAACAGGTTTTTTCTGAGAAAATTTTATAGACCCAATTTTCAAGAAATATGCAAATTAGGTGTAATATTTAGTAAAAATCTTCTCCTCTGAAACCACTGAGTGAATTGGAACCAAATTTCTTGTGGAAGGTTCCTACATCGGCCTGAAAAAAGTTTGACCAGTCAAAGATGCCCGTTGCTACTAGATATTAAAAAAAATCAAAAATAGCCATTGTGGATCCATTTTAAGCTCAATTGGTTTAAACCAGCTTGGTTTATGGCATGGCGAAGTGTGCCTGCATGTGTGTGTTGGAAAGTAGGCTTCAAAGAAGCAAAAAGGGTCATAAGCTCAATTTATTTCCCATCTTTAGGTGATGAAGCAATTATGGTAACCATATCACATTGTCTTACAGAGACCACAGTGGCCGAGTGGTCTCAGCCCTCAATTTTGTCTACTAAAATGGTGGCCAAATCGACCTGGAATTGTGTCTGGCGACCTAAAATTTGTAAATGGTGGCCAGCTTGACCACCTTAAATTTGAACTTTTGTGACTAGAGAACAGATATTATTTCTGTGTTACAGAATTTTCATGGTACTGTTGCAATATAATGATACTGTTCAGGCAATATAATGGACACTTTACATCATCATTATTGTTATTAATCACAAATGTAAGTGATTGTAAGTCAATTTTAAAAATGTGCATTTTTGTTTTCCATAACTAAAAGTTGCCTTAATTTTTCATCATTTGGAAGAAAGATTGCCAGCCCACTTGGAATTTCAGCTGGCCGCCAGAAAATTTAAATTGGTGGCCAGCTGGCCACTTAGTTTTGAAACCCACTTTGAGGACTGGGTCTTAAGCATTTGATGTCCCCATACATTCCATAGCAAAAGGAATACTGTATCAGATAATCGATGTATACTCGGGCTGTAAAATGTCTTTGATTAACTGCCAATTATCTTAGGCACATGGAAAAAGTCCTTGCGTTAATCCGCTAATTACTCAACCAATCAGGATAATTAACTTGCATCATGGCACCTGTAAATCACTTGTTTTTGCCAGCAGCCTGAGCATCTCAGGTTTTATCGTTAAATAACTAAACACAACAGAGTTCCAGTTAATGGGTTTCAAAAACAAGGGCGACTTCAACTTCGCTTTTTCGGAAATATAGGGCGAAGTTTTTTGAAACAGGGCAAAGTTATCGCCCAACTTCAGCCTTATTTTGAGCCCTGGTCTTACACATGCAGCCAGTTGAGCATCACAGGCCCTATTTGGCCTCTTGTTAGATTTTCCTAATGTTGCCATTCGATTGTGAATTTGATTTCCTTTTTGCAATTTACTTATACCACATTATAATATGACCAAAAGATTAACTATTTTAATTACAAAATTGAAGGTCAAAATTGCTGACATTTTTAAAAAGTTACCACCAGAATCACACCTTTCATCTTTAACTTTCTTGACTCCAATTTCAATTTTTTTGTGCATTTCAGTAAGATAGTTTTATACTTATTTAAAAAATATTATTACTAAGTTAATGGTTGTAATAAAACAATAAGATAATAAAAGATATGCTGATGTAATTATATTCTATGGAGTATATTTGTTTGATACTGCATGACATATGGTTTTATTTTGTTTTGTTAGCTTAAGCGGAGTGAAATCCTGTGTGTCTTTACCAGACAGAGTATCAGATCTCAGCCAATACACTGTAACAGCATTTAATCACACTGTAAGCCTGGGATTCAGTGAGATCTCTGATAAAGCCAGCATATTGGAGGGAGTTCTACATAATATATTTCATGTAAGTTCAGTCAACAGATTTTTTATTGAGTGTTTTGTTACTGTGTTTGTGACATTGAATTATGCAATACATGTATTTTTCGTAGAAAATTCAATTAACTTGAATTTAGTGTGGTATTTTTTGTTGACTTCAGTCTAGATGTAATTGAAAATCGCTATGTGCATCTGCGATTACCAGAGAAATTTTTCTCTAGAAATAAACTGTTGCTGCTATGAGGATGGAGATTTTTCATGTAAAAAATGATGACGTTTATGCTAGAGTGATGTATTGTGGTGACCCTTTACGTCTATGTGCAAAAGATTTCACCATTAGTTTTATTTTTCAACATGTAAAATCCCTGTAGCAATAATTTGCTTTCTACAGAAATATTTTTTTGGTAATTGCAGATGTGCATAGCATTTTTCAATTAAGACTAAAATCAAGTAAATGAAAAATATGGAACTTAATTCAAGTTTATTTAATCTCCTGTGAAAGTGTTACATATTCGCTGTCACAAACACAGAGACTCAAACATTTTACTGATAGCTAATGTACAAAAATCAGTTGGTATCGTATTATGTGATTCTTTCGTTCTTCACGTGTCTGTTGAGATTTAAAGTTACACTATAAACAAATTAACAGATTTTTGTACATTAGCTATCAGAAAAACCAAAGTAATTATCCTAAAAATGATGGATCTTTACTGCTGAAAAAAGTCGATCATTAATCAACATCCACATGCAGTCCGCTGATTGTTCTTTCCTAAAAATGTATAATTTTCAAAATCAAGTATGATATAGTGTAGCAAGGTTTAGAATAACCATTGTTAGCATGGAACTGACTATCCAGTGTTACTGAACTATAGGTAAGTGCTGCTACACAGACTACTTAGTCTCTTCACATTCCTCTTTGTTTCTCTTCATTAAATAAAAGAAAGGATGGACAAGTTCAGGAATCAACAGCAATCAAACCTGAGACTTCTAACACTAGTCAAGCTTTCCACTTACTGTGCCACCCAGACAACAACAGTAGAAAGCTTTTGTATATTTTTTTATTGAAGTGCAAAGTTATTGCATGTAATTTTGAGCATTTAAGATATTTTGAACATTTATAATGTTTAAAAATTTTTCTTCCAGAGTTATGTATCTTTGTCTGATAAATCTGGTCGGGCTTATGAGATGTTCAAACTACTGAATCAGTATCCAGATGTCCTTCTGACCACAGTTATCAGGAAAATGAAAACAGCTTCTCTGATTGTAAAGATAAAGGTAACTTAACGTACCTGTAATTAACTTAATTAATTAACCTTCACTAAATGTTACTCACCTGACTTGGTACAGTAACCTTTAATAAATTTGTGTAATACAATAGCTTCTTTATTGTATAATCAGTCCCGAACTTTTTGTTATAAAGCTATGTTATTTAAAGCTGCATTAAGTTTTTAAATTTTCTGAAATTTTTTTTTTTGGTTTTCTAAAAGACTAAAAATATATTTTTTAAAAAATAGATAACTTCTAATCATGATCCGCATTGTGTTATGTATCCCTTACTAAGGCACAAATGAAAAATTCAATGAAGTTCTTTGTTTAATTTATCGTATTTCACTGTTTCATTTTATAAGTTGTGTTTAAATGACCTAGTTTCTTATGATGTAAGCATGTTCTAATATTAGATCCAACATGCTGCATCTCACTGGGAATTATTGTTGTTTCTGTATTTATTCAAGCTTTTATCGTTGAACCAAATGTAACATTGATGTAAGTGAAGGTATCTTGACTGGGGTATAAAATGCCATTAATCCAATCTAATCCACCCAATCCAGTGTTTTAACAAACTCAAACCTTTTTTATTTGTATTGTAGAAGGATAAAGGCAAAGCTCCATTAGAATCTGGTATTCACAATGTTAAACTGTCACAGAAGTAAGTGTTCTATATGTTGTATGTTATCATAAACTAATAATCTGAACATAAATATGATAATCATTGACTTCTGGTAAAGTTTATAAGAATGCTAGAGCTTTGCTTGTTCAAAGCTTTTTCGGCCTCACCATTTTGTTGGTGAATTATTTTGTGTAATTAATATTTTTTGAAATACTGTTTAAAAGTTTATTTATACAGCTACCTTAATCAAGTATAATCAGTTTAAGTCAAAACTGTATTTCGACGAAGAACATTTTTTCAAAAAGTTTCAGTTTAGTCTCTTTTTAGATAGACATGGTGTGCAGACAGGCTATGCTAGTCTGATGATAAGTCTTGTTGAATGAACTTGATATGCGTGTAATTTATTCTGTTTTTCTAACAGCTCATGTTTGATAGAGGGGCCTCAGTGTATGAGTGGTCTTACAGATCACAGTGCCTCTCATTAAGTAAGAAAGTTTGTCAGGTCACTTACGGTACTCAAGGTTGATGGTTTTCTCTGGACACTCAGGTTTCCTCCATCATCTCGGATCTAATTGCCTCAGTATTAGTCAAAGAATCTTGACTGGAGAGTATAACACCATTATTAATCCACTCCACTCTTGTTTGATGGGATAGTTCAGACAGGCTATTATCTCTTTACAGGTACAGTTACAAGTTCAAGTCAAGATATCCTGATTCCATATTTGAGGAGAGTGCCGAATGCTTCGGAAAATTATCGGACAAATTAAGTGATTCTTCAGATTCCATGCTATCATTCTTAGAAATTCCTAAAGGGGGATTTTGTGCTAATATAGTTGATCTGAATTTTCTTAGAAAGGTAGGTATCAAATATTGGTCTTGGCAAAAAAAGCCTTTTAAATCTAACAGAAGTGAAAAATATTAAACTATCATATGAGTTTAACATCCTTTCAGCATTGGTGAAAATGATACCACATGATTTGTAATGTACATTGATTTTCTTGAAAAATCTATTGTATTTTGAGATGTCATTAATTTGTTCATGAATATCATGTCATGTGATGAGTCAAATGATGTACTATTCACTGGTTTGGCTAGACTTTTGTCTTAATATATTTTGGAATGGTCAGGCTATCAGATTTGAAAGGATGACAAAAAATTACAGTTTGAATGAAATAATAAATTGGAATTATCATTGGTACTAAAGATATCAGAGTTAGTTTTATCAAATTTTTCTATAATTGTAAGAGGCTCATAAAAGAGTGATGTAAATGTAATTTGCTATATGAAACGGGCCTTACTGTAAGTCTTCAATAATGTCCCTCATGTATTTACAGTAAAACCTTCTTTAAATGCCCCTCAACTACTTTGCATGTGCCTGATTGGACAAATGGTCTAAAGCACATAAAATTTACAGATCACAGTGCCATTCTTTTACGTCATACCACTTCGGTCTCAAATGAGATGCGTGCTAGTAATAACCATGAACTTCAGTGTGCTTTCAGTAGTTGATGATTTATTGCTAAGGTTTAAATCTTACTCGGGCAGGTCCTGGTGTGAGAGTGTTTGTCAGCTCACATGCCAAAGATCAATTGACACTGGGCTCTCCAGTTTCCTCTACTATCTCAGAAATGACGTCCTTGATATACATGAAAAAATGTTGACTTGGACATAAAACACTTCAAATCAAATCTCTTACCTCTCCACTTTGCTTAATGATAAATTGAGGTTTGAAAGTATTTTAAATTAATTTTCTACTGATACAGTGTAACTTCCCAAAACCAACACCTCTAAATACTGACAACCTCCATAAACCGACATTGTCTGCCCGGGACGGATTTATTCTTATCCTTATATATCCTTATCCTTATATAAATCATGTAATAAAAACTTCCGAAAACGGACACCTCCGTATTCCGAACACAGCTTCTTTAACAGTAAATAAACTTCCGAATACCGACATTAACTGTGGAACAAATAATGTTTGAATGGTCACGAATGACTGCACGTGACGAGAACTCATATTACCGCAGGCTATGTATAACACCTGTTTACCTACGGTCGATGTTTACTAAATACATTAACTTATTAATTATAATTATTATTATTATGTATCTGTATCGTATGTAATTTTAAAATAAACAAACGTGTTTAAAACGTTTTATTAAAATGTGCGTTGTTTATATTTAAAAAACAGAAGTGGGATGACAAAAAGCTGCATGATGTTTTTAGATGCAAGGCAAAGGATTTTCTCAAAACAATACAGCTTTGAACTTGAATAAATCACGTTCTATTTTCTCTTTTTTTTTTCTTTTCCTTGTTTTTTTTTTTTTTTTTTAAATCTGAATGATTGATATGACCTCTTCTTCTCGGGCGAGAAAAATAAAATAAAATAACACAAACTTGAATACTGTTAGCAGGGCCCGATCTTGGTAGACGATAAGAACTAGGAATACAACTACGATGACAATATATGCACATTGTTTTATTGTTCAATTTGTTTAAGATAAAAATAAAATATAAATAACATTTAAAACATCACTTTACACGATGTAAGTGTTAACAAACACGATCGAATGCACACACATGAATACATTATAATAGCCATATCCAGTAACTGACTAAATTCTGACCTGGTAACGGACTGGAACGAAACGGATTCGAATCCGTTTTTTCAAACTTCTGAAAACTGACACCTCTGTAAACCGACCAAAATGACCGGTCCCGTAGAGTGTCGGTTTACGGAAGTTTCACTGTAATTTCAAACTGAAATTAGGCCACCATAATACATCATTGTTATGTTTATTTTTTTGTAATTTAGTTGACTATTAACACAATAATACCAAAAGATATCATAATTTTGGACCCTACAGAAAACTTTGTGGGACGTGGTGATCCCACTGTGAAAACTTTCCAACAGATGATAAAGAAGGATTATGATAAGGAAGAGGACATGGAAATGGAACAATTAACAGGAGAAGGTAAGAAAATTTATATCAACTTCTTATAACAGAATGATATAATATACTGTAAAATCAATAATGTTTGTTGGGTTTTAATTTTGAGTTTTTTTTGCAATTTTTAAAAAAAAAATTGGGAGAAATTGTTGGAAGAAAATTTCATGGAATTGAGTTTTATGAAAATAAATCCCAAATAAGGCCTCAGTAATTAAAAATTTTCATTGATATTAAATTTTGTGTTTTTTACTTGCCTACAAAAATAAAAAATATTGAAGTTTAATCCCCCATGAACATTTAGGATTTTTACCATAATAATCATTATTAGTCTCTATCTCTTGAATAATAAATGGTAAGATCCTTGTCTTCTGACTTCCGTAAGTAGAGGGTTGTGAGTTCAAACCCCAGCCAGATCCGCCCACATTTAAAATTTATTAGTGACTGTTTACTCCCCAAGTAGTTTATCTTCAGATTTAAAGTCATAGGTTGTTTGAATTTGACCTTAACAAATTATTTTAAATTTTCAATTGGAAAGCTAGCTTATGGATAACAGTCTAAGTTTTAATCCTTATTGTGCAAGAAATATTGTAAGAAATTTTGCCAGTTCTAAAAGTTGGTAGTTTCCTCAAGGTACTCTGTTTTTCCCCACCATCCCAAAACTCAAAGCCTCAATATAAGTGAAAGTAACTTGACAGGGATGAACACTATTAGTAGTCACTTACTCAACTAATTGATTATTTAGAAGGTTTTTACTTGCCTCATACTGACACTATTCAGCTAGTTTTGAATGGACTCACCAGCTTACCACGCCATCAGTACCTCTTAACATTTGTACAAAACAAAAAAGATAATGTTTACATCAAATATTCCCGAAAAATGTCATTATTACGGGAAAATGTCACTTTCATGCGATTTCATTGTCAATAAAAATAATTGTCCCACACAAGCGTTATGAGGTATCAAGTGGTGCTGTGGGGAAATCAATTGTAAAATGTCAGCAGACCATAGGTGTATCTAGATGTAGTGTTAAATACAGAATTATGTACATGTTATCAGTATAAAAATAGATTTAAAATCCTAAAATTTACGATAAAGTAAACTTTAAGTGAAATATATTATATTGTAGGACTAAATCAGTTTGACCTAGATAAAACCAATCAGCTAACCATTACTCTTAATGATCTCATAAATTTGTTTACAATAAATTTTGATTGGTTTGATGGAAGGGTATTGTACACACCATTAAGATTATTTCACTTGTACTGAGGAAGCCATTTCTGGAATTGTTAAAGAACCAGTAATGCTCAGGAAAAATTAATGACTGTAGGAAAATAAACTGACAATCTTACAGTAAAATCTGTTCTCAGTGATATTCAGACCCTGATGGTGAAAAAATAATTTAATACATTTATACCTGGAATCTGGTGGATGAAATTTCAAATGCTTTATAAAACAATTATGTAAAACAATCGAACATACAAATAAAAATAATAATTAACAATATTTTTGATTCATTCAACTGTAGATGAAGAAGGAGCAGACGATAATAATACTTCTAAAGGAAGTAGTAACAGCAGAGGACCTCCTCACACTTATATAGAACATTCCTACGGACAGCAAAGCTCAAATTACTGGACAGAGATTTCATCAAAAAGAAGTAAATTTGAATTTGAGTTAGACAGAACAGCAAAGAACTGGAAAAATGTAAAATCGACTTATGCTTCAAGGGCCATGATTACGATGAGACGTCAACAGCAAGAAAACTATTCCTTAAAACATTACAATGTTCAGGATAACTTTGTTATTAATGCTTGCTGTGTGAAAATGGCACTACTAGATACTGGAGCTTCCGCTGATACAGAACCTAGTCAGCAGACTGCTATGGAAACAGACGTTTCTACGACTTCATGTCAGCAGTCGGAGAGAAAAGTAGCAGAAGACACTAATGAACTAATGTTGAGTGAAGAAACCATAAAATCAGTGAAACAAAAGATACAAAGATATCTTCCATTCTCTGTAAGTTTATCATTATATTCATTCACTGAATCAGATGGAATTTAATGCTTGAATAGAGTAACATTGGAATATTTGTAATTTAATGGTCGTGCACAATTCAGTATACACCCAGCTTATCATTTAATACAATCTTGATTAAAACCAATAAGCTGAACTGCACCGATATCATCAGTAAGGGATGTACCTGGGTAAATGTTATCGGCATTCTTCAACTCTGTGAGAAATGTCACGTAATGTGACTGGAAAAATTAGTTATTAAATCAAACAGGTTTTTTTTTTCAAATTATAGATGTATGTGTTTTCTATGAAAAACTAAAAGCTAACAGTTTAATATCAGCAGATCTAAATTTAGCAAATACTTCTCAAGAATTACACTAAAACCTACTGTATTTAAAGTTCAAAATTGATATAAAGCAGTATTAATTGTTTGCTCAGTGTCTTCACGAGTGGTAAGGTGCAGAAATTGTAAAGAAATTCTATACCATTGTCTAATAAAGCTGACCTGTACAAATGAAAACAAAAGATAACACCTTAAAGACCTTTGCTCTTTGTGACTGAAGCCTAAAAAGGTCATAACTAACAACTAAGGTATAAATTTCTGCAGATACATGTCCACTTGTGATTTCCCAGCAATTGTGATCTCATGAGAGAAGAGAGAGAGAGAGAGAGAGAGAGAGAGAGAGAGAGAGAGAGAGAGAGAATGTGTGTGTTTGTGTGTGTGTTTACAGGTCAACTACTGAAGGTATAAATTTCTACAAATACATGTATTCTGGTGATTTCTCAGTAAAAGTGATCTCATCAGTGAGAGAGAGAGAGAGAGAGAGAGAGAGAGAGAGAGAGAGAGAAAGAGAGAGAGAGAGAGAGAGAGAGAGAGAGAGATAGAATTTACATGTTTTATTTTAACCATTACAGGTCAATATGGATGAGGTATGGATAACATTTACTGATGAAGACATTGAGGTTGCCAAGATGATTTATTCCTTTATAGATAGTTACAAAGAACATGGAGTGACAGTGTTTGATCTGAAGGTGAGATACTTATATACAAGTACTGCTGTACTGAAGAAAATTTTGATGGCTTAGAACCATCCCAATTAGGTATTATCCGAAAAAGTTAATAACTGCAGGCTTATTGGAGTTACTCATCTAGATCATTACATGAATTCTTCAATGCATCATGGTTGGATTATCATAGCTACATTGTAGGCACAAAAAATCAAAATAATTAGGCATGTTTTGAAACTGCTTTGTATATCTATCTATGTGTAAAACAAAATGCAAGAAAAATAAAAATTTGTGTCTGGAATCAGTTACTGTTTTATTATCTATGATTGGCTCATTGTAATCTGTCAATCATCAGTTATAATTCAAGTTGCCATCTGTTGTATATGATAATTGACATTCTTTCTTGTAAAATAAATATCGAAAGATGAAATGGCACATGGAATCTTTAGTAAGAAACATAATCTTTTGACAAAGAAATTTTTTCATGATCATTTGTAGTTATGTTTTGATTGTCCAGTTGGTTTTTGATCCTCTATACTTTAAACCAGGAGGGGACCTCTGTACTTTAACCAGGAGAAGCCTGGTTTACTTTAAACCAGGAGGGGACCTCTGTTCTTTAAACCAGGAGAGGCCTCTGTATACTTTAAACCAGGATAGGCCTCTGTATACTTTAATCCAGCAGGGGCATCTGTATACTTTAAACCAGGAGAGGGCCTCTATATACTTTAAACCAGGAGGGGCCTGTGTATACTTAATAAACCAGGATGGGCCTGTGTATACTTTAAACCAGGAGAGGCCTCTGTATCCTTTAAACCAGGAGAGGCCTCTGTATACTTTAAACCAGGATGGGCCTCTTTATACTTTAAACCAGGAGGAGCCTCTGTATACTTAATAAACCAGGATAGACCTCTGTATATTTTATAAACCAGGAGGGGCCTCTGTATACATTATAAACCAGGAGGGGCCTTTGTACACTTTAAACCATGAGAGGCCTCTGTATACTTTAAACCAGGATAGGCCTCTGTATACTTTAAACCAGGAGGGGCCTGTGTACACTTTAAACCAGGAGATGCCTCTGTATACTTTAAACCAGTATAGGCCTCTGTATACTTTAAACCAGGAGAGGCCTCTGTATACTTTTAACCAGGAGAGGCCTCTGTATACTTTTAACCAGGATAGGCCTCTGTATACTTTAAACCAGGAGAGGCCTCTGTATACTTTAAACCAGGATAGGCCTCTGTATACTTTAAACCAGGAGAGGCCTCTGTATACTTTTAACCAGGAGAGGCCTCTGTATACTTTAAACCAGGATAGGCCTCTGTATACTTTAAACCAGGAGAGGCCTCTGTATACTTTTAACCAGGATAGGCCTCTGTATTCTTTAAACCAGGAGAGGCCTCTGTATACTTTTAACCAGGAGAGGCCTCTGTATACTTTTAACCAGGATAGGCCTCTGTATACTTTAAACCAGGAGAGGCCTCTGTGTCCTAAATAAACCAGGATGGGCCTCTGTATATTTAATAAACCAGAAGGGGCCTTTGTATACTTAATAAACCAGGATGGGCCTCTGTATATTTTATAAACCAGAAGGGGCCTTTGTATACTTAATAAACCAGGATGGGCCTCTGTATATTTTATAAACCAGAAGGGGCCTTTGTATACTTAATAAACCAGGATGGGCCTCTGTATATTTTATAAACCAGAAGGGGCCTTTGTATACTTAATAAACCAGGATGGGCCTCTGTATATTTTATAAACCAGAAGGGGCCTTTGTATACTTAATAAACCAGGATGGGCCTCTGTATATTTTATAAACCAGGAGGAGCCTTTGTATACTTAATAAACCAGGATGGGCCTCTGTATATTTTATAAACCAGAAGGGGCCTTTGTATACTTAATAAACCAGGAGGGGCCTCTGTGGCTGAGTGATATAAAGCACAGACTAACAATCATATTGCCTTTCATCACCACTTGTGCAGTTTCTAGTACATGTATAAGAAAATTTGCCGGCTTGCTTGCCAAAGATTGTGTTTTCTCTCCACGTACCCAAGTTTCCTCCATCAATTTGCCAGAACTAACCACCTTGATCAAAGTATAAGAATCTCGACTTTAGCATAAAAACAACATTACTTCATTCCACTCCTTAGACCAGGTGAAATGTACACTTAGGTTGGGTTAATGGAGTGTAAATGTAATCTTTATACATTTGAAGTAAAAAATGAAATACAGTTTTATAATCAATAATAGGTCTGATTAATCATATACCCTTCAGAAGATTTAACTAGTACATTAAGATTCCATTATCATTAGTTAATTTATATCTTCGTATTAATCCTCTCCTGACTGGAAAATTTTTTTTCTGCATACTTTTATTCGTGATTTTGAACCACATAAAAAAAAAAACTTTTCTTAGTCTGATGTTACGTTGATAATGAGTTTGTGATTAAGAGATGGGATTTTATAGACATATTTGACATATTTTGTAGCTACTTTGATCCAAAACCTTATAATTAAAATATTGATTTTCATTTCTTACATAATTTATAGATGTCAAAATGGTTTTTTTTTTTGTATACAGTAGAAAATTACAGTGAATCTTGAGTCACTGCCACCATCATCTGTCCACTTAAACTTTTGGCATCATAAAGGGGAGTGAGAGAGTTTTTTAAAGCCACATTTTTTGTGTTCATTAGAAATTTACAGTAAAATTTTGTTTCACTGTGACTATTTGTTCGCTTTTACTTCATAAAATGGAGTGAGAGAGTTTTTTAAAAGTCACATTATTGAGGTAAAGCAGAAATTTACAGTAAAACTTTGATTCACTGCCAGCATTTGTTCACTTAAGCTTTCAGGAATATGAAAAAGGGGGTGGAGTTGGGGTGAAGGTGTTGTCGTTAAAAGCCACATTTTTGGATTCAGTAGAAAATTTACAGTAAAACTGATTTACGGCCACTATTTGTACCCTAAAACTTTTGTCATCATAAAAGGGAGTAAAAGAATTGTTGTTTAAAGGCACATTTTTGTGTTAAGTGGAAATTTACAGTAAAACTTTGATTCACAGCCACCAATTGTTCACTTAAACTTTTGGCATCATAAAGGGGGTGGGTGGGTATGTGAGAGAGTTGTTCTTTAAAGCCACATTTTTGTTTTAAGTGAAAATTTACAATAAATTTAAATCACTATTCGCCACCACTATTTTTTCTTTTAAATGTTTGTTATCATAAAGGGGAGTGAGAGAGTTGTTGTTGTTATCATAAAGGGGAGTGAGAGAGTTGTCGTTGTTATCATAAAGGGGAGTGAGAGAGTTGTCATTGTTATCATAAAGGGGAGTGAGAGAGTTGTCATTTTTGTGATCAGAAGAAATTTACAGTAAAAATTTGATTTACTGCCACCATTTGTTCACTTATACATTTTTGGCCGGGTTGCACGGAGTGAAAATCCGGCTTATGGTATGGTGAATGTCGGGTGGGCGGGCGGGCACCTACTTTGTGAACTCAACTCCTCCCACAGTTTTCAACCAAAAGCCTTGAAACTTCACAGAATGTTTGTATATATATTGAAGATGTGCACTTGAGTTTATGGAAAAATTTCCAGATTTTTTCCCCATTTTTCCAGACTTTGAAACTTAGTCACTTTTTAGCCAGTTTTTGAACTGGGGGGTACCTACTTTGTGAACTCAACTCCTCCTACAGTTTTCAATCAAAAACCTTGTAACTTCACAGAATGTTTCTATAATTATTGAAGATATGCACCTGACTTTTTAGAAATATTTACAGATTTTTTCCCATTTTTCCAGACTTTGAAACATAGTGACTTTGTATTGTATATATTAAAAGATTATCAAACATGTGCACCTGACTTCAAATGATGTAGTGAAACCTTCATGCCATTACATCCTACTGTGACAGGTTTTAAATTTCAAATCTTTAAAAAAATAGGATTATTATACATATATGAAAGAAAACTACAAAAATGTTTATGTTCTAAAAGTCATTGGTTTATTAGCTACTGAATGTAAGTGTGGAAAGCTAGTGCTGTCACCCTTTTGCCTATCTGTCCTGTACTGTCCATCTCATCCACTCCATTCCAATGTAAAGTTTCTGGTGCACATTTTTTCAATTTACTGTAGCTTTAGAAAATGTTAAAATGATTGAGATTTTCCTAATACATATACATGTATATACTTGTTTCAATACTCTTTCATATATATTGTCATTGTTCGACCTATTTCCCATTTTTGGACTTTCTGTGAAGTATAAAAAAACAACTTGTGCATTTTGCTTTGTGCAATTATTTATAATTCCTTCCACCCATTCAATAGAAATTTAAATAACAACCCGGCCCATTGAGTCTTTGACCCATTTTGTATCATTAAGGTAGAGAAAGAATTTTTGTTTAAAAATCACATCATTATTATTATAATCACAGATGCGCAAAAAAAACTTAAGCATATATATATCCAACAGTTTATATTTTTTTCTCACATTTCCTATTACACATCCCCCAAGTAGTTCTACATAAGTTAACTAAATCCAAAGATCTTTGTGGCAAGGATTTGGACAGCCCCCCCCCCCCCCCCGCCCACACCCCACCCCCCCCACCCCCCCCCCCCCCCAAAAAAAAAAAAATAAAAAATAAAAAAAAAATAAATAAATAAAATAATAAAATAATAAAATAAAATAAAATAAAATAAAATAAAATAAAATAAAATAAAATAAAGTTAAATAGAATAATAAAATAAAATAATAAAATAAAATAAAATAAAATAAAATAAAATAAAATAAAATAAAATAAAATAAAATAAAATAAAATAAAATAAAATAAAATAAAATAAAATAAATAATTGAATTGAATTGAATTGAATCAAATTAAATTTTAAAAAATGGAAATAAATAAATAAATAAAATAATTAATATATAAACCAAATAGAAAAACACAATATATATACACTTTTTACACTTCATTCTTGACTATTTCTTGGAAATTAAGCTGATAACAGATTTATAACTTATTTGTCACAAGTTATACCTTGTATGTGCCTAAAAAGTCATTCTAAATTAATTTTGGCAAAAACATCAAGCATAGAGAAGGTTGAAAGAAGCTTTAACATGCGTTTAACTTTTTTTGGCTGGGACATTTTTTGTGTCTTTTAACAGATACACTCTAATTTCTGAAGGAAAAAAGCTTTAACAAAAACATATTAATTAACCTTTCATGTAACTCTCAGCTGCTGGGGCATACATCTTTTCTTGTTTTATTATAATTTTTGTTTTATAATTTTTTATTTATTTGTTTATTTATTTATTTTTTTTGTTTGTTTTTGTTTTATATGTATGTTTTATATTGATCAGCAGTGTACTTGTCTTCGAGTGCAGACGTACTGGTTTTGTGTTATCATATATGTTGCATCGATTCCATTATCGATCTTGTTTTGTTATGACAAATGTTCATCTTTGGTTTCTGATCCTTGCATTTCAAGTTAGATCTTGTATTGCTATATTGGGTTTATTTTGCAAATGTTTGAATTATTTTTTACACAAATGAATACAGGAGACATTGTGTTTACAAGCAAAATTATACTCAGATATTAAAATGATTGACATTTATTTTATTAAAGGATTTGAATCACCTTGGCAATTTTCATAAATTTCTGTTATCTTTAATAAAATGAAAATAACTTTAAAACTAGCTGTGAGCCTTGATAAGTACTTTATAGGCAGTTTAAAATCATGAACCTGTGTGTGTTTGGGGAGTTGGGGGGATTGGTTGGTTGAGTGGGTGTATGCTTGCACACATCTGTCTGTCTGTCTTTCTGCCAGCCTGCCTGCCTGCCTGCCTGCCTGAATGAATGAATGGATGAAAGAATGAATGAAAGAATGAATGAAAATGATCATTATGTATGGACAGTTAAGTGAAGTACTGGATTTTTATGTGCCAGTTTTTGTTCTCTTATATCTAGGCTGAGTCTGTTCATTGATGATGGGGTAAACGGAAATAAAAACCCAGAGAAAACCATTGAACTGTGGGTAACTGACAAACTTTCTTACACTAAGATCTGTCCCTAGTAGGATTTGAAGCAAGGCTTCAAAACACACTGTGATCTTTATTCTTGCTTGCATTTTAACCATTCAGCAACTGAAGCTCCCTGTATAGACAAAGAGTGACAGGGTTTAACATCAGTTGTTAAACCCATTGGTCTGATTGGATAAATAACATCAAGTTTTTATTTGTAAAAAATATTACATTTGTTCCATAGTCTAGCAGATCATGTAGATTTTGTTTTACCTGTTACTTGTTTCATTTGTCTGATTACCATTTGTGCTAGATGGTTGTTGTGCCTCTGTTGTTACCAAAAAAAATGTCAAGTTAATAATTGTTTATAGTATAAAGAGGCAATATTTGATGTAAATAGCTAATTAACAATAAATGATTTTAATGAAATAAACCCTGAAATGAATTTTATTATTTTGAATATACTGGGGTATGTCATAAACATGAGTAAACAATATTTGATATAAATAACTAATTAAAAATTAATGATTTTAATGAAATAAACCCTGAAATGAATTTTATTATTTTGAATATACTGGGGTATGTCATAAAAGTGAGTAATTTTGACCTATTTTATCATATGTATCCATAAATTATTGTATTTTATCCTTTTATACTCCTCAAATTGACTTATTGTTTTTCATATGTTATGTTTTTTTTTTTTTTGTTTTTGGTGAGTTTGCTTGTGTATAGTTGTTGGTTTTTTCAGGACACTCAGAATTCCTCTACCATTTAAGATATAAGTTAATGAATTTTAAATGGGGCATGAAACAACATTCATTACTTCACTTCAATTTCTGTAAATAAAAGTGCATTTTCATTTATTCCATTGACCCAGTTTTATTGTTTGTTTCTTTTAAATTGACCTAGTTTATCATTTGTACTTCCCCAAATTTTACCATTTGTACTTACCAAACAGAGATGCCATATAAGTTTATTGGCATCTTAGACCCTCTTTTTCTGAAATTGAACAATTACTTTCTTCATTAAAACATGTTTTCCTGTTGTAAAACCGGTCTGACGTTTCAACTCTCCATTATCTCCGGCAATTTATGAAATAAAATTACAAATTTGAAGTTATTATCCCACAAATGCCTTACCAATTTATTATTATTATAAAAAAGACTTTGAAAATTTCTGTTAATTTTGATACAAATTAAATATTATATGATTATTTTGTGTAATTATTGTAGAAAGAATTCAGAAGAATGGAAAAATTTGGAAGTATTTTAAAGCATTTAGAAGACTCTGATGCGGTAAGTTTAGTTTCCTTTTCAATTTCCGATAATTCTTGTAAACTTAATTACTGTGAGAATTAACAATGTTTTAGATCCGTTACAGCTAGGAGACATTATTGCTGCAAGGGAGGTAATTAATTCTTGATCAATGTACATAAGACAAATTAACTGAACAACACCAAGGGGAATAACTCCAATATTGTGATGTGGAATTAGTAATAATTTACACAAATTGCAGATGTATTAATTAAACAGAAAATATATTCATTGTTTACAATTCATATGTACTTTTAAATGTATGTTAACTTGTTTTTTGTAAGTTATTAATAAAAAAATTGTTTACATAAATTATTTATGAAAAAGGATCTGTAAGTCATAAATAAAGTTTGATATTGTGTCAAAATTTGATGATATTCACTGCAGTTCTGATTTCAGACATTGCCAATGGTTACAACAAATGGGTCATTGTTTAATGACATCATTTGATGCTGTTTTTAAATACACACCAATCATTCTTGTACCTAGATAATGCAAAATCATGTCAGTCACATAACAAAACAAACGGAACCCTTTGAGGTCATTTTAGGAAGAAACAAAAATAGATAGATAGATAAATAAATAAATAAATAAATAAATAAATAAATAAATAAATAAATAAAAACTACTACTACTAATAATAAATAAATAAAAACAAATTTTGAAAAAATAAAATTAAATAATAAATAAATAAATAAATAAATAAAAAAAAGAAATAAATAATATGAAAATAATAATAATAGATAAAATCCAGGAAAGCAAGTGCACTTTCTGATGCTGTCCTAGAAATGAGTATTTATTTCCTGATTTAAATTATAATTAGATTTTGCTATAGCTACATTGACACTCATATTAAACTTATTTTATTGGCTGAAAGAGCTTTTAACTTAAAAGATTTTTTTTCAGTGATAACTAACTTACTTCCTTTTCTGTTTCTAATAGATAAGTTTTGCTGAAAGAGGTTTGGACTGATGATTTTGACTAGCATTAACAAAAGCTTAGACACATAGATAAATTGTTTTTGAAATTAATTTTCTAGCAAAAAAGACCAATGACCTACATATATTTTTTTTAATTTTCTAGCAGAAAAGTTTATTGACTTTAGGATTTTTTTATGTACATGTATTCATAATTCTTTTCTGAATTCTTATACATCTTTTGTATTTCTTTTCATTTTTCTTTAAAAAAAGCCGTTCAGTTGATTACAAGTTGACATCTTATAATGATGTTTGAAATCTTCTAAAGAAAAAGAATATTAAATTCACAAATTTAAAAAAAAAAGTCACAAAGTCATATTATTAAAAAACATATATGCACAAAAAAAAAAAAAAAAAAGGAAATTGTCTCATGATAATTATATTGCTATACACACACAAAGCCAGCAAATATAATAGAATCACATCCAAATTTGAAATTGTTAACTCATAAAATTTTCAGGTTATAGAATAGACAGTTTTGCACTATAAAGTCAGCGTCTTGTTGGCACCATGTGTGGTACTAAGTAATGTATATATAGGACTATTATAGTACTCTGCCAAAAGTATTGGCACTCATGTTGCATAATTTTCCAAGTAATTTCTATTTTAAATTGTTTTATTTAAAGTAATTCCAGAAACAATTTATAATGTTTTCATTGAGAATCAAATTTGTTTCCTTTTCCTACTAGCATTTGAAAAATTTTTGCCTGATTAATCATAATTAAAAAATCAAGTTGAATATAATTCAAATGTTTTGATCGAAGCACATTTATAGCATAATTATACACTAAATTGTCTCTTACTGTGTTCAAGTTATGGCTTTTCTTTAATAATAAAATTGTTAAAAATGTCAAAATAATGGAATAATTCTGTTTTTTACAATAAAAATATCGTAAAATTCAGTCCAGAAATAACTTCAGGAAATCAGATTTAACATAAAATTTAGTCCAGAAATAAAGTCGGAAATCTGATTTGAAGAAGAAACTAATGGGGAAATTATGTAATCTTAAAGACTTCTGGCACCGGACCATACTTCCTTTGGATACTGATTGACAAACATTTGATGTTTTCTGGTATTTAGGAATTTGTGTCTGGAGAATTTTCCTAAAGTTAAAAAAAAAAAAAATTAAATAAATAAATAAATAAATAAATAAATAAATAAATAAATAAATATAAATAAATAAATAAAATAAATTATAATAAAATTAAATTTAAAAAAATGAATAAATAAATAAACATTAAAAAATGTAAATAAATAAATAAATAAAAATAAAACATTAAAAAATGTTATACTGTATCACTTGGTGCACAGGTGAACCCCACTGGCAAATCCATATTTCTTTTTCAGCATTATATATGAACTGAACTTGTTCACTTCTACACACTGTTGGTATTGTTCATTACTAAAATGAGATGAACCATGCCAGTTACAAATTTAGAAGTGAAATAGTAAATAAATGAGTATGACAATTGTGAAAAGAATCGATGTATTTAACATAAATGTCTAACATTTATTATTTATATATTACAAACATTATGATATAATTTTTTTTTTTTTGCGAAAAATGGGATTATTTATGGTTATAAATAACCAAGATTTTGGCAAAGAAAAAAGTATAATGTTTCCATATTGACTAATTTTATGTTTTTTTAAGCATGCCATGAATTGATAAATAAATAAAGACCGATATTATAGAACAATATTTCATGATAAAGTAAAGAAAATGTATAAGATTACGGACATTAACCATTATTTAAAATTAAAGAGAAAATTTTTTCTTGAAGAAGTAAAGAAAATGTATCAGATTTAATACAGACATACAACAAGTGTGTGTTAATAACATAAAAACATTTTTTCTTTTGCTTTGGCGATATCATCAGAATGTTTATCAGCTTAACCACTGTAAATCATGAGAGTTAAATTACTCGATTTCACCAGTAAACATAAATGTGTAAAGGCATTAATATGTTGTTGATTTAAAACTGATATCATCTATATGAAAATATGTGTTAAAAGGCTTCAATCAATATTTTCGCAAGTCATAAGGATTCTTCCCGTGAAATTTGCTAAAATTACAGTCTTAGTCAATTACTTTAATAATTCAAAGTTTCAGATGAAAACATAGACATTTTTTAGTTGGTGTTTAAATCATTCCGGAAAGGATGTTTTTCCATTTACAATTTTTCAGCATTTTTCGCCTGTTGCTTAGTTTAAATAAAATTATAATAGAAATAATAATTGTAAATAATAACTAGAAATTTGATCAAGTTTTTTTTTCATAAAATTAATCTGGCCTGAATACTAATAAAAAATAACAAAAATATGTAATTCCAAACTTGTTCATTTCAATTTAAAGAACCAAATAAATAATGTATTAAGTAACCGTAGGAAGCCACATTTAACATAATTATTATATGTGCTAGGAGAAAAAAAAAAGAATTACCTACAGTAAAATATTTATTAAATTTCTTTGATGTTTCTTTATGTCTGATTACCGTAAGTTCTATAAGGTTAGGTACAACATTGCATTTCTTCGGTTATTTTTTTACGACTCGGTTTTAGATACAAGGCCGGTCAAAATAACAAGAAAAGTATTAAGATTAACTTTTAACTGAAATATTCCCTGCTAGTTTATAAATGTTTTCATTTGTTAAAGACTGTTAATTTAAATAAGGCATATTAAGACAAGTTGGTGTTAAAATTAAGCTTTACTTAAACGCAATGTCTTATAGTTATTTATAATAGTAATAAAAATGATTTAATTATTATATTTACGAAAGAATAAATACCTGAATAGACCATTTACCAATTAAATGTTCCGAGTCATCGTGAATCATTTTCCTATTTAGATATTACAATGACAGGGGACAAAACCTCTGAATTTTCGGGTTTTTTTTGTACAAAAGCACTGTTTTTACCAAGTGTAATTTCTATGTTGTCATTTTATTTAAAAAGTTTACCAGACAAGCCTAAATACATTTGAGACATTATATGCAAAATAAAATGGTTTAAAAGATGAAAATCTTATTTTTAGCTTTTTGTTTGCCAAGAGAAGTCATGTTTTATGTAACGAAAAACCCCGAGAACTATCCAGTCAAGTTGTAAAATCTTAATAGAAAACCGATTCATATTTTTGTCGGAATTTTAATTGGCAAATCCAGTATTAAAGATGACGACTTAAAAATATTACAGATTTATAATTGTTAATTTATCTCACTGATATACAAAAACCAAACTGGAATACAAAAATAAAATACATTTTTCAGAAATAAAAACATTTAGACTATATGACTTTTATGATATTTATGGATTCTTGTAATGTCATATTGTTAATTCAAGCTTGAAGCCACTTCTGAAATGTGAAAGGTTGCGCTTGAATCCACTTCAGAAATGCCAAAAGTTATGCTTGAAGCCACTTGAGAAATATCAAAACTTATGCTTGAAACCACTTGAGAAATATCAAAACTTTGAGTTGAGTTGAGTAATGGTGTTTAACGTCCCAGTCAAGAATATTTCACTTATATTGAGATGTCGCCAGCCATAGGCGAAAGTGCAGAAATTTTGCCTGTGCGTTTGCGCTGATTGCATTATACAGCAGGGTTCATTATCGTGCCATGCCTGCCATGACATGGGACCTCGTTTATTTTAAATTTCCATTCAAAAGAACCGTGACTTTCATTTCGTAATGCCAAGTGCTTGGCGAAAGAACAGTCACTACCCACTTTCAAGTCTTGGGTCAGACCCGGCCTGGGTTCGAACCCACGACCTTCCACTTACGGAGCGAGCACTCTACCAACTGAGCTACCGCAGTGGCTCAAAACTTATGCTTGAAACCACTTGAGAAATGTCAAAAGTTATGCTTGAAGTCACTTAGGAAAAGTGAAGGGTTAATTGAAGCTACTTCAAATGTCAAAAGTAAAACTTGAAGCCACTTGATAAATGTTAAAGTTTCACTGGTAGCCACTTGAAAATATTAAAGTTTCACTGGAAGCCACTTGAAAATGTTAAAAGTTGAAGGATTATACTTTAAGCCACTTTTGAAAGGTTCTCCAAAAGACACTTGAAAAAATGTTAAAAGTTTTGCTTAAAGCTACTTTAAAAATGTCAAAGGTAATGCTTGAAGCCACTTGAGAAATTCAAAAGATCTAGATTAATCACATTTCTGAAATTATCTAAGTTTTGCTTGATGCCCCTTGAGAAATGCTCAAAATCTTGATTGATGCCACCTCAAAAATGCTATAAAGTTTTTGAACTAATAGTGAATTATGTAAGGTGATTAACCCATCTAGGTCTTTGCCAGAAAATGAATTAACTCTTTATCATTAAAAGCTGTGTAGAATTAAAAAAGTGTTATTGTATTTTCACCCACGTTATTGTATTTTCACCCACCATTTTTGTATCAATACAAAATCTATGTTATTTTAATTTTAAGTTGTTGATTAATTTACGAGAGGCCAGCTTTAGCTAGTTATTTATTATTGCCTGTGCTTTTTAAGCAATCTATTAGACAACCCATCACAATCCATTAGACAACCCACCCTCTGTGAGACAACCCTATGGCTGGAGGTGTTCGAGATGTACATCATAGAAGTACATGTATCATGTAAGTTAAGTACATCCATCAGTGAAACTAGTTATGTCATGACGCCTACCCAGATCATTCCTGAAATTTTGACATTTACAAGTAAAATTGATTTCAAGCTTTCAGTATTGTTTTAAATTTAATGACTGTATATTTATTTGAAAAAATTTAAAGTTTGATTTTAAGTTTTATGTCACATGCTTGAAACTGTCATGTATGCTTACCTTGCCCTGTCATGTTTTGTTTTTGGTTGCCATGGCAAAAGTTAATAATATACTTTTCAGCTTCAAACAAAATTTTATCATAATTTCTTAATACCAGGTTGTTGATTTGTATAGGATAATTTTCAAATTACATCAACTTTTTGTTAAACTTCAGATTTCTGTCAAATAATAATAATAATAATAATAATAATAATAATAATAATAATAATAATAATTTTGAAAGATCTATAAAGTTAAAATGAAATAGATTTTAAAATTATTACAAACTTATCAAAAGCAATTTGTCATGACATTAGAGGAGGAGGAAGAGTAATGGTGTTTTACGCCTCAGTCAAGAATCTTTCACTTATTTCGAGGCGGTCAGTTCTGGAATGGTGGAGGAAACCGGAGTGCCTGGAGAAAACTATCGACCTTCGGCAAGTGAACTGACAAACTTTCTCACACTAGGATCTGTCCAGAGTGGGATTCGTACCCAGGCGGTGAGAGGCACTGTGATCCGTAAGCGCACTTTAGACCACTCGGCCACCGAGACCCCTACGTCATGACATTAGAAATGAATTAAATGTTTTAAGGAATAAAAGGATTTATTTTGTTCACTGACATCCTCATATAGATAATTAGATTTTTGGTGTCCATTATTTAACTTTTTTATTGACAAATGAATTTGATGGACTAGAAGTGTAGGCAATTTTGTACAGGCAAGCCGCCCTGTTCTGATGATGGCTTCAGTTGAATAAGGGTTATAGTCTGCAAATATTAGTGTCAGAGATAATGAAATCATTTGTGTAGGAAGTAGATAGTAGGTAGACAATTTGTTTGTCTTTTAAAGCATTCTAATTTTGTTATTGTAGTTATACATGTAGATGTGTACTTATTAGCTACAATAAGGAGAATTAGCTACGTACTTTAACCAGAGATCAGTCACCAAAAGTGACATTAACTCCATTTTTGGCTTTATTTCATGGTAATTTGAGTCGATAATTGACTTGATACTTGCCGTTAATTTGTCAGACATTTTTTTTTTTTTTTGTAAATTGCATTTTTTTTTCAGCTTTAATCTGTAAGGGTTCAGAAAAATGAACTTAATAGATCTTGCCACTTAAACTAATTAAAAAAAACTTTTCTAGGCATTTATTTTGACCATTATTGTATTGAATTTCAATTTGTTTTCTTTAGAAGACAAAGGATTATGGGATTGGCTTTTTACTCAACATTTTTACTGCCTTTTCTTTGAGAAATAATATATTTCTATTACAAAATCTTTCAAGCAATTTAACAAATGTGTTAATAAGCAAAAATACAAAAGGTCAAGGTCATCATGTCAAGGTCAGTTTGACAGTTAAGATGAATGAAAAACTAGTTTAATAAAAGTACAATGATTTGTACAAATTTTCCAAATATTTGTCCACACAGATTAGATGTTGTTTTTTTTATTGACTCGACACTACACTCCTGATATAAATCTTAGTTCAGATTTTATATGGCACCTGTAAATTAATCAAAGCTTTTAGTAGAAGCCAGTCTGTGATATCGTAATGATAGACTGAAATGTCATTTATTCCATTAATGTTACAAATAAAACAGAGAAATAACAATATAAACTTCATGATTAACTTGACTGTACAGGAGCCATATTAACTTTTATAAATCTTGACATCAAAGATTATTGCTGCCAGTTAATAGGGCTTCCACAATATACCATCATATATTACGTTAACTTCTAACATGTGACTTCCGTGTTGAAACTAAGAATTTTAGTCGAAATATTGAATTATGTTGCTCAAGCTATTTCTCTTTAAACATGACACATGAGTTGTTTATATGTGAATGACCATATCAGATTTAAACAAAGTAAAATAAGTAATAGAAAACAAACACAAAAAAGTTCCTTACTAATTATTTTATCATAGAAATTAAAATGAAAGGTTGTCAGTATATTGTGACACGTTTTGTGTAATACGTAAGTTCCATTTTGAATTATGCCGAAAGTTGGTGGTTTTATCCAGCGACTCCGGTTTCCTCCACCATCCCAGAACTGACTGCCTCAAAATAAGTGAAAAAATCTTGATTAGGGCATAAAACACCATTACTCCACTCTACTCTACTCCATTTTGAAATGTTGTGGCCTCAGTCAAAAACATTGTTTGTTACCGCCTAGGGATAAAACTGACAAAAAGATAACCCTATAAATGACACACAGCATATTACAAATGATATTAAGCAAATATAAAGATAGACACATAACAACAGTTTGCATACTTAATAAAATTAAAACTTTAAAGGAATGGAATTAACAATCTACAGCAGGTAACAACCATCTTAAAACTATTACTGTTGTCCATCGTTACATTGCTAAATATAATTTGTAATATGCTGTGTGTCATTTAGGGGGTCATCTGTTCTTTTTATCAGTTTAACTTGCCTTATAAATCTACTTTCCCTAAGAGTGCCTTTGTTTCAATTTTACTTGATTATTTCTGATGTTTAAAATGTATGTCAGCATGTTCATTGTCTTGTTGAAAAATTGTGTTAATGTGAATGCTTTTTCTTGTCATGTAGAAGAGTTTCCTCTTGGTATAGTCTAAGAACCCCCACTTACTGTTTTGTTTCTTATTCAAGAAAAACCCACTTTTGCACATGAAGTCACATTTTTTTTATTTTTTTAAATTTTATTTTATTTAGAGATGTCTCTTGAAATTTGCTTCTTTGATTATTTTATCATGATTAACGCCAACATCAACAAAACGCCAACATCAACAAAATCAACTTTTCCTCATCAATGGCTAACTAATTTTTTTTTATGTTAACCTGTTTATCAAGATATTGTTTATATATCCAGTATATATCAGGGGTCCAGAAAAGGTCATATTTGCCAGACATGTCCGACAAAAAATATTTTTGTCCCATGTGAAAAATCACTTGTCGGACATTTTTAGTTAATAATAGAATTCAGTTAATCAGACATATAAATTAATATGTTTGTCAGTCATTATTTTACTCGAGTATTGTTTGCTGTCACCTGTTAACCGTTTTCAATAAATACTACAGATATAATAATTAGGCTTTTGTTTATTAATCAGTTAGAATCCATGGTCTCAATTCATTCCTTTTGTTTCATCATCCGAACCCTCATTAATTTTGTTGTTAAGTTGTTTATTAAGTAATCACATCACTTGACAGACGGAAGCCATAAACAGCTGATAACTAGGGTTGATCCTTGAAGGTCATGGTTGTCGGACTATTAACAAAGAGGTTCCACGCGGGATGTCAAATAAGACTACAACGTGCATCGTATGGTCCTTGCAAACTGTTTAGTTATAAATAAATAATTTTAAAAATTCTAAATACAATCAAAGAGGTCTCGAAATGAGGTTCAGTAAAGTTCATGTAACTTCTGAAAACGAAAATGCATGATTGTCAATTAACAAAGATGGCCATCAAACCTTGTGTCATCAACACTGACAGTACAAAAATCGACACTATGTGGACACTTGAGCCTGACCACATCTACCTAAATAACCTCTATGTAGCAGTTAAATCCTTTTTAAAATCTATTTGAAATTAAAAATTAAAATCTTGTCAATAACAACATTGGTGTTACTTTTTTTTTTTGCTTTACACAGCATCAGTGGTACGGTTGCTTTGAAAAAATGTCAGACACCCCAGTCAAAGTTTTCCGGAGCCCTGATATATATATATATATATATATATATGTATATATATGAAAATATGAAAGTGATTTGTGTTAAGTTTTCTTTTCATGCTTCATTGATCAGAAATTAAAACTTCTGTTTAAAATTAAAAAAAAAGATATTTTATGGCTTTGTAATGACGTGGTAGCCACACTTTTTCATTCTCAGTAATCTTTCAATAATCTTTTCATATTTACTGGAAGGATGTTGACCTTTGTAGTCATCAAACAGAAAGTGATTTTTAACACACATTGATTATTTTGTTTACTTTAGATCCATTTTTAATTGCACTAAATATCAAATGTGAATTTCTTCAAAGAAATTTCCTATGATGTCCGATCAAATATGTGTACCTAATTATAACCATTTTCTGAATGTTGTTGATTAAAGTTATTCAGCAGTGAATGTCATCACTTCGCAGTGAATGCTGTCAGAGTTACAGAGAGAGATTGGTTAATGGATGATTGTACCAAATTTGGTTGTTTGAAACAGTCTTCCTAATAGATCTATTTGTTTGTTGTTGAAGTGAAATGATTGTGTTTAATTGAATCAGTGGAAGGATAATTATCGGCATTTTGTCAAAGTCAGTGCCCGATCATAACATGAGCTAAACGGTTTCATCAAACGTTATTTGAGGTCATCTTTTCCCTTGTTGATTTCTTTTTGGCAGAATAATTAAATCATCATGATAATGAAGAACTAGTGTAAAACATTTAAGCTGTTACTTAGCAGTGGGATAGCTGTAAGATTGTAAAAGGAATTTTATTCCAATAAAAACAATGTTTTTGAGAAAATTGAATGCAGACGGAAATATGCATTTCATTTAAGACATTCGTCTGCACTGCATGATGTATTTAAATTAAAACAATGGAAATAATTAAAGTAATAAAAAAGACATTTTCTGGAAAAAACGTTTGATGTTTGAAAATCTTAATTAATAAAACAAACCAAATTACAATCTGTAAAAATTATTTATGAGAAAAGTAAACAAGTTCCAGGATAATTAAGTAAATTATCCATCATTATTTTAAGTGTTTTTTTTTTTTTTTAAATGATTGCTTTTTGCATTATTTAATGCTTACTGTTTATTTTTATGATTCTGTAAGGTCTGTTTAACTAGATATAGATAAAGTCAATGAAATTTGTTAGCTGTAGTTTGTGCTGACAGTTATTTCAAATAGGACAAAGGTATAAACACAGTTTCCTGTTTTTTAATACAGATGAGTCTTGTTATCTTCAACATGGATATCTCAAATTTCTGGATAAGTTGAACTTTTTTTTTGAAAAGTCAGAAATAGTTACTTTCCATTAGACTAAAATAAGTCCATTTATCCTTAACTCTTGAACTCAGATATCTCAAAATTTGTTTTGGATAAGTTGGAATTTTGTTAAAAACTCAGAAATTAATTTACATGTATATTCTATTCCACTTAAATAAGTCTGTCTATCTTGAACTCAGGTATCTCAATTTTTTTGGATAAGTTGGACTTTTGTTAAAAACTCAGAAAAATTTATATTCTATTCCGCTTAAATAAGTCCGTTTATCTTGAACTCAGGTATCTCAATTTTTATTTTTGGTAAGTTGAACTTATATAAAAAGTCAGATATCAGTTATTCTTCATTAAATTAAAATGAGTCTAATAATCTCAAAACTTGAATATCTAAAATTTTTTGGATAAGTTGGATTATTTTTCAGATCCAGTGAATGCCCAAAGCATTTTTCAGTTCTATAAATGTGACAAACCTCAAAAAAATTCTGATAAAGTTCCGTAGGGAAATTTGCATGTTTGTATTGTAACTATATTGATTCTTCATTTGAATTTATGGCTTCTGTTATCTGTAAATTATTGTCTCCCACATAAACAAACAATTATATAGATGTTAAAGCCACAGGTTTGATTACAGCTGAACCAAACTTGAAACCATATTGATAACTCCTTAAGCTTACAAACAGGATGTGGGATTCAATCATAGCATCCAAAGTGTAATCAGAATTGATTCAAACTCAGAAAGATTTATTTTTTGACAAAATATTAGTACCTTAAAAAAAAAATCTGAAAGCGACAGATCTTTAGGGAAAAAAATACATTGAATGATTTAATATAAGAGAAATAATGAGAGTGATAACAAAATTCAAAAATTTGAAAAAAAAAGTTCAAAATTCTGCATCTGTGAGAAATAATGAGAGTGATAACAAAATTAAAAAATGTGAAAAAAAGTTCAAAATTTTGCATCTGTGAGAAATAATGAGAGTGATAACAAAATTAAAAAATGTGAAAAAAAGTTCAAAATTCTGCATCTGTGAGATATACCAGACCTTTTGCTCTTAGACTTGGTCCATGGTAGCAGAAAAACCAAGACTTACAGAGTCAGTAACTCAAAAATATTATACCTTTTGTTTACTTAGTGACAATAATACTATGGGTTTTATATAATTAATTTAGGAAGGGAACTGATCATCTATACCTGATTTTTAAGTTAAATTTGGGTATATAAGAACAATAAATTAAGATGTTTACAAGTCTCTGGGGCTTCTATGTCTAATAATTTACAGACAGAATTATTATGACTAACACCATACAAAATGTATTGTCATAAATTAGTCCAGAAATACATACTTCATCATTATTTATTCATTATTCTCGTCCCCAAAAGAACAATTTTTTTTATATGACCTGCCTTGTTGTGGAAGAATGGTTTTGACTGTGATGCATTATTATATTCCCTTTTGGTTAATTTATCTTATTTTTACTGAGGACAAATACTTAAGCCAAATGTTGATAGTATATAGTACATCTTAATGGATGGAATACAGAGTTTTAAGTTACTTTGTTGAAAGAAACCAGTGTTAGTGAATTATGAACTTTCTTCAGGTTTCTGGTACTTACAGGAAAGTAATTGCTTACAAAATGTGTTATACATGTAATTCCACAGTTTTCAACTTGTTTTCAGGTCTTTAATCTGAATAAATGCAATATTGACAATATTTCAACTCCATTTTCTAACTTCCTTATCATGGAACTATTTTACTGGTATATATAATTTTAGAGATGAAATGTGAGATTTTGCTCTATAACCTAGTAATCATTTACATATAGTTAGATGTGTAAAGCTGTAACTTTAGGCTTTTGTGGGATAAATACATATTGTTATTTCTTCTTTTTATAGCCAGAACTTTTATTTTTTTACCCAATTTATATTAAGTGCTTGTATGTAGTTCTTTTGTTTATAGTTGGCCTTGGAGACCAGAGCCCTCAGTGGCCGAGTGGTCTAAAGCGTGTGCTTACAGATCACAGTGCCTCTAAGAGCCTTGGATCCAATCCCACTTGGGACAGATCCAAGTGTGAGAAAGTTTGTCAGTTCACTTGGCAAAGGTGGTTTTCTCTAGGCACTCCGGTTTCCTCCATCATCCAAAAACTGACCGCCTCTAAATAAGTGAAAGAAGCTTGACTGGGGCATAAAACACCATTACTGCACTCCACTACTTGGAGGCCAAGTGGTTACAGTTAGGTTCTGTACCAGAATAATGACTGAGTGGTCCACAACATTGTGGGAGAGTTTATTAGCACATTAGTACAATGCAGATCAGAAACACTTGCACACTAATGCACAACATTTACTTGTGTTAAAATTAATTTTTGAAGATAAATGAAATTTTTCACTTCCTGAATATCTGAAAAAATGCTGATAAGATGTAAAACAACATTCATTCAGCCTTGGATCGAATCCCACTCGGGACAGATCCAAGTGTGAGAAAGTTTGTCAGTTCACTTGGCACAGGTGGTTTTCTCTGGGCACTCCGGTTTCCTCCATCATCCAAAAACTGACCGCCTCTAAATAAGTGAAAGAAGCTTGACTGGGGCATAAAACACCATTACTGCACTCCACTACTTGGAGGCCAAGTGGTTACAGTTAGGTTCTGTACCAGAATAATGACTGAGTGGTCCACAACATTGTGGGAGAGTTTATTAGCACATTAGTACAATGCAGATCAGAAACACTTGCACACTAATGCACAACATTTACTTGTGTTAAAATTAATTTTTGAAGATAAATGAAATTTTTCACTTCCTGAATATCTGAAAAAATGCTGATAAGATGTAAAACAACATTCATTCAACCTCCATTAATAAGTAGTGCTGTTTATAATCTCCCTTTAAAGTGCATTATTTATTTATTTTTTATTACATTCCTCAACAGAGAGTGTTTTTTTTTACTTTCCTGTATACAGTTTTGTCTTTTTATTTCTCATCTTTATAGTGAGTGCTTATTTTTCATTATCTCCTTTAAAGTGATTTCATTTATCTTGTTTGTCAATCATTACTATCACTTATAGTGAGTGCTTGTTACTTAATTGTCTCCATTTATAGTGAATACTTATATCTTGTTTGTCACTACTTTCATTTGTTTTGAGTGCTTGTTATTTAATTATCCCCCATAATAGTGAATACTGAATACTTGTATCTCGTTTGTGTCTACTTCCATTTGTAGTGAGTGCTTGTTATTCTATTATCTCCCTTTATAGTGAATACTTATATATTTGTCACTATTTTCATTTATAGTCATGCTTCTTTTACTATTATCTCCCTTTATAGTGAATACTTATATATTTGTCACTATTTTCATTTATAGTCAGTGCTTGTTATTCTATTATCTCCCTTTATAGTGAATACTTATATATTTGTCACTATTTTCATTTATAGTCATGCTTGTTTTTTTTTAATTATCTCCCTTTAAAGTGAATACTGATATCTTGTGTGTCACTATTTTCATATATAGTGAGTGCTTATTTTATTATCTTCCTTTATACAATACTTATATCTTGGTTGTCACTATTTTCATTTAAAGATAGTGCTTTTTAGTTTATAATCTCCCTTTATAGTGAATACTTATATTTTGTTTTTCATTACTTTTTATTATCATGAGCGATTGTTTTCCACTACCTCCCTTTGTGCTCAATTTTTATTACTTTAGTTTATATTGAATGCTTGCTCTTGCAGTTAATGAAGTTAGCTATATGTCTGATGGCACATGACTTTAAGTGGTTATTTTAGGATTTAAATGCTAAATGTTTATAAATTACCACAAGTTTTTTTTTTATTAAGATTTACCATTAAAATCAAGGGTTTCAAGCATGAATTTTGAGTGTCATCATTGCTTTCAATTATCTTGCCTTCAAGCTTCAGTGAGAAAATTAACGAAAGCCTTTTGAAATTGAAGTGTAAAATTAAAATTATGTAAATGAGAAATGAATGAGATTATTCTATTTTAAACATTAATAGATATGGTGGAAATTGAATTTCAAAGATTCAAAAATCAAAGATTGACATATAACATGTAATTCTGGTTTTTTTTTTTTTTTTTTTTTTTTTTGTTGTAAATACTGTAAATATCAATGTAATTAATACTTGAATGGTTTCATCATCTTAAAAATTAATTAAGATTAAAGAAAAATGAAATTTAATTAATGAAAACATTATAAAAAATAATAGAATTGAAAACTAAGATTTTATTAAATTTTTGAAAGGCAAATAATTATAAAAAATTCAGTAAAAGGGCCAAATAAAAATTCAATCTGAAGATTCTAGTAGACATTAAGTATCAGCATTGTTGCATTAAAAACTAAAATTAAAGTGGAGATAAAAAGTTAAAATTTGAAAAAATATATCCGAAGAATTTGAGAGTGTCAACAGTTATATAAAGATTGTCTACCAGCATAGAAGACAAAATTTTATGTTGATGAAAGAATGACTCGGGGAAAATTTAAAAATAAAGCAAGGTAAGTTTTTTTAAACTTATTAAATTTTATTAATTTTCATGGCACAGTTAGTAATTCTTTGGGTTTGTTTCATCTAGGTATATTATAGTACTTCCCTACAGACACTGATACTGTTTGATCTTTTTTTGTCTCTAATATCTTTTCTTTGTTTTATCACACCATTGAGCACAATTAGCATTGTGTTACCCCCTTTTTATTTTATTTTTTTTTCAATTTTTGCTTTTACCATCAAGTGATTGGTTTGGATTGGGTTAATTGTTTTTTACACCCCAATCAAGATTCTTTTAATCATAAGGAGATGGTCAATTCTGGGATGGTGGAGGAAACTGGAGTGTCCAGAGAAAATCAGTGACCTTCATTAAGCAGACTGACAAACTTTCTCACACTAGGATCTGCCAGAGTGAGATTCAAACCTAGGCGATGAGAGGCAATGTGATCCGTAAGTGGGCACTTTAGACCACTCAGCCACTGAGGTTGACCATCAAGTGAAGTGTATAAACTCTTCAATTTTCAACTGCAGTTAAACATCTTGCAAAACATTTTTCTTTAATATATCAATGAATCAAAAAAAAAAAAAAAAAAAAAAAAAAAAAAAAAAAAAGAAATTGTTGGGCATAATATATTTTACCACACTGATTTGATTGCGCAACCGTGATTTATTGCCATGAAAATTAATAATGTTAAATTCTAACGAATACTGTCAAACATGATTGATATACGAATTGGATATTAGATTGTTTTATTTGTGGTTATGATATTAAAGCATTTTTATATTGCAATTTTAAGCAAATTTTATTTAAACATATGATGTTTTTATCTCAATATTTAATAATACTAATCGAAAATATTTTATGGCAATTTTAAATGTAAAATGTCGAAGCTTATTTAAACATAATTTATATTTTTAATTAACTTTCACTTTTAAGTTAAGAACAGTAATTTGTTTTTAATTTTGAATGCAATATAAATTAATTTTTTTTCTTTTTAAAATTAAAAAAAAAAGAAAGAAAGGGAAAAAATACCAAAATACAAATAAAATGAAAATAAATAAATAAATAACTTAAAGATGATTCAATTGATCCAACAGGGCGTGATATTTTTTTTTTCATGGTAATTTTTTTTTTTTCAGATAATTTATCAGATTATGAAAGATATAAAAAAGGTAAGTAATTTATTGTATAAAATTGTTACTGTAGGTATGTTCAAATACCTTCTTAAAAATAAAATTTAAATTTAAATTTATAAGTATTCATGTAATGAACAAATTTAAAAAAAATGTGATTTTATTTATATTCTTTGTGAATCCATAAAAAATTCATTAAATAATTATTTTTTTGGGGAACTGCATGCTGCAGATCTTTGATATTTCTAAAACAGTCTTTACCCTTGCCTGTAATTATTAATGAATATCTTTGGCTAATACCAATAAAACTACAAGTTGGAGATTAATGTTTTCCGATTTGACTACTTAAAGTTGGTATTTTTTTCCCCATCAAGAAATGTTGCATTTTGTCCCCTAAAATTACTAAATATTAGTGAAAGAGATTCTTGACTGGGGCGTAAAACACTATTAGTCAACTCAACTCAACTTCCTAAAATTATTAACAAATTCCAAATGTATTACAGAAAAACTCCCCTTACAATTGTATGTGCGATTTTTTTTGGTCACAAAGTCTGTGTTAATTGAATTCTTTGCACTACAGTCTGGTCAGTCATAATAAATTTATGTGAAGTACTTCAATTTTTGTGATTGATTTCAATTTTATGGTACATCTATCATTTTAGATATTTTAGATGTGCTTCAGGAACTATTGAACTGTAAAATTGAGTCAAAAAGGGTGTGAACTGTAAAATTAAGTCAAAAAGGGTGTGTTTTATTGGTTTTTTCTGGTATACATACCCAAAATATAATGTTTTTTTGATTACCTTGTTTCACTTTGTTCTTGTCTATTTCAAACCTGTTTATTTTGTTGTTTTTATAAATTTTACATCAGTCAATTCAGACGTCAACCAATTCTGAATGATTCATAGATAAATAAATACATAATATAGAAATTAGATTGTGTGTAAGTCTTTGAACTGTGGAATATAATCCAGTTAAGGTATTTATTTGATCATACAAAATGGGTCATGCATATCTGACATATAGACCTAAATAATTATTTGTCCGATAATGAACCACTTTGATCTAATGGAAATAGCTTTGTAAGAGATATTACACGGTAATATGCTTTAATTGATTAAGGTTCATTTAAGAATCTTCTTTACTTAGATAAAATAATATTAATATCAGGAATTAAACGTATCACTTTCTATTCCAAGTATCATTGTGGTGTAGTAGTTGGCATGCATTCTTTTTCTGTAAGAACATGGTTTGTCATGTTTCCAGAATAAATGCTGCTTGTCCATTTGTTTGGTAAAACTTGAGGTAAGAGAGAGTGGCAACGCATTCATCTGTGTGTGTGTGTGTGTGTGTGTGTGTGTGTGTGTGTGTGTGTGTGTGACTTATATCAATCAGTGTGACTTGTGTAAAATCAGTGTGACTTAATCAGCAGGACTTGTGTAATTCTGTATTGTATGACGTGTAATTCTGTATGACTTGTGTAAATCTGTATGACTTGTGTAAATCTGTATGACTTGTGTAAATCTGTTTCACTTGTTGGAATAAATCCGTGGATTGTGTAAAATCAGAATGACTTATTCAAAATCAGTGTGACTTATGTAAAATCAGTGTGACTTGTGTAAAATCAGTGTGACTTGTGTAAAATCAGTGTGACTTATGTAAAATCAGTATGACTTGTGTAAAATCAGTGTGACTTGTGTAAAATCAGTGTGACTTGTGCAAAATCAGTGTGACTTGTGCAAAATCAGTGTGACTTGTGTAAAATCAGTGTGACTTGTGTAAAATCAGTATAGTGTGACTTGTGCAAAATCAGTGTGACTTGTGTAAAATCAGTGTGACTTGTGTAAAATCAGTATGACTTGTGTAAAATCAGTATGACTTATGTAAAATCAGTGTGACTTATTTAAAATCAGTATGACTTATTTAAAATCAGTGTGACTTGTGTAAAATCAGTGTGACTTATGTAAAATCAGTGTGACTTATTTAAAATCAGTATGACTTGTGTAAAATCAGTGTGACTTGTGTAAAATCAGTGTGACTTATTTAAAATCAGTGTGACTTGTGTAAAATCAGTGTGACTTATGTAAAATCAGTGTGACTTATTTAAAATCAGTATGACTTGTGTAAAATCAGTGTGACTTATGTAATATCAGTGTGACTTGTGTAAAATCAGTGTGACATGTAAAATCAGTATGACTTGTGTAAAATCAGTGTGACTTGTGTAAAATCAGTGTGACTTGTGTAGAATCAGTGTGACTTATGTAATATCAGTGTGACTTGTGTAAAATCAGTGTGACATGTAAAATCAGTATGACTTGTGTAAAATCAGTGTGACTTGTGTAAAATCAGTGTGACTTATGTAAAATCAGTATGACTTGTGTAAAATCAGTGTGACTTGTGTAAAATCAGTATGACTTGTGTAAAATCAGTGTGACTTATGTAAAATCAGTGTGACTTATGTAAAATCAGTGTGACTTGTGTAAAATCAGTATGACTTGTGTAAAATCAGTGTGACTTGTGTAAAATCAGTGTGACATGTGTAAAATCAGTATGACTTATGTAAAATCAGTGTGACTTATTTAAAATCAGTATGACTTATTTAAAATCAGTGTGACTTGTGTAAAATCAGTGTGACTTATGTAAAATCAGTGTGACTTATGTAAAATCATGTAAAATCAGTGTGACTTGTGTAAAATCAGTGTGACTTGTGTATAGTCAGTGTTAAATCAGTGTGACTTGTGTAAAATCAGTGACTTGTGTAAAGTGAGTGTGACTTGTGTAAAATCAGTGTGACTTGTGTAAAATCAGTGTGACTTAATCAGCAGGACTTGTATAATTCTGTATGACTTGTGTAATTCTGTATTGTATGACTTGTGTAATTCTGTATGACTTGTGTAAATCTGTTTCACTTGTTGGAATAAATCCGTGGGATGTGTGTAAAATCAGTATGACTTATTCAAAATCAGTTTGACTTGTGTAAAATCAGAGTGACTTGTGTAAAATCAGTGTGACTTGTGTAAAATCAGTGTGACTTTTGTAAAATCAGTGTGATTTATTTAAAATCAGTATGACTTATTTAAAATCAGTGTGACTTGTGTAAAATCAGTGTAACTTATGTAAAGTGAGTGTGACTTGTGTAAAGTGAGTGTGACTTGTGTAAAATCAGTGTGACGTGTAAAGTCAGTGTAAAATCAGTGTGACTTGTGTAAAGTGAGTGTGACTTGTGTAAAATCAGTTTGACTTATGTAAAATCAGTGTGACTTGTGTAAAGTCAGTGTGATTTGTAAATAGAGTGACTGGAGTAAATCGAATTGAAATAATTATAGTAAATAGTATGAATTTTAGTACACATATTTTCTTGTCAGATTTTGATCTTCTTAGTTTGCAGGTTTAGTTGTTTTAATGTAGCACTTGATACTGATATTTATTGTATAATCTTTCTCAAAATTCATTTAATAACGTCATGTAATAAAAATTTTATTACACTACTGTAATATGACTCTGGTCTCCATGGTTACTGACATCATTATATATTTGTAACATGTTATGTTGCCATCTTTTGTGTGGTATGGATATGGCTTGTGCAGTTTTCAACAAATTGAGAAACAAATTTCCTGTTCCAAAAAGGTCATTTTGTAGGATTTTACAATAAGCAAAATCTTACATTTGTGTTTATGTAATATTGAATTTGTTACACTCTTTTAGCTAAAGTTTGTTCAACTTGTGCATTTGTTACACTCTTTTAGCTAAAGTTTGTTCAACTTGAAAATTTGTTACACTCTTTAAGCTAAAGTTTATTCAACTTGCAAATTTGTTACACTCTTTAAGCTAAAGTTTATTCAACTTGCGCATTTGTTACACTCTTTAAGCTAAAGTTTATTCAACTTGCACATTTGTTACACTCTTTAAGCTAAAGTTTATGCAACTTGTGCAAGGTTTATTGCATAAAGATTTTCTGTTAACTTCGTCAATAAATTCAGTGTTACATGAATAATTATGTTAAATCCTCTATTAATTAATCACTATTTTCAGGCTGATGCCATCTTGTTTCCTTTGTATTGCTATTATATATCACATGATAAAGTGTTTGACAAGTGATCTTAGTTCAATCTTGAAGCATATGTCATACCACGACTTTAAATAGAGACATTTGACAAACTTTGTATTGCTGTTTATATACTAGTATTTTTTTTAGATTTGTTCTAACCAAAAAAAAAAAAAATAAAATAAATTAAAAAAAAAAAAAATTACCAACTATAACTAACTAACTAACTAAATAAATAAATAAATAAATAAATAAATACATGTAAATAAATAAATAAATAAATAAAAATTAATCAGTCAATTAATCTTGTCAGAACTTTTAAATATATAAGCTGTTGTCTTGTCTTTTTCACAATAGAAACTATACTATTGACATGTTGGTTTCCATGGAAATCAAAAACTGTAAAATCCAAGACTTTTATTGATGATGATGACAGAAAAGATTATAATATTAATTAGAATGGATAGAGTCTGTAAGTCTTTTGAAGGTTTTGTAAGAGCTTGATCACCTTGTTGAAATTGACGAGAATTTCCTGAAATTTACAAAATTTAGATTTAAGATAAAGACATATTGTCTATATCAAGAAAATATGTAGTTTCTAGTGTCTACTTTTTTTTTTTTTTTTTTTTTTTTTTTTGAGTTTGATTATTTCTGAAATATCCATTGATTTGTATAGTTTTCAATTTGTTTGCATGCTTGTCTTTACTAGGAAGTTCCAGGATATCAATTTTGACGTACCATTGTCTAATTTATTTGGACAAAGCCACTCTGTTTTTATGAGTTTTTTATGGTCAGTTATTTACGCTGCAATCTTGGTATCAGCTGTCCAGACTAATTTTGTTATAGTCAGTGATTTAATATTGTAGCTTGATAGATTTTAAGAAAAATAATGGTTTATTATTTTTCAGATTAACCCACTTTTCTGAAATCAGATTTTAGAAATTATATTGGTGTATATAAGTAGCTATATTAGTATACATGATGTAAAAGTAGTTTAATAAGATATAAAATTCTCTGTTATAAGGACAAGACAATTGTATTATTTGATTATCATTATGATTAATGTATACGATCTGCCTGTGAACTACTGGGACATATTGTTGACACATTTAGAGTGCTATCACACTATATCTTAATATAACAGGTTAACACTACCAACCACACCAATTTACTGTGTAAACATTTGAAGGCCAGTTACAACAAAGAAAACTCTCTGTGATTTGAGGTCGATCAGAGTTAAACATCTTATTCAAATAGTTCGGAGATCATTGAGATTGGAACGGCAGTGTAGAGCTCTCTTTCTGAATTGTTATTGATAAGAGTTGAACTTACTTCTCAAGCAGTTAAAAGAAGGCAGTGAAGAGCACTCTTTCTGTTCCAGTGTCAGCTAGAGTTGACCTAACTGTCCCAGCAATTAAGAGTAGATAGTAAAGAACACTTTTCTGACTTGCAGTTGACAAGAGTTGAAATGCATCCTTAATACAGTTGAGACTGTTGATATGAGAAAGGCAGTGTAAAACTCTCTTTTTAACTTGATGTTGACAGAGTTGAACTGATTTGATTCCCAGCAGTAAAAATCCATTTTATTGAATTTGTTGTTGATTAGATTTGAATCTCTCCTTCCAGCAGTTGACACCATTGAGGTGAGAAAGGCACGGTAGAGCTCTCTTTCTGTCTTAGTGTCAACCAAGACCAACCAAGAGAAAAACTCACTTCAAAGTAGTTAAGAAAGCATTTCATTGAACTTGTTGTTCGCAAGAGCTGAACTCCCTTCAAGACACTACTTAAATCAGAAAGCAGTGAGGAGCACACTTTCTGACTAGCAGTTGACAAGAGTAGACGTCCCTACCTAAGCAGTTAAAAGACCATTTCATTAAACTTGTGGTTGAAAAAAGTTGAGCCCCTTGTTAAGAGTCACCATTGATTGAATCTAATCTTTCCATTACAGTAAAATATATATTTATCCTACTTTGGTCAAGATTTAAAAAAAAAACTTTAAAGTTGGGACATGTATATATACGCAAAAACCCAAATGATCCCATGTCTGATTCTAGAGTTCACAAGCCATCAGCATTTTGGTTGGTTCAGGGTTATTAAAAAAAGTTTTTTTGCTGTATGAGGTGCTTTGTGGCTGTTTCGAAAGAAGTTTTATTTTGACCATTAACTTGAATTTTGAATTTGACCTTGAGAGGCTAAAAGTGATGAAATTGAACCATTTTGATCATTTCTAAAATATTTTTTCTCCTTAAATTTAATGGGTGGAAGGTACCAAAGAAAGTCCAACCACTTGTTTTATTGACTAATAGCTGGCCTTTTGTATCACCAATACAATTTGATAAAAATGGTCTCTAAAAATGAAACAAATTACATTAGCATGCAATAGAACTTTAATCTAATGCGACTTTTCAATCAATTTACATAGAGAAAATTGACATGCTAGCAGACTGATGACTGTTTGTTGTTGTATAACCATCTATATATCAGATAGTTTTACGATACATCATGTATCGGAACTTGTCAGATATGGTTTTGTTTCTCATATATTTGTCTTGTTTTATTTGTTTAAACTTTATATAGTCTTGATGTTGTCAATATCTTGTGACTGGTAAACCTCATCAATCATTGACTTTTATGTTCTGTTACTCTCGGATAATTCATTTTAATGTATTACTTATGGTTTCTGCCTATTTCAATAAAAAATCTAACTAGTATATGCAATACTTCCTCTTTTGTTGTTACCTAATTGTCTGTCATAAAATCGGTTATCGATGGAAGGAAAATTTTTGTTTTAGCATTTTTATTTGCTTGCTGTTTCACATATGGTAATTTTGAACTTCCGATTTTTCGTTTTCAACTTGACCTCACACAATTGCAGAAAAAGTGTATGATTTTAATTTGCTTGGTGTTCATATATGGTAATTTTGAGCTTACAATTTTTCAGTTTCAACTTGTCTTCACACATTAATGCAGAAAATGTATTACAATTTTTATTTACTTGCTGTTTCATTTATGGTAATTTTGAACACATAATTTTTGATTTCAACTTGCCCCCACACAAATGCAGAAAAAGTGTAACTTTATTTTTGGTTATTGTGTCATTCATTTTCAGTATTGTTATGCAATATTAACATTCAAGGCTTTTTATTAGTAATTGGCTCATGTCCATTTGAGCTTACATTGATATCAAGATACAAAGAAAGATCTAGAGGCTAGAGACATAACGGAAATTTGAATATCAGTCCAACCTCAAATCTGAAAGAAAAGTAAAAATATTAAATATTTACAAATCTGAAACAAAGTTAAAGGTCATTTATATTCTTATACATGTATTTGCATTCACTAATAAGCCTTTGTTTTAAGAAATTATGTTTGAGACCAAATGTATTTATATGAGCTATAATAACCATTGTTCACATGACTTGAAATTTTTTTTTGGTAATTAACACATACATGTGTCACATCATTTTTGGCTGTTCTATCAACTGAATATACATTCCAAGGCAATAATGTTTTAAATTTCTTTAAGGACTAAAATACTCGCATTATAATTTTTAAAATTGTGAAATATAAATATGAACAATTAATTATTTAGAAATGGTGTTTATAATGTAATAACTTCCTTTGCTGTGCAAAGCAAACCAGTCATAATAGGAATACAAGTTTTCAGTTTGCTATGTGCTTCACTGGATGTTAAAGCACTATAAATACCATTGTTAGACAGTTAAATGAATAGATGTCTAAAGCAAAGATGAAGGTTATTCATATTCATAGTCAATGTTAAAAATCATTCATATTCTTAAAGATGAAACAAATTAAGTTCATTCATATTTTAAATTTGAAACAATATTAAAAATTATTCATATTCTCAAAGATGAGGCTGAGAGTTAAAAGTCATTCATATTACCATGATCCAAATCGTTTTTACAAAACCAATGCATAGTGAAAGGTCTCATATATTCCTAAAGCGAATGATTTCTTTAAAGTTTCATATACAGTGAAACCTGTCTATAAAGGCCACTCAAGGGATACGGCAAAAGTGGCCTTTATAGACAGGTGGCCTTTATAGACAAGTTCTCTGATCAACGATCGTCAAAAATTATTATATGAACCGTTCTTGTTTATTCATTTTAGTACCAAAATTAAACTGAATATAGCTAACCATATTGTTAGAAATTGTTTCTTTTATAACTTGAAATTAACCAAGAAAAAAAAATTTTTAACATCAATTTAATCAACATTTTCAGAAATTTACAAATCCTTTGCACCACACCGGCCTGGCAACATTCATATGTCTAAATGATCTATTCTCTCTATTTTTTTGCTAGTTATAGGGGTGTTGCATAGTGAAGTATTATTCTTATCACGCTTCCTTACACCTATACAAACATAATTAGGTCACTTCAGACCCATATCACACTCTTGCTAATTCAGACTTCAAAGGAAGTTGTTACATAATGAATTACACGGTTTAGTGATCAGAGTAGTAATTATCTGTGTCATATGTAGCTGTCAAATTTTCTATTTTCATATCTTTATTAAAAATAACTATTAATTTTTAATAAAAAAATCGTACACAAACATAAAATAAATGATAAAATATTTTTTTCTGGTGCCGAATTTAATCGAAGTCAGTGCCAAATTGAATTTAAATTGATGCCAAAATCATATCGTTGCCGAAATGACTTTTTACACTGGTGCCGAGATGACTTGATATCGCATCGTTGTACAATTTCCAAACTAACGAAATTAATGTCCGTTAGCGGTAGAACAGCACAACCGGTTTATTTCCCAAGATTCATTTGCTTCATAGTCTGATAACACAGCTTTGATATGGGTTCGTCCAACACCATAACTTCCGCGAGTTTCCTAGTACCTAATTTCTCCTATACAATTTTATTAAACATTTCTACTCGCTGTTCTAAAGTCAATGCATTCCATTTACTATGACATTAAGAACAAACATCAAATATTACTGCATGTTATATAATTGAAAAAATGTCAATGTCTTATCGGGATGTAAGCTTTACCAATATGGCCGCTTAGACACATATAAACAGTGTTGCATTTTGGGTTTTTTTGTTTTATGTTGACTGGTTCTGGAAATTTCCGGAAACTGACGAAGTTTCGTAAACATTGCAAATGGCCGCTATAGACAGTTCTGTTGAAGCTTGGGGTCGGAAAAATGGTGGCCGCTGGCCGCATAAGACAGTGACCGCTTTATAAAGGTGAAATAAAGAACAAAATTCATCAGGGGGAATAAGATATGGCCGTTATAGACAAGTGGCCGCTTAATACAAGTGGCCGCTAACACAAGTTAGACTGTACATGTTATGACTATAAAGTAAGTATGGTTGATGTTTTCTATAACATCACCATTAGACACCATTCTAATATTTGTTGTACCCAATGCCTGCTCAGAGTCTGGAGTTTTGTTTAACCATAGTATATATATAATGAAAGATATATATATATATTTATATATATATATATATATACAGTTGAATCTTGTTATCTCAAACACAGAATCTCGAACTATCGGATAAGTTGAACTTTTTGAAAAAGTCCGGACAGAGATGTTCTTTAACAAACCAAAATAACTCCGCTTGTCTCGAACTCAGATATCTCAAATTTCTGGATATGTTAAACAATTTTTTCGTATCCTTGAATGAAAATCCTATAAAAAATACATTTGTTAACTCGAACAAAAAATTTAAGAAAATTAAATTTGTTAGCTCAAGCAGACTTCTTGGCTGTCAAATCAATGCAATCATTATTATTAAACTGCACTGACCTTCCGATTTCCTTACTCCATTAAATATTATGCGTTTTGTAATTAAATAAACCATCAAGAAGATTAGCAGGTGTTTTAATTACTACCAAGCTTGACATCATGGTTGTGTGATGTGAACATTAATCAAAACAAACGGAAGCTTGGGGTTATTAAAGTACACAAAGGAAAATGGGTATGGGGACCAAAGCGGAATACATTGTTTGTCGGTAAAATACAATAGTAAAATAATTTTTTGACTGTTTTTTAGTAAATGAAGAAAATCTTATATTACGAAATGCCTATCACATATAATAAAATGGTGATACTACAGTTTGACAAGATAAACCGGAAGTGACTTCTGATATGCATGTACAAATTATTTCATTCTTTTTGCCATTTTTTAACATCATTTATCTCGAACTCCGGATAAGTCGAACTTTTTGCAATTCCCTGTGGAGTTCGAGATAACGATAAATATATATAGATAAGATAGATAGATATATAATATATGTTTTGCTTGTTATAATTAAGAAAAATGACCATACCCTCAAGCTTCCTTCATGTTGACATAATTTGCTGTATTATTTAGAGTCTACTGCTTTAGATATTAACTGTAAAACAATGTTGATTCTAAGGGTCTTGCATATTGAAACCACTTCTTTATATAGAAGCTTTGTGATAGCCTCGGGGAGAAAAACAAACATTCTTCAACCTGATCGTCTCTCAACTGTCTGCAAGGTTTATCCTTGGCTAACCAAGTGTTAGAAAGGTTGTTGACCTTAACTGTTTTGGTGCCTGGTGCTACTTTATTAGGTCTCCAGGGAACAAGGTCTAAATATCATCCATGAAACCTTGGAATTATCATTCCCAAAGCAACCATCAAATATTTTCTTTATTACCTTATATATACACATGTATATATATCTATCTTTAGAAATTTGTATGTAAAATGTGTTTGCTTTATTGTCTATATGACAAGGGTTACCCTAAGGCTTTTAAGTTGGTGGGTTGAATACTGCTAAATGTCACATCAGCAACTTTACAGGTATTTGTAATGAGAAAATTTTCTTGAGAAATGAGAAATCATCAATTCAATCTTATAGTGGCACTTAGCTATCCCGAATTTAGGCTTTTGACAAAGAAAAACCTTTCTCACTTGTAGAAAACAAGGAATACTGGCCCACAATAATAAGAGGCCTTGAGTTTGAAGGCAACTGGGCCAAGATGACCCTAAAAGCTTCATGGAGTTTCACTTTTGATTTTTCATTTTTTCTAAAAGTACTGTAGCTAAGATGACTCCTGAAAGCATCACAGAGTTTCAATTATGATTTTGCAATTTTTTCTAAAAGTATTGTATCCAAAACTTTATATTGACTTACACTGAGACAGAAATACCATTAAAGGTGAACTCATTGAAACATTATTAATTATATATTACATAATACGCAGATTTCAATCTTTTTTTTGATAAATATTAATTATAGATCCCACAAATTTTATTATCTAACGAAGAATCAAACTCAGTGGCTCAATTTATTCTCAGCAAGCCAAGAAGCTGTGTTTTAATTGATATCACTTTTATTGATTTTAGGAATACAGGATTTTGTATGATCTATTTACCGAAACTTGTTGTATTGAGTGTTTTCATTTAGTTCGGTAACACGGCCTCCAATCAGTTTCATTCTGATGAGCTAACTTTTGATTAATCATTTATTTGAACATTTTGTGATTAAAAAGGGTATTTTAGGGACCATCTCTGTAAAAAAAGCTGCCTATTCATTATTTAAGAGTTCTAATTTTGAAAAAATCAAATACGTGATTCGTTATTAACATCTTGGTAAGAAGTAAACTGTTTTTAAGTATCCTCTGAACTTGACACTTTATGTAATTTATTTTACATGTATCTGAATTCTCAAATTTTCACACTATGGAGTTTAAATCAAATAAAAGGCCTAATAAAGCAGTTTGAGATTATAAGTTTATGTACTGATAATATCAGAATATAGAGTCTTACTGTCGGGGGTTTTGTTCAATTTTTAATCATTTTTTTCCTCTTCATTTCCCTTATTGATTTCCTAAACCAGTTATATAATTCACATGTGACATTGACATCATGTTAACATTTTTTATTTTTTTATCTATTATTATTATTTTTACGAACAGAGAGGAATCTCTGTGATGTATTGTCATATACGTCGCAAGCATTTGGCAAGGAAATCGTAGATGTCTTTAAAATGGGATAGGGATACAGGGTGACAGAGATGTTCATAGATGGGGGCAAGTAAACCCAAAACAGGGAAATGTTAAAGAAATATTTTTCGTAATGTCAGTGAAGAAATTCAATTTTTTTTTAAATTGGACGGGCTATGTCACCGCTATGTCAAATCCTTGGGCAATATATGTGGAATATAGTATGGTAGTTTGCGGGTGATAAGTACTTGCTGAGGGTAAACGCACAATGATGAATGTATGTGGTATTGAAAATAAAATTTATACATGGATTCTGTGGAGAAACTTTTGGTGGAAAGGATACAATGCGGCGCAGCGGAAGAATACATGAACAGTTTATGTAAACAAAGACCTATTTTCGCAACATTTTCGCGGATATCCCATAATTTAAACGGTCTCTTTTGATTGGATGAATTATATGACGTGTCATTTCTTGGTAGCATGCGTTTTGGCGAGAAGAGTGAACCACAGTAAATAAAGCAATATTTTTTTAAATTACCCAAAGTTTGAGCGTGTAAGTAAAAGTATAGGTTGCGGAAAGTGCTGTAAAGAAATCATGTCTTACATGCACGATAGCAAATGTCATGTTTATAGGAATGTATTTGTTTTCATTCGTTTCTCTTCCCATCCCCTCCTCGAAGCCCCGACAAAATTTGACCTATATCTGATGTAGACATGTTTACATTTTAATTTTGTCGACGTAGCGTAAAAATGATATACACGATTTTGAGAGCAGCATTGTTAAATCGACCGGAAAAAGCTATTGCTGAGAGATTTCATGAGTTCCTGTCGATTGTGCAAGATGTACTCTAGAAGTTTACATGGAAAGCTTTAGGGTGAATCCTCGGTAGGTGGCATGTATTTTGTATATCGTCGTCGGTCCTAAATTCGCGATGGTCCTTGATTCGCAGCATAAACAGTTTTTTTGCAACAATCATTTGTAGTTGTTTTGTCGTGCTACGGGACATTTCGGCCTATAACAATATCGGCCTATGACAATATCGGCCCATAATAAAATATATTCAAAATATTTAATACACCTAAATTTGGACAACTTTGTCATGACTTATGCCTTGGTTTTAATTTTATTTTTAAAAGAAATTATTATTTTTTATTTCATATTAGATCAACCTATAAATGATGCACACACTCTGTTCACAAATGTTTTAGTCAGAGTTACTCATGACTGTAAGACTCGTCGATTCTGATCGATCTAAACTAGTTCGTGCAGATAGCGTAGAAGAAAGACAGTTTGAATGTAACTTGTATGAATCTACAATTATGTAAAAACACTAAAGTATCAGGATTTTTAAAGACAAATTATATTTACAAAAAAGGATCTTTCTTTTCAATTCATTCTTATGGTTATTTTTCTTTACACACTACATGTAATTAAAGCATCATAATAATACAAATATTAAATTAAGATTATAATTAAGATTATCTATTTTTTAAAAAATTTTAAGATTAAAACAAAGTATAGGTACACCTTCCTGTCTTTAAATTATTCATTTTAAAAAAAAATGAGACATATATATAATCCATTATTTGAGTTTTAATAGATTAGTGGTAGACTTGATTAGAAATGATAATTTGAATTAATTCTTGTATTGCTTTGAATAAACTTACTGAAATTTACATGTTTCAAAGCATAATAATACTAACACATGTTTATGCACAACAATGCAAATAAACGAAATGAGTAGCAATCTTTGATAAAGGCATTTATTTCATGGGCTGATTTTGTTATAGGCCGATTTGGCTATAGGCCGATATTGTCATGGTCCATTTTTTTATGGGCCGAAATGTCCCGGAACTGTTTTGTCGTTATTGAGAAATATAACGATTGATGACACCATAAAAACATCTTTCTGTTTGTGTAATTAATTAAAAATGTTACGTATGAACGTTTTTGTCTTTTCTTGGAGAAATGCTTGGAATGTGAAAGGACCTTGCTTCAGCACAGACTCTTCTGAATGTGGTAATTTGCCAACGATAATACAAAAAATATAATGGACACTTTTCCAGTCATGAATTCTTACTCCCCTTCCATATGGTGTTTTACAACCTTGCTCGCATAGGAATGGACTGGGATAAGGCAGATTGTAATACTACCTACACTCACTTTCAAAGCCTCTTGCGTTTCCATGCTCTCTGTTCGTACGGCACCTCCGGTGCTTTGATTTTTTTTAGAAAAAAAGACATTAAAGTTAATTGATCTAAATTATGTTTTTTCTATAGTAAAAATACCAGTATATAGATATTCTAATGATGATGATAGTGATGATGATGATGATAATGATGATGATGATGGAGGTGGTGGTGATGATGATGATGATGGTGGTGGTGGTGGTGATGATGATGATGATGATGATGATGATGATGGTGGTGGTGGTAGTGGTAGCAGTAATTGGAGTGATGGTGGTGGGGTTTTGTAATAATGGTGATGATGATTTTGGTGCTGGTGGTGTTGTTGGTAATAATTATGATGATGATAATGTGTGGTAGTTGTTAGAGGGATGTTGGTAGGGTTTTGTGTTGGTAGTGATGATGATGATGATGATGATGATGATGATGATGATGATGATGATGATGGAGGTGGTGGTGATGATGATGATGATGGTGGTGGTGGTGGTGATGATGATGATGATGATGATGATGATGGTGGTGGTGGTAGTGGTAGCAGTAATTGGAGTGATGGTGGTGGGGTTTTGTAATAATGGTGATGATGATTTTGGTGCTGGTGGTGTTGTTGGTAATAATTATGATGATGATAATGTGTGGTAGTTGTTAGAGGGATGTTGGTAGGGTTTTGTGTTGGTAGTGATGATGATGATGATGATGATGATGATGATGATGATGATGATGATGATGATGATGATGATGATGGTGGTGGTGGTGGTGTTGGTGGTGGTAATAGTGATGATGATAATGTATGCTAGTTGTTAGAGGGTTGTTGGTAGGGTTTTGTGTTGGTAGTGATTTATTTAAATATGGTGTGTTTTTTAATTTTAAAAGAAGACACATTGCTATAGCTTTCATTAAAGAACAGTTATAAAAATAGAGACAAGTAATTAAGCTGTTATTCCATCTGATAGAAACTTCAATCAGAAATACAGATTACTTTTAAAAAAATTCTCTAGAGATAATATTTCCTTCATGAAAAAAAGATTATAGACTGTGACCTTGACCCAGCCTGGCTTTGATTTACCAACAAAATTTGCATCCTAAAAAAAATCTGACATTTTGACATCAAATATTCTGATCTGATGAGACTTCATAGATTTTATATTGCTGGGAATCTATATTTGTTATTTAAAAATCTTCGTCCATTATGGATAAAATTATTTAGAAAAAAAAAAATTCCTATATAATTTTTTTTTTAGTTTTTCATTAGACATTCCTCTCATACCTAAGAGATGTTGTGTCCTAGTGTGGTGCTCAGCTTTAAGGGGACAAAGTAATGGCTTGTTTATCCATTGCCAAGTTACTGTGATTAGAGGAGTGGTATGTTGTCTGAGGCATACTGAACAACACCTTAATAAGTTGCATTTAATGTATGAGATAATACAAGGCAGATCATACACAAATCCTTACAGATTAAAAACTTTGCTCTCATTCATAATAGGTGAAAAATTGTTGATGTGGTGTTATACAACTTAACAACCAATTAATCATCTCAACTACATCCCCAGTAAGATATCATATATCTTTACATTATACCAAGGATATTTGGTAAGATATTCTGAGTATCACATGTGCTGTAAACCTGGATTTTTTTCTCCTTAGTATACAAGGAACTCGTGTACTCTTTGATTGGATTTGATGAAATTGGATTAGATTAATAGTGTTTTACACAACCCAGTTAAGATTTTTTCACTAATAACAAAGTGGTCAGTTCTAGTGGAAGAAACAGGAGTGCCTGGAGAAAACCACTGACCTTTGGCAAGTAAACTGACAATGTTTCTCACAACAGGATCTGCCCAAGTTGGATTGGACTTAGGTTGTTAGAGCTGCATGTGCTTAAGACAACTAAGGCACTTAGGCCCCCTTGTACTGTTTCAGTAGATTTATTAGTATTTTATGTTTTTTTCATAACCAGTGCCATTGATGAAGAGTTACAGTTACCAGCAAATTTACATCAATGGTTTAGGAATCATCAGTTTTTTATATCAGATTTGTCTACCTTCTATGAGTGGTGCAAGATTGAAATATCTTGTACAAGATAGCTTACACGCTCTTTTTCCCACAAGGATTTATCAATCAAATCAGAGGTGTATCGATACTTTAAGAACCGCTTTAAACCAAAGAATCTGGCATACCTTCGCACAAACAAATAAATAGAACAGGTAATACTACAGTTTAAATTTAAAGTATGATATTAAAATTTTTTTTTCTAAATCAGTAACAAGTTTATTTCATATTACATTAATTTTTATATGACATAATTTTTTATATGATGTAATGTTAATATGAGTTATGACTTCACGCTTGTTTCTGTCTTTTGTCTTCACACACCACTTCCATCATATGTTGAATTTTGATTTTTAATAGAACTTGTACATTTTGTTGTGCAAGAAATAGAATCAATCACTACTTATGGTGTCAGATAGGGAAATCTCAACCCTTGTTCTAATATATCTGGTCCAGAACTAGGCAAGCCTTGTTCTGGACCAGATAAATTAGAACTCTGATTTCCCTATCTGATACCACAGTAGTGATAGATTCTTTTAATCTCTGGTTTCAAGATTCTGAATAAAAAAATTTATCAGTTTACTTTTTGACTGTTATTGATTTTATCAAGGTACTCCAGTTTTCTCCACCATGACTGAACTGACCATCTCGATATAAATGAAAAATTCTTGACTAGGGCATAAAACACTATTTATCCTAATCCATATAGCTGCTATTTTGATATTTTTCCCACCAAATCAATCATTGATTTATGTATACATGACGTTGACCGTAAACTGGAACAAAAAACAACAATTACTTTCCTTGTTATTGTATTTTTATTTTGAAATTTATATGGCTTTCAATATATTTTTTTTATCGATAAAAAAACATAAATAAAATCTGGGTTCTTTCATGTATACAGAATAGATTTTTTTACATCAGTTTTTTTTGACATTAATGATATTTGTTATTGAAAACAAATATTCTTTTATTTGTTATAAAAAATCACCAGGATTCTGATCTTTGTAATTGGTAGTGTTTTTGTTGTTTTTAGATAAGTAAAATACACTCAACTTTTTTCCTTTCCCTTTTTTTTTTGTTTGCTAAGTATAGAGAAATACTGATGGCTAGAATTTATTCTAAATTACTCCAGAAATGAAATGTTAATTTCTTTTTACTCATTTTTGTCGAGCAAAAAAAAGCATGGTCAAAAAGATGGCAAATTTTTTTTTCCATGGACATGTACACACTTTCCATGGATTTTGTTGCATTTCCGTGGAAATCCATGGATTTTACATGGACATGGACGTATGTCCATGGAATTTCTAGCCAGGTGCCATTAGGCGAGAATTAGGTGTTCATTTTCAGTGTCATCGTAGGTGGCGCAGTGGTGGCGGCAGTGTGTCGAATTGTGAAAGTTTCTGTTAAAGTTATGTAATTTCTACTCGATCAAAAACTACTCAGGCGAGACATTTAAATCTGTGGAATTCTTGTGATTATTATATCTGTAAGAAAATTCAAACGTCAAGATCAATGCCCAATCAGCTTATAAGTTGTTATATGTACTTACCGGTAAATAGACTATTATCCTAGTTAGTTTTATGTTATTTTAGGTAAAGTACAATTGTTAGAACACTATGTTATTTTAGGTAAAGTACAATTGTTAGAACACATGAACTTTTGTCAAAGACATTGTGTGAATCTGTGATGCAAAATGTCAGTTGATAATTAGATAAATAAAATTGAACCACTGATAATCTAGTCTATATGTTAATCCATTTGAGAGTTACTTTAATCTAAAAGATAATGGGATATGTGATTGATGTAAAATAAAAAGGTCATTTGTAGCTGAAAAACATGCAGTGACTGGGCACTAACTATTAGTAACATATACTGAACAATATCATTGGCACACATAAACTGGACAATAACCACTGGCACATATAGATTGACAATTACTAGTACACATATACTGGAAAATAACCGGTACAAATACTGGTCAATAACAATTACACATAATGAACAAGAACCAGTACACATATACTGAACAATAACCATTGGCACACATATACTGGACAGTAACAGAATAATAATGACTGGTACATGTATACTAGACAATAACCAGTACACCTATACTGAACAATAACCAGTACACATCAACTAGACAATTATATTGAACAATAACCAGTACACATGTACTGTACAGTAACAAGATAATTATACCAAATACAAAGTATGGATGTACCAGGTTGTAAATGCTGGTGTACCAAGTTGTAAAGTGCAGGTGTACCAAGTTGTAAAAGACTGATGTACCATATTGTTCAAAGCTGTTGTAACAAAGTTGTGCATTGCTGGTGTACCAAGTTTTAGTGTTGGTGTATCAAGTTGTATATTGCTGGTGTATCAAGTTGTAGTGTTGGTGTATCAAGTTGTATATTGCTGGTGTACCAAGCTGTAGTGTAGGTTTATCAAGTTGTATATTGCTGGTGTACCAAGTTGTAGTGTAGGTGTATCAAGTTGTATATTGCTGGTGTACCAAGTTGTAGTGTTGGTGTATCAAGTTGTATATTGCTGGTGTACCAAGTTTTAGTGTTGGTGTATCAAGTTGTATATTGCTGGTGTATCAAGTTGTAATGTTGGTGTATCAAGTTGTAATGTTGGTGTATGAAGTTGTATATTGTTGGTGTACCAAGTTGTAGTGTTGGTGTATCAAGTTGTATATTGCTGGTGTACCAAGTTGTAGTGTTGGTGTATCAAGTTGTATATTTCTGGTGTACCAAGTTGTATATTGCTGATGTACCAAGTTGTAGTGTTGGTGTATCAAGTTGTATATTGCTGGTGTACCAAGTTGAGGTGTTTGTGTATCAAGTTGTATATTGCTTGTGTACCAAGTTGTAGTGTTGGTGTATGAAGTTGTATATTGCTGATGTACCAAGTTGTAGTGTTGGTGTATCAAGTTGTATATTGCTGGTGTACCAAGTTGTTATGTTGGTGTATGAAGTTGTATATTGCTGGTGTACCAAGTTGTGAAGTGTTGATTTGTAAAGTTGTAAAGTGCTGGTGTACCAATTTGTGAATTTCTGGTGTACCAAGTTGTAAAGTTCAGGTTTACTAGGCAACTTAGTCTAAATACATTAAATCCGGTGACTTAATCTTATCTAAAACTGCCAATTAAACAAAACATAATGTTTGCATTAAGTAATCTTGTCACAGATCTGTTAGCTGTTCATATAACTCTATTTAAAAGTAAACAGCATGCACTAATTTGTTTTTCAGGAAATTTGAAATCTCAATGCTGCCCCTTATATCAATCAAACTTATAAAAAAATATCATGATTGTGTAATGATTCTATTCTCACTTGAGATTTCCTTTAATTAGCCTGCAATCACATAATTCTTGAAAAAGACACCTTACAGTGAACATATTTACGTGTTACTGTCACTTTGAAGGATTGGTATTTTTTTCAAAAAGTAAAAAAAAAAACAACAATTAAACCATCTAACTAGGAGAATATATATATAGATGATGACAAAATGCGATAGTATCATTTCAGTATTTCTTGATATGTCACTGTTTTTACTAATTTGATAAATTTTTTGTTTGAATTGGCAAACAGGATTTTGTAAATTTTTGGGATTTTGTAAATTTTTAGAAAAAAAAAAAAAAAAAATTATAAAATCAAGTTAAAGCAGTTTGAACATAATCTTTAAAATAAATTTCTTTGGTTTTATTCAAGTTTGAACATCTACGGATTTGAAGAGTCCTTTATGGTAATACTCAAAATATTGACATGTTGTGTGTAATTTATTCATCCATAAAAACATTTGTAAGATTAACTTTGATTATTGTCAGTTGTGGCACGAAATTGAAATTCCATACTCATAGGTAGCTTGAGCTATATATATTTGTTATCATAACTGTGGCATGAGCTCAATATTCATTGTTCAAAGTTAGACCATGTACTTAAAATTAAGAACTCATTGCTTGGCAAGAATCTGATATTTAGCACTCACAGCTGTGGAATGAGCTTTAATTTCAGCATAATAATTGTGCATTTTAGGTCATTTCTGTTCATTTCTTGCAGATATGACACATTCAGTTAGATGTTCAATACTCATAGCTGTAGCATTAGCTTCATATTTAGTACACATTGCTGTGGCATAAACTTGAAGTTCAGCACTTGTAGCACCATCATTAGCTTGATATTGGGTACTAGTTTTCATAAACTTGAAGTTCAGCACTTGTAGTACCATCATTAGCTTGATATTGGGTACTAGTTTTGTAAAAACTTGTTATTCTGAACTTATTACGGAACTCAACGCTTAAAGATCTGTTTTTAGTTGTGGCATAAACTTGAAGTTCAGTACTCAGAACTGTAATTTATAAGTTATTTATTGAGTACTTACAGCTTTAGTATGAGTTTGATGTTCATTATCAATGTATTCATGTGTAGGTTAGCTATAAAGCTTACTTACTCTTTAATCAGCAATCAATGATAGCCAGCTGTATATGAATGTTAGAATGTGTGTTAAATTATTTATGATGTAGATTTATTTGTTTTCTAAGATATAAATTATTTTGAATTTTGAAAGGATTCACATATTATATAATAAAATGAAACAAATTTATACTAAAAAGAAAATAAAAATGCATTTGATATGTTATGAAAAAAGATGGAATTTAGTATTTGTAAATAAAAATAAATGTGCTATAATAACTAATTATAATGTTTATTGCATTTCAACATTTCCTTCTCTTACAGCTGTTGTTTACTTATCAAATTAATCAAAATTGTTAATTTTTTGTGAGTCACATTCAAGATATTTTAACGTTTTTACTGTAAAAAATAAAATGCATGAATTCTGTTTATTTTTTATTTCTTTTTATTGAGCAGTATATATAGAGTGCAAATCTATGCATATTCAAGCAAATAAAGAAAGAAAAAAAAGTTTAAAAATGTAATAAGGCATACACCTCAATAATAAAATTTTGACATTTTTCAAGACTTTGAAGCTTATTTTCTTTTAACAATCTTTGAAACAGATTGTTTTTTATTTTGTGAAATTAACTCCTCAGTTTTCTACTGTCTTGAAACTTCACAATATGTTTCTGGATATATGTATAAGATGTGCACCTCACTTTGTGGAATTTATTAAAAACTTTCCTCACACTCTACAGCATTTCATCCTGGTCTTCCTGGTCATTTTAGTCTTTCAACCATTTAAACAATTAAAATTCTAATAGAGGTTTTTAGATACTTTTTTTTTTGCCTAATGGAATCCAGGGATTGAGTTTTTCTATGATACAGTTGTATTCTTTTTGTGATTTTTCTGTCTCACCCTAGGGTGGCAACACATTCCTATCATTCCAGTATTTTGTAAATTATTTACACTAATTTGATGATATCATAATTATTTTATGCAAAAATGTCAACAGATATTGATTATGTCATTTTAAGAAGACATTGATGGTGGTATTAAAACAGAAGAATTTGAAGCAAATGTTTGTCAACAAATACTATGCGCATGATATTCAAATTGCTGGAAAGTGAGGTATTGATTGTCCAAAGATGTCTTCGAAAAACTGACAGAGAGAGATTGTAGAGAGTGGAGCTGTCAAATTCTAACCCTCGTGATTGTAAGAAAAGGAGACATTGGTTGAAATCTGTCATGTGTGCAACTAGCCAGTCACCTGGAAGGGAGCCTACTAATGAAGACTATGCTTCTGATACTCACATTAATCAAAAGAAACAAATAAAAATAATGATGATGATGATGATGATGGTGGTGGTGGTAGTGGTAGCAGTAATTGGAGTGATGGTGGTGGGGTTTTGTTATGATCGTTATGATGATCTTAGTGATGATGATGATGATGATGATGATGATGATGATGATGTTGATGATTATGAAATAGTTTTATTTTGTTGCAAATTATGGAAAAAAAGAGAATCCTACACCAGTAACAGTGTAGGACAAAGATATCTCTTACTGGAATCAATATTTTCAATGTAAAGAACTGGTTCATGCTCATTCTGCCAGATAAAGGTGAAAAGCTAAAAATACAAAATTTTTTCTAGAATATTCTTACAAAGTGAAGCATGACTATAGGTGAGATACCTAATAATGTTTTAGAGTGTTTGAAGAGCTTGAAGTAAAATTTGAGCCTTTTTCAGATCTCCTAGACCTGAGATTAACTTATTGAGGTTAACTTATTGTCTATAAACATAAAAGAAGTGTTAACCAACGATTGATTCCACCTAGTGGCACTTTTTGTTGAGCATGGCATCGACATAAGATGAGACTTAGGTGTTACTTTTCCTGTGTTGTCGTCGTTGGTGGCAGTGGCATGTGAAAATGTGAAAGTTTATGTTAACGTAATTTTTTCCACTCGATAAAAAACTAACCAGGCGAGACATATAAATCTGTGGAATTTTTGTGTTCAAAACAAACATGATCGTTGATATAATTGATAGCTAGTTTAACCTGTATGAGATATTAGTAGACATATTTGACATGGTGATGGATTAGGTGTCTGTAACTTGGGGTATAATTAAGCTTGTTTATTCCGGATACTTACACTGCCATCAAAATATAACTATAGACTTATTTTACTTTGCATTACAACATTATTGACAAAACATTCAAATCTTTTTTTTTTTTTTTTTTAGATAATGAAAGCCTAAGCTATATTTAAAACAGAATTAGAAATAAAAACATGATTGAAGTTGGTCAGAAATATTCATTCTTCAATTTGAAGCTAAATATTGCCAGCACAATGTTCAAACCCTGATTTCAATAGAGCTTTTTATTATATATTGATATGAACATCAGAATCCGGATAGTAGAATGTTTTTGTCATTATTTGAACTTTAGATAGCAAACACTCTTACCTGGGTAATTTTAGAGGTACCCAGAATTTTCTCTGACCCAGACACAATATGTCAAGTAGCTGTGGTTAGGGTCCGAACAATTTCTGTATGAAAAACCTGGGGATTTTCCCAATATCAATTGGTGTCTGAATTTAAGGGGCACCATCTTATGTCGATTGAAACTAAAAATATTAGTAGCAAGATAGAAAAGTTACTAATCTCAATCTATAGGTGACTATTTGACTTAAAAAATAATGATATATTTTAAGATGTCACTGGATTGAGCATTCGAGTCAATTTTTTTAAATGTTAACAACCTTTTTATCTATTTTTTAATCAAGACTATGTGACATTGCAAACTCGCACATTTGGACATTTTGGAAGACAAGCCGTTCACCTATCAGTTAAAGATTCAAAGTCAATATTTTCTGCCTAAAGTCCAGCACCAGTTGGTATAAAAAAGTCTCTCTCTTTTGACATATAAATTGTTCTGACCCTACACACAGCCATCAGGCATACAGAGTAGGTGTTAGGGTTAGAGAAAGACCTAACTATTTTAGAGGCTGTGTATGTAATTGTAGTCACAGGATGATTATCAAACATTATATATAGTTCTCTGTACAGTCATTGATTTTAAACCAAGATTACAATTCCAAAATCATGAAACTACAATGTTAATTTTGGGTTTCTGATTGTCCCTTGACATTTATAATTACTCCAAGTCACATGAAAGTGGTAATTTGTATGAAGATAAAGTACATTCCTTTGTTCTGCTCTCACAAATGTTTTAAATTTATTTGACTTCTACATTTAATACTAGTACAATTGAATTTATTTGAACGTAAAAATTAAAACTTAGAGATTTGTCTTGATTTTTATCAAATTACTAGTTATGGTTAAGATAATGTAGATTAATGTAACTTAGAATGATGTAACTTGGAAGCACAACAGACACTGGTGTTCATTCACCATAAAATGTTTCTTAACATATAGGTTGGTCTGATTTACAGGAATATTCATCAATACTCGTCATTTGTATTTTAAAAGATTTTTTTAAATCGCAATTATTCTACTATAACAAAACTTATTTGATGTAACTGATCCTGTTTATATATAAATGTTACAAGAAAAAAGGATTGTCTGTTTCTCTGTCTCTCTTTTGCAGAATAATTGTAATATAGAATACAGTGAAACCTGTCTATAAAGGCCACTCAAGGGAAATTAAATACATTGTTTTAACATCAAGTTATTCAACATCTTCAGGAATTTACAAATCCTTTGCACCACGCCGGCCTCGTAACATAAATATATCTTAATGTTAGATTGTTCTATTCTATTCTCTCTCTCTCTCTCTCTCTCTCTCTCTTTTTTGTTGTTGCTATGTATAGGGGTGTTGCATAGTAAAGTTTTATTCTTATCACACTTCCTTACATCTGTACCAACATAATATTAGGTCACTTCAGACCCACATCACACTCTTGCTAATTCAGACTTCAAAGGAAGTTGTTACATAATGAATTACATGTTTTAGTGATCAGAGCAGTGATTATCTGTACCATATGTAACGGTCAAATTTACTGTTTACATATCGTTAATAAAGATTACCATTAATTTTTTTCTGGTGCCGAATTCAATTGTAGTCGGTGTGGAATTGAATTTAAATCGGTGCCAAAAATATATCATTGCCGAAATGACTTTTTACACTGGTGCCGAAATGACTTGATATCGCATCTTGGTACAATTTCCAAACTAACGAAATAAATGTCCTTTAGCGGTAGAAATAAAGCTGTATATAAAAACACTGACTTGCCAGGTGAGCATCATAGGCCCATCCTGTTTGACCTTTCAACATGTGTGGCATAAATGGATTCAGAATGCCTTAATCAATTGACAGGCATATGCAAGCATAAAACACTCTATAGTGAAAAATTGAATAACTTTTTTATTAAGTGTTACAAAAAAATCAAGAGATTAATTTCGAGGAGGTTGATTATGTGATGATTTATAGAGGGAGATGTCATAAAAAATTTGGCATAATGTTTGAATCGTTAAAATTCCATAGTAACATCTTTGTCTAAGAAAGAAAAAAGTTAAACAAAACTTTAATGTGTAATGCTAGCAATCGGGATAAAAATAATCTGTTATTGCAACCAGCTAGAATGTGTAACTATAAATCATCAAAGGCTGTTGTTGAAAAAAAAATTATGTCAAGATGTATCAATGATTTATCTGAAAGAACATTTGTTACGTAGATATTTAATAAATGATGAAAGATTGAATCACCTGAAATAATTTGCTTTTTCCTATGTCCCACTGATAACACTGTAATTATTTTAACGTTTGTTAAAGCGATAAATGGTATAAAATTGACAGCCAAACTGGCTACATCACAAGGTTCTTATTCCATAGGTCCATTACTTATAAATTGATTGATTGGTGCAATTCTGCCCCTTTTTTAAGTAAGATAAGATTGTTGGTTGCGAGATACTTTCCCGCCTAACAGCTGCTGTGGCTTAATTACAGGTTTTGGGTGTAAGTTTTTCTAAATGTTTTTAGTAGATGTGTCAATCAAAAATGCTGTTCTGAGTTAGATTTTTATGCATTCAATACATCTTTTCTGTAAGGATATCAGCATTCAGTAAATGGTTTATATATATATTATTTACTGAGAGAGAGAGAGAGAGAGAGAGAGAGAGAGAGAGAGAGAGAGAGAGAGAGAGAGAGAGAGAGAGTGAGTGAGAGAGAGAGAGAGAGAGAGAGAGAGAGAGAGAGAGAGAGAGAGAGAGAGAGCTTGTCTTGAAATTGATTGGAAATGGACTTTCTTATTTCAATATTCAATATTTTAGTTTTATCAAAAGTTGTGGTTGTGCTTATGATTTTGGAGAGATAAAGAGAGAGAGAGAGAGAGAGAGAGAGAGAGAGAGCTTGTCTTGAAATTTGAAATGAACTCTCTTATTTTCAACAAATTTCTTTTTAGTTTTATTTAAAAGATGATTATGTGCTGATAAATTTGAAAATTAATCATGTGTAATGTATCAAGTTCATAAGTAAAAAAAATTGTTCAAATAAGTAACTTAGGCCTGTTATTGCTGCATATAATCCATTGTGATTTTAGATGGCAAGTAATAAAATTTGAATCATTTGAGTCATTAAACATGCTATTAATTATTAATAAATAACATATTTTCCCGAAGATTTATGTAGAAAGCAATAACAAGTTTATTACTTAACACATGTATTAGTTTAAGTAACATTGTATAATATCATATGATTTACAGTTTGTGTATTTAGACATAAAATTATACACTTGTTTAAGTTTTGATAAATAATTGATGTTAAGTAGAGTGATTTAGGTTTGATTTATGGTAAATAATTTCATTTTATTAAATCTTTTCTCTCTTTTTTGCAAAATAAAAAAACTTTAAAACGCGTATAAGTGTCAGAATTTCACATTTGCTTTTGTTAATGTATGGTTTCGTTGATATGTTATAGAAATGAAATTAATTTTCTAATTTGTCGTGGAAAATATGAACATTTGACATTTTGCACACTGCATCATAAACACACTGAGCAAATTTTATTACATGTTTTTCTTCTATCTGGGGGACAGTACTCTGTTCTTGTGTGCAATGAACAGTACTCTGTACTTTTTGCCCATGGGACAGTTCTTCCTTTGTTCAGGGAACATTACTCTCGGGGTTGAATATTTCTGTCAGAAATATTCAACCCCTCGGGTGAGATTTCCCTATCCTACATGGATACTCATAATGGATTCTTATATCCTTATTTTGTTTAAGGAACAGTACTCTTGTCATTTTTGTCCATGGGACAGTTCTTTCATTTTGTTCAGGGTACAACACTGTTTTTTTTGTCTGGTGGATTATAGATTTTATGTTCTTTTGTCAAGGAAACAGCACTCTGTTCTCTTGTCTATGTGACAGTACTCTTATTGTTTTGTCCAAGGCCATTTTTCTGCCCTTCTGAAAGGTAACTGTTTTTTATTCTTCTGTCCAGTCGACGGTATGCCATTTTTTTTTTACTCCAGGGACCAGTTTCTATACTTTTTCTCCAGGGAAGAAAAGAAATACAGAAACAGTCCTTCCCACAAAACATTCCTCGAAGTAACAAACCATGATTTTTTAAATGGGTTTGTGATGTGTTAGTTGGCTGTTCCTTAAACCTTTATTTGAAGAAGATCATTTTTGGTTGATAGGGATAAAAATGTGCTCAAATGGCCATATTTATTTATGAACCAATTTAGTTTAAATATATTAGGAAGCACATGTCTAGCTATTTAACTGTATGTGTCAGGTTTTTCTGAGAAATTTTTTGACCTATCATTAAAAGAGTATACAAATTCGGTGGTTTTGTACCGAGACTTTAAAAATAAAAAATCTTCTCTTTTGGAACAACTGAAGCAAAAAGATTGATACTTGATGAAAAACATGTGTTCAGAATTGGTTTTTTTTTAAAAAAAAAAAAAAAAAAAAAAAAAAGTAAAAAAAAAAATAATAATAATAAAAACAGGTTTCTGATTAGACACTGTCTATGGGTTTGCAATAAGATCTTAAAGAGAAGACAACATGATCTATGTTCTGCATTTCTTTCTCTCTTTTTTTCATAATACCTAGCAGAAAGAAGAAAATGATTAGTAAATTATTTTATGTAAAGGTTGATAAAATACTAGTTTTTATTGTTGATCAAGAAAAAAGCTTATAAATGAATTAGTTTATACTTCAACAAGTTTCATCTGGTCTGTTGACCTATAACTGGAATATAAAAAACATTACCAAAAAGGAGAGAAATGGTCATATTTCTTTATTCAAATATGTATATTTTAAATGATGTATATAAGATACTTACCTGTTAAGTCTTTAGATCCCTATATTACATAAAAACATTTATTTGTATAATATTTGAGAAAATGTCAGTTTGACCACATTCGACATGTCGAGATTTTCTTTATTGCTTATTAGGGGTCCTTGGTGGCCGAGTGGTCTAAAACGCACACTTACGGATCACAGTGCCTCTCACTGCCTGGGTTCAAATCCCACTCTGGACAGATCCTAGTGTGAGAAAGTTTGTCAGTTCGCTGGCAGAAGGTCGGTGGTTTTCTCTGGGCACTCCGGTTTCCCCATCATTCCAGAACTGACCGCCTCGAAATAAGTGAAAGATTCTTGACTGGGGCTTAAACACCATTACTCCACTCCACTCTTTATTGCTGATTATTATGATCATAGATTATTGAGTGAAGGCCAGCATCGTTAAACAACTTTAATTGATAACTTTTAACATAGAAGTTGTGTTGTATCCTTGTTAAATGAATTGTAAAAAATACCATAATGCATCTGGAAAGCTTCAAGTAAGGATCAATATTATAAGAAGAATATTTACTGACTTGCTTTTTAGACTGTAAGACACTACCATTTATTGGCCTGTAACACCCTTCCAATTAAAAGCCATCAATAAACTTCCTTTTATAGGCTATTGTCTGTTTGTTAGATTTGTTATTTCTTGGTGATGTTGCCTTTCAAAGAGATCCTAAAAACATTGATACAATTCAATAAAGATGTTAGTTTATCTTCATGATATACATTTTTGTAACTTTCTGCAAATAGCCACTTTATCTAAACTGGCTAAAGCCAAGTAAAATGTATGTGGGTACATGCATTTGTGTGTAAACTTTGATCTTGCTTTATGAAACAAATGAAGATTAAAAATTTTATCTTGAATGCCCATCCAAAATCCAAGATGGCTGTCATTGCTATAAAAAGAATTTTTTTTTGGAGCAATGATTTTCTTTAAATTTGATAATATATAAAAATGAAATGCATTATAAAAAGCCATTAAACATATATACTAAGTTTTTTTTGACAAATTTTTCATTGATCCAATATTTACAATTGATGCAAATTTCATTTTGTTTTAAGCCAATTCAGCCTCTCATCTGAAACTTGTTAAAAATTTAAAAAATATGGGTAAGAAGGGTGGGTTGTAACTGCTGGGCAAAATAGAAATAAATTTGTTTATAAAATTGGAATTAAAAAAAGAAGGAAGGATCCTTGGTTAATGTAGATGAAACATTGTGTCTTAAATGGCCTTTTTTAAACATTCCATTGCAGTTAAGATACTACATATTTTCATTTATAAGTCCATTAAGTAGAAGAAACTGGTGTCTATAGATAATTAACACAGTTTTGATTTAGCTCAATATAGTTTTATAATAATAATAATAAAAAAGTATGATAATTTTTTGTTGGCCAAAATTTCTTTTAAAAAAAACTACCAACAAATAAAATACATTTTCCATAACCATATTGTTATATAATTATTATAAATGTAGTAATTTTGAAGGTTAACGTAAACAAGTGATCGTAACACATTGCAGTATTAAATACAGTACAAAAATAGAGGAAAAATAATAAAAATAATAATAATAATCATAATAATAAATAATAATAGCATTTGTTCCTTGTTCTTATTTTATATATCTGTACATGCCTTTATGTCTTTGAACTCTTTATGCACTACAAATTTAACTGAATGAAACAAACTTGTTATTTTGTTAATAAAACAGTTGGGAAAAAATGTTGATATGAAAAACAGGAAGTCTGTTGCAATAACATATCGAGAATGGGACCCTGTCTGTTTTACAGTCTATTGCAGATTTACTCTATAAAAGTAATAGATTTTTAATTGAATTTAAATCTCAACAAAATATGTTATTTTTGAAGTTTTAATGAGTTGATATGTCACATAACAGTTTGGTAATGAATGTCTCCTTTTTTCGTGATCAACAGATATAGTTTACAAGTTGACTTGTTCTCATGGGTAAATCCTTCCTACTAAAAAACATTTTTTTTACTGATTACTTTTTCAATTTCATGCTTGTCTGGGAAAAAATATAGATACATTGAAGAAAATGAATGATGAAGTGTTTTTCAATGATGCCTGTTGTACTTGTTCACTTGGGATTGAGTCTAATTGATATGTTGCCCTATAAATAAAATCGGTATTTGTGTCATGGTATCAAATCTCAAAGGAGAAAAAAAAAAAAAAAAAAAAGACCAATTGAATTTTGATTTAAAACAGTGTAGTTTTAAGAGCTGCAGGCCCCAGTTTCACCAACATTTCTTAACTAAGTTTTTCCTTAACTTAAATTTAGCAAATTATGGCAATCTTTTACTTTTGGAATTGCAAATAATATTTGTAATAAAATTTAATACGAATGAAACAAGCTTGAAGTAATCTTCAGAATGAGAACTTTAAGTCTTAAATAACTAAACAATTAACCAAATTATTTCAAAGATTTCAAATTTACCAGATTTTAGTTAAAAATTCATAACTATGGAATGATTGTGAAATGACACCAAGGCCAGTATTTTTTTTTTTTTTGTAACTCGTTTTATGAATTCTACAATTGTGTGGTTTTATGGCTCTTTGTGTACAGTAAATCAGCATTTTAATAGACTGAGATTACACACACACACAAGACCATGAATTAACCTAAGTATAACTTATACACATTCTCTTAAACAAGGGAGGTAAACACAGTTGATGTGATTTTTGAATTAACTCCCCTTTAGTCAGGTACAATTTGAACTAATGTTACTGTTCTACCTAATTCTAGACATCAGGCAATTCTAAATGGTTTAGATAATGTTGCTATGGAAACAAAAATAGTCTTGAAAATAAAGTTCAACTATCATACTTAAATAAATGAAGCTGTCATGAAATGAAATCCAATATGGCTTAAACGTGACCCTTACAAGTCTGATTTCATTATAATGATGTCAATTCAATTAAAATCATTACTCTGAAGCAAAATAAAAAAACATCTGACATATAAGTATTTTGTATCATTGAGCTATAGGATTAATATAAAGCTAATAAAAACATGACCTTAGATGGTTGTTTTTATCATGTGCTAAATGTTTTGATCACCAGAATTAGTTCACACATAACGGTTTTTGACTTTTTCTCTCCTACACACAGCCTTTAGACTAGTCTAAATAAAAAATGTACAGAAACAAACCATAAATCACAGCATAAAAATCAAACAAATTATTTTAATCCAGTTTGAAAATGGTTAAGTTCATTTTGTTTGGAGATGTTTATCTTATTATTTCCCTTCGGTTTGTTCAGATATTTTTTGTCTGGTTGACATTTCCAGTTTGTAAATAGTCCCATCAATTGGTTGGAGATTTTTGTCTAGTTAACATTTCCAGTTTGTAAATCATCTCTCATCAGTTTGTTCAGATATTCTTTGTCTAGTTGACATTTCCAGTTTGTAAATTGTCCCATCAATTGGTTGGAGATTTTTGTCTAGTTGACATTTCCAGTTTGTAAATAGTCACATCAATTTGTTCAGTTATTTTTTGTCTAGTTGACATTTCCAGTTTGTAAATCATCTCTCATCAGTTCGTTCAGATATTTTTTGCCTAGTTGACATTTCCAGTTTGTAAATCATCTCTCATCATCAGTTTGTTCAGATATTTTTTGTCTAGTTGACATTTCCAGTTTGTAAATAGTCCCATCAATTTGTTTGGAGATTTTTGTCTAGTTGACGTTTCCAGTTTGTTAATAGTCCCATCAATTTGTTCAGATATATTTTGTCTAGTTGACATTTCCAGTTTGTAAATCATATCTCATAAGTTTGTTCAGATATATTTTGTCTAGTTGACATTTCCAGTTTGTAAATAGTCCCATCAATTTGTTTGGAGATTTTTTGTCTAGTTGACATTTTCAGTTTGTAAATATTCCCATCAATTGTTTGGAGATTTTTGTCTAGTTGACATTTCCAGTTTGTAAATTGTCCCATCAATTTGTTTGGTGATTTTTGTCTAGTTGACATTTTCAGTTTGTAAATTGTCCCATCAATTGTTTGGAGATTTTGTCTAGTTGACATTTCCAGTTTGTAAATATTCCCATAAATTGTTTGGAGATTTTGGTCTAGTTGACATTTCCAGTTTGTAAATAGTCCCATCAATTGTTTGGTTTTTTTTTTTCTACTTGACATTTCCAGTTTGTAAATTGTCCCATCAATTTGTTTGGAGATTTTTGTCTAGTTGTCATTTCCAGTTTGTGAATTGTCCCATCAATTTGTTTGGAGATTTTTTTGTCTAGTTGACATTTCAAGTTTGTGAATTGTCCCATCAATTTGTTTGGAGATTTTTTGTCTAGTTGACATTTCCAGTTTGTAAATAGTCCCATCAATTTGTTTGGAGATTTTTTGTCTAGTTGACATTTTCAGTTTGTAAATTGTCCCATCAATTGTTTGGAGATTTTGTCTAGTTGACATTTCCAGTTTGTAAATTGTCCCATCAATTTGTTTGGTGATTTTTGTCTAGTTGACACTTCCAGTTTGTAAATATTCCCATAAATTGTTTGAAGATTTTTGTCTAGTTGACATTTCCAGTTTGTAAATATTCCCATAAATTGTTTGGAGATTTTTGTCTAGTTGACATTTCCAGTTTGTAAATAGTCCCATCAATTTGTTTGGAGATTTTTTGTCTAGTTGACATTTCCAGTTTGTAAATAGTCCCATCAATTTGTTTGGAGATTTTTTGTCTAGTTGACATTTTCAGTTTGTAAATTGTCCCATCAATTGTTTGGAGATTTTTGTCTAGTTGACATTTCCAGTTTGTAAATTGTCCCATCAATTTGTTTGGTGATTTTTGTCTAGTTGACATTTCCAGTTTGTAAATATTCCCATAAATTGTTTGGAGATTTTTGTCTAGTTGACATAATAGTCCCATCAATTTGTTTGGAGATTTTTTGTCTAGTTGACATTTCCAGTTTGTAAATTGTCCCATCAATTTATAAGGTGATTTTTTTTGTAGTCGGTCATTTCAAGTTTGTAAAATGTTCAATCAGTGTGTTTGGAGATTTCTGTTTAGTGTAAATGGTCACTTTGGTGGCTGAGTGGTCTTAAGTGTATATTTATGTATCACAGTGCCTATCCACAATCTAGGTAAAAATCCTGCCTTGGGCAGATCCTAGAGTGAGAAAGTTTGTCACTTGCTGAAGGGTAATTGTTTTATCCAGGCACTCTAGTTTCCTCCACTGACCAGAACTGGCTGCCTTGATATTTGTGAAAGAATTTTAACTTGGGCATTAAAGAGAATTACTTCATTCCACTCTTGTTTCTATATTAAAGAATAACTTTTATAAACCTATAGACATATGTAATTTGCCATCATTAATTTATTTAATGACCAATTGACTGGATTTCAAATTTATTATTGTTAATGTAAGTCAAGGTTAAGGAGCAGAGAACCAGAGATAATTACACATTGCTTGTGGGTAATTTCTTTTAGAGTTGATCAAATTAAATATGATTAATAGCTAACAGGAGAAACCCATAGTATCTAGAAAGATACAAAAGATTCACAGCTGCCCAAGTTAAAATAAAACTATTTAATTGACTACCATATCTTGTTGTACACATTTTTATTACAGTGTTAAGCAAAGTACACTGAAGCTTCTGCTTCATGCTTTGATATAAGAATTTTATTTTACAGCTTACAGCAGGAAGACTCCATTAAATTTCTAAACATTTCTCTAAAATAGAGGCTTTAATTGCATCTGCAGACATGTTTGACTGATTTTTTATAAAAATTGATATGTGACCTTTTCAAATCAGAATTAGTGTGAGAACTTTCAGTACATTGAAGGAATAAAACGGTCATGAATCCTAATAATGGATAATTGTTTTGAACTGTCTTTGCAGATGAAGGTGATTCCTAATTCAGGCTTAGTGTTTTGAACTGTCTTGGTAGACAAAGTTTATCGAATAATTAATTTTTCTTGACAAAGAAATAAAACAAACCCAATTGTTTTTTTTATCTGTTTCATATATTACAATAAAATGGCACAAGTTGCTTACTTTTTTTTAATTTGAAGGTTTAAGAGAGTACATCTACATGAAAGAGAGATTAATTATAAGTTGAAAGCCAGAGAGAGAAAAAGTGGGAGGGATTATTTGTTGTTGTAGTGTTGTTTAACATCACATCAGCAATATTTCGGCTATTTGCAATGAAAACAAGGTTATTAACCTATGTGGATAAATATAAGAAAAAGTTAATGTATGCATGTAATGTGTGACTGTGTATCATGCCTGCTATGTGCTAGCTCACCCAGTCAGTATGCCACAGGCAAGCATACTACTCATCCAGTCCATTTTTCCTGGCACCAGGTAAACCAGTCAATATTCAATCTTCTTAATACTAAGCAACAGGTGATGAAGCAAAATCTCAAATTTTAAAGTCTTATGTTTAACCTGGCAGGGTTTTTAACCCACTACCTCGTACTCTTAGCAAAAGAGAGAGAGAGAGAGAGAGAGAGAGAGAGAGAGAGAGAGAGAGGGTTATATAAGTTTCACTTGATCTTGGAAACTGTCACAGAACGCATCAGGTGTTCATCAACATGTTGAAGAGAACTGTCAGTTGTGTAGTAGTGATAAACCTGTAATTACATTGTTACATGTGTCTTAATGAGTTAACTGTCCCTACCCCCTAAGATCATCCTTTAGTTTACTTGTTAAAATATGCCATTAACTAATTTAACTTGATTGATTTCTGTTTTCCCTTTGATTGTAATGATGCTCACTGTATGTTTTACTGATTAAAGTTACATGACATGCAGATTCTAATTTTCTGTATAAAAGGTCTGAAATGAAACAGGAAAATAATGAACAGTGAAACCTGTTAAAAGTGGAAAGCCTTATATTTTCTCATCTTCCTAGTTGACTAATATCTCCTTGTTCACATAACACTTTATGTATTTTGTTACTTTAGTTAATGTGTGTTTTAAAGTAGTCTTCACTTGATATAGATGGCTGACTCTCATAAATTAGCACCATGAGATTATTAATTTTTCATTTCATTGTTGCTTTGTTTATTGCAGGAGTGTTGTTTCTTATTCTTCGTTACTTTGGTTGTTGTATAGTGTCTTTGTGTCATGTTCTTGGTTGCTTTAGTTATTAAAAAGTGACTGCAGTGTCTCTTGTGTCGTGTTCTTGGTTGCTTTGGTTATTGAAAAGTGACTTGAGTGTCTCTTGTGTCATGTTCTTGGTTGCTTTTGTTATTGCAATGTATCTTGTGTCATGTTCCTGTTTGCTAAAGTTATTGCAATGTGTCTTTTTTGTCATGTTCTTGGTTCCTTTGTTTTTTAAAAAAATGACTGCAGAGTGTCTTTTGTGTCATGTTCTTGGTTGCCTAAGTTATTGTAATGTGTTTTTGTGTCATGTTCCCCCGCTTTGTCTTTGCAATATGTTTTGTGTCATGTTCCTTTTTGCTTTAGTTATTGCATTGTATCTTGTGTTATATTGTTGGTTGCTTTAGTTATTGCAATGTGGCTTTTGTGTTATGTTCCTCTTTGCTTTAGTTATTGCAATGTGTCTTGTGTCATGTTCCTCTTTGCTTTAGTTATTGCAATGTGTCTTGTGTCATGTTCCTCTGTGCTTTAGTTATTGCAATGTGTATTTTGTGTTATGTTGTTGGTTGCTTTAGTTATTGCAATGTGGCTTTTGTGTCATGTTCCTCTTTGCTTTAGTTATTGCAATGTGTCTTGTGTCATGTTCCTCTTTGCTTTAGTTATTGCAATGTGTATTGTGTCATGTTCCTCTTTGCTTTAGTTATTGCATTGTATCTTGTGTTATGTTGTTGGTTGCTTTAGTTATTGCAATGTGGCTTTTGTGTCATGTTCCTCTTTGGTTTAGTTATTGCATTGTGTTTTGTGTCATGTTCCTCTTTGCTTTAGTTATTGCAGTGTGTCTTGTGTCATGTTCCTCTTTGCTTTAGTTATTGCAATGTGTCTTTTGTGTTATGTTCTTGGTTGCCTTAGTTAATGCAATATGTCTTTTGTGTCATGTTCCTCTTTGCTTTAGTTATTGCAATGTGTCTTGTGTCATGTTCTTGGTTGCTTTGGTTATTGAAAAGGGACTGCAGAGTATCTTTTTTTGTCATGTTCTTTGTAGTTATTAATTTTTCAAAGTTGTTGGATGCTATTACAAAATGTTTTTTATACAGCTATAAACATCAATTTCCTTTCAGAAATTAAGTTGCTTGAGAATACAGGAAAGGTTGTAATATGACGAATTAAAGATGAAACCTGTGATAGGGCTGACAATAAACATCAAATTTGTACCAGTAAACTAATAATGCACATAATAACTCTTAATTAGTAATATTGTTAAAGGTATTTTTAGGTTATTCTTGGTTGAAATGTGTTTGTGACTGAAGCAGTAATAAAGTGATTTCTGATAAACTTGTAATATCTTTTTCTAAAGTGCTGTTTTCAAAGTTAGAAAAAAAAAGTTTTTTAAGGAATGGCAATGAAGATATTATTTAAGCAATTTTTAAAAATAATTTATTGATATTTTACTAACATCACAGTCTGTAGGAGTAACTTACAGTTAAAGAATACATATGTCTGATGTATGAGAAGAAATAGAAATTTGAAGATCTCGGAAATTGTATCTCATATTAAGACTATATATAGCAAGTCAGAAGTGCCTAAGCAATTTCCAGTCTTTGTTTTCTCCTGCAGACATCGTTATTCTTTTTCGTTAAAACCCTTTTTTGAAATGATAGGCTTTGAAATTTTTTTAAAAAAGTTATTGAAGATGTAAGAAGCTTGATTTATCTAGAATTAACGGACACTTTTAGGACAATTAAGTTTTATTTTTGATACTCTAATAGCTGAAGACCTTCCTTATTTGAAGTCTTGGATAAACTCGGTGCTGTGCCCTTTACAAATCTGTTTGTCTGCAGGTCTTTCTAGAAATCTTAGAAAAAATCATATATAGACATCTAGCTTTTCCAACATATTCAACAAAATCAGATCTTGATTATAGGAAAATAATTCTTTGATCTTTCTGACCATTCAGTTGAAAATGCTGTCTATTTGATTGTATCTGCATAATCTCCTGAACTCCACAGGCAACCTTTGTATACATTAATAAAAGTATCAGTATAACTTTGTTATGTATTTTCTCTAAGGACATGTCTATATATCTCATTATTACCTGCCCTCAATTAACCTTTACCAGTTATCTGGTAGAGAATCTGGACATGAGGGAGTTGTTTATTTGGATGTTCATTTCACCCTTGCTGTTTGCTATTGGCTGATTGTCAGTTGTTAGACTTATTGATTTAACTTGAGTACAGTAGTTAGTCACTAATTATGACTACTTTATATACTAGCACAGTATAAATCAAATAACATTTATCAATTTTAATGAAACTTGTCAAGTTGCTACATCCATGATACCATATCTCCTGTAAACTAGTCATGTTGCTACATGCATGATATCATATCTGTAAACTTGTCATGTTGCTACGTCCATGATATCATTTCTGTAAACTTGTCATGTTGCTAGTCATGTTGCTAGGACCATGATATCATATCTGTAAACTTGTCATGTTGCTACGTCCATGATACCATATCTGTAAACTTTTAATGTTGCTACGTCCATGATACCATATCACTTGTTTTGTTGAGGGGACAAAAATGTTATTTAATCCATTCATTTTTTTAATGATTTATATTCATATTATTGCATCTCCTCTTTTGATAAGAGCAGGTACAAAGTGCAATGGAAATCAGTTATTTCTTCTGTCTTTCTTGTGTTTTTGACCAATTTTTGTCAATGTTGTTAAAGATTACTTTTTTGTAACTGTTAATAGAAAATTAACATGGTAACCTTGCTGTATTTTAAATAATAATTTTTTTGTTTTTTCATTAGGACTTAGTTGTTCAAAGCAGCTTGGTTAGCTGAACCAAATGGTTATTGAAAATTTAAAAAAATTCATATAAAATATTCATTATAGACATAAAGTTTTGATGTTTACATGTTACAACATGGCCATGCAGGTGCCTATTATCCAGCTATCAGATGTGAAATTCTGTATTTCTGAACTCATATATGAAAAAAAGTCATGTGAAATGAAGAAAAACAAGCCCATTAGAAGATACTGGTAATAAGAAATCCACCAAAAAAAAAAAATAAATAAATAAATAAAGAAATAAAGAAATAAAAATCTGTAAAATCACAAATATTTGTGGAGAATTTAATTTGGATTTAATTTTGTTACTGAAAACCACAAATTGAATGTCATCAAAAATTTTAAATTACCATTGTACCATTGCCCTCAGTGGGATTTATTTTCACAGAACTGAATTCCACGAAAATTTCTACCGACAGAATTTTTCAAAAAGTCAAAACCACGGAATTTCAACCCAACAAATATTAATGATTCTACAGTAGAAAAAAAATTCCTTTAAATTTGAAAGTGACATTGTTCTGTATTGTATATCAGTTATCTTATTACGTTCTTTACAACCTAGTTTTATGGTCCTTCAGCAATTTCTTTTTTTTTATATTTACAGTTGTTTGACAGCAAGTTGAAATTTGAATCAAATGTTATGGTAAAGACAATTATAAATGTTTTCAGGCTATTTAATGTCAAGCAATCCAAATGTCATGTGAGGAATCTGTGTTATTGTTAGGAAAAAAAAAAAATTAATTGTAATGACAAGTAAAACTTATCATTATATTTTTCAAAGTTACATCCAAATTAAAAAAAAAATCATTGGTACAAAATTCCTTTTGACTTTAAAGTATTTATTTTTCATAAATTTTATGTACTTATACAAGATTTCCAATAAAAAACTTATTTGTAATATATATATCATCTTATTTCTTAACAAACACACACTTACACACACACACACACACACACACACACATATATATATATATATATATATATATATATATATATATATATATATATATATATATAAACAAAAATATAAATATATAATATTTTAAAAATGGGTCAAAAGCAATGACAAAGAGGAAGCAGGTGGAATCATGCTTCTGTTAATAACGTCACAGTAATAATTTTTATGTTATATTTTCAAAAGTCTCTTCAAATTGACTATAAGCATTAAATTTCTTTAGAAATTTGAAATGACATCCTGTATTGCCCATAAAAAAGTTTCTTTTGTAGGATACATAAAAATGTATATACAGAAGCCATTCTGTTCTTAATGTCTGGTCTTTTAGTTAAATAAAATTTTTTTATGTTTGTTAAGAAATAAGATGATTGAATATAAGAGATGAATTATAAATATAGGGCATGGAAGATTAAAGACAAGATTTATATTTAAAAATCTAGTATTCCTGATAAATAAAATATTTACTCTCCAATTACAAAAACTTAAACATTGTTTTCTTGGCCAAGTGGTCTAAAGCAGATCACTGATCTAAATACCTCTCATTGTCTTGAGTTCAAATTTCACTAAGTCGATCCTAGTGTGGTAAAGGGTTTGTGGTTTTTCCTTGATATTCGAGTTTTCTACATCATCTCAGAACTGATGACTGTCTAATTGTCAATGAAAGGTTTTAATCTGTGTAAAAAAAATAAATAAAAAAACTGCTTTACTTTACTGCACTCAAACATTGTCTTCTTTGAGCACCAGGATAATTCATTATTAGTCCTGTTGGGTTTTCTTTAAGTGGGGCAGAGTGTAGTAAGGAAGTTTTATGTCCTATTCAATATTCTTTCACTCATAAAGGCAGTCAGTACTGAAATGGTGGAGAAAACCAGAGTGTCTAAACAAAACTATTGATCTACAGCAGGGGTCTGACAGACTCTCTCACAATGAGATATGTCATAAGTAAAATTTGATTCTAGGTGTTTAGAGTCAATGTAATCCATAAGCACACTCAAGAACACTCAGCTGATGAGGTCAGGTTTTCTTTGTCATCTTTTAAAATCCAATAACTTGATTGCTCTGAATACTCAAAAGTTTGAGGACATTTGCACTATGAGTTATAAAACTTCATTGTACATTTTTCTTGGTGACCTAATTATTAGGACTGCACTTTCCCAGAGTCTATTTTGAGTTATATTATTTTAGGAAGCCAAACAGATTTTTGTAATTTATTGTTTTACAAATGTCAAGATAAAATTTGCAGTCTTGTAATTAAACAGAAAAAATCTAGGTGATAAGTTTATTTAGTTGAATATAATTAAATTGTATGACCAAAATAAATGTGAAAATTATTTGGTTTCACGGTACATGTGTTTGTTTCAAATATTTCTGATCTGGGTTTGTAGGTCACCTTGTGTTTATGATTTATTGTAAATACTACTTTCTCTATTATACTTGCATCAATCCAATAACTTGTAATAGGAAAGGGAACAATGCAGTGGCCAAACTGTGACCTAAACCAAGGACCTTCCCAATACTAGCAAGAGACTAAACTACCCTGCCAACTATCAAGCCAGGTCTACCACACATAAAAAATTTGAAAATCCCTAGGGTGTGAATGGTTGACATCTGTACTGAAATCCCAAGGGTTTGAATGGTTGACATCTGTACTGAAATCCCTAGGGTTTCAATGGTTGATATCTGTACTGAAATCCCAAGGGTTTGAATGGTTGAAATCTGTACTGAAATCCCTATGGTTTGAATGGTTGACATCTGTAGTGAAATCCCTAGGGTTTGAATGGTTGATATCTGTAGTGAAATCCCTAAGGTTTAAATGGTTGATATCTGTACTGAAATCCCAAGGATTTGAATGGTTGACATCTGTACTGAAATCCGTAGGGTTTGAATGGTTGATATCTGTACTGAAATCCAAAGGGTTTGAATGGTTGACATTTTTACTGAAATCCAAAGGGTTTTAAGGGTTGATTTCTGTAGTGAAATCCCTAGGGTTTGAATTGTTGACATCTGTACTGAAATCCCTAGGGTTTGAATGGTTGATATCTGTACTGAAATGCCTAGGGTTTGAATGGTTGACATCTGTACTAAAATGCCTAGGGTAAGAATGGTTGACATCTGTACTGAAATCCCAAGGGTTTGAATGGTTGACATCTGTAGTGAAATCCCTAGGGTTTGAATGGTTGACATCTGTACTGAAATCCTTAGGCTTTGAATGGTTGACATCTGTAGTGTAATCCCAAGGGTTTGAATGGTTGACATCTGTACTGAAATGCCTATTGTTTGAATGATTGACATCTGTAGTGAAATGCCTAGGGTTTGAATGGTTGACATCTGTACTGAAATGCTTAGGGTTTGAACAGTTGACATCTGTACTGAAATGCCTAGGGTTTTAACAGTTGACATCTGTACTGAAATGCCTAGGGTTTGAATGGTTGACATCAGTAGTGAAATACCTAGGGCTTAAATGATTGACATCTGTAGTAAAATGCCTAGGGTTTGAATGGTTGACATCTGTAGTGAAATGCCTAGGGTTTGAATGATTGACATCTGTACTGAAATGCCTATTGTTTGAATGATTGACATCTGTACTGAAATGCCTAGGGTTTGAATGATTGACATCTGTAGTGAAATCCCTAGGGTTTGAATGATTGACATCTGTACTGAATTCCCTAGGGTTTGACTGGTTGACATCTGTACTGAAATGCCTAGGGTTTGAATGATTGACATCTGTAGTGAAATGCCTAGGGTTTCAATGGTTGACATCTGTTGTGAAATCCCTAGGGTTTGAATGGTTGACATCTGTAGTGAAATCCCTAGGGTTTGAATGGTTGACATCTGTACTGAAATCCCAAGGGTTTGAATGGTTGACATCTGTAGTGAAATGCCTAGGGTTTGAATGATTGACATCTGTACTGAAATCCCTAGGGTATGAATGGTTGACATCTGTACAGTCACTTGATCTATTCTTTTATTAAAATAGGTAATAGATTAAATGTTTGAAAATTGTGTTTTTTGGAACTTGAAGTTTCTTGATGTTTGTGCATTGTTAGTAAAGAAATTTGTCGTTACAGATAGTAAACAAGTTAGTAGTAGTTAATTTGCAGTTTAAGTAAGGTCACATGGTCAAGGTGACTGAAATCAAAAGAATTATATGTATTGATAAATATTTAGAACCTTCTATAAGCTTTTACGTAGATAATATTTTTATTAATGAAATCAAATTATTTTTATATTGAAGGCTGTTTTCCTCTAATGCCTATGACGTCAGATCAATAAAAATTATGCTAAAAATATCTTGATTACATTTCTGAAAATGCATTTGCTAATTTCATGATTAATATCAAATATTTGTTTTTTCCTGGTTTTCTTCTTGGTATCACTGATAATGGCTTAAGATTGCATGATAATTTTCAGTCACTATCACAATAAAAATTATTTATATTATCCACACTTTTAAATGTATTGGAGGTTAATACCTTGGCAAGACATGATAAGAAATGTGTTTATAGAACAGTTTGAAGATGATTAGTAACGATAAAAAAATATCGTGTGATCAAGGAAGTGATTTAATTGTAATATTATTTTGTTTACTTGTATATTGAGAAAAAAAGGAATGTCCTCAGATGCTGTAGAATTAAACATAATTATTTTAATAATTCATTTATTTTAAAGCAAGAACAACCTCCCCAATGTGTCTCTTGTCAAGGTCAACAATTTGTCCAACACATTTTGCTGAACTGTGTTGACTTTGCACCTACAAGGAAAACTTTTTATTCAACATCGTCATCAATGCAAAATCTTTTTAACATGGAAATTTGATACAAAGATTTAAACTTCTGTAGGTAAATAAAATTTGTTCAGTAAAAAATAAAATTTAATAAAATATAATTTGTATCATATATTATCCACTGTTTTATTTATTACTTATCTGTGATATGACTGGTTCTTATGTATTTACAATTAGTTTTAAAATATTTATTGTATTTATTTTCACTTCAATATAATGTTTTATTTATACATTTTCTAGCTGCAGATAACTGCAATAATGCTTATGCAGCTTTTAGACTATAACTAAACCCCCCCTCCCCCAAATTATTTTAATAAAATAGTTTAACAAATTTTAAATTCTAAATTTTTGAATTTCTTTTATGGTACTTGACTTGACAACTGTACAATTTTTGAGGACTTAAAGAAAGAAAAACTCGGCCTAAATCAGCTGATCATTTGAACGTCTAAACAATACAAACTATATTTATGTGATCAGAATATCTTAGCAAACTTCTTATTGATTTAACATTGTCATTTTTCCTTTTAGATAGTTTTGGATTGTTTAAAATTGGAAAAAAAAAAAATTACAATGTAAATCACTTCCCAACATAAAGTTTGTCTAGTTAAATTGCTGTTACTATGAGGTTCATTTAAAATACAATAAGTGTTATATCTAAAGTTGTTGTAACAAAAGGCTTCATCTTAACTACAACAGGTCTTAGTTTCACAGTCATTCACTCAGTTGAGAGTACACTCAACTCAAATAAGGGAATATTTCGATGTCAGTTTTTAAGACATTACACAATTAAAATTGAATGTCTAATGTTTTATTTAAATTGTTTAGTTTAGGTTCGTTAAACAAACCAAATTTTTGTCTCATAAAACTTTTTAATTTTTAATTTTAAAATTTTTAAAATATTGATGAGAGAAAATTGGAAATATTTGAGTTGAGTAGACCCTCAATTGATGAATGATTGTGAAAATATATAACACAAATACCAGTTAAATTTTGATGTGCCAGATGTGCACATTTCAGAAATTCATTCCTCATCAGTGACAATGAAACTGAGGCCATGTGTTTAATCTGTTAATGTTATGTGACTAAGAAGCTTCATTTTCAATACATCCAGTGATAGATACCGGTGAAATCTGTAATTTAATGGCATTCCTTTTTATTTTTGTTACATAAAGAGTTAGATATATAATAATTTTTTTTTTTTAGTAACAATTGAGAATGAATATTGCACTTGTTTGATTTCAGTCTTAAAATGCGAATATTTAAAAAAAATAAAAATAAAATCTTAGACAGAAGACAAAGTTGGAAACTAGGCATAGAACAAAGGTCAACGGTAAAACTGTAGGCAGAGGGAAAAGGTCAAGGTTGGTATCTAAAGCATGAGACAAGGTCAATTACTGGATTAACTCTTAAGCTTAGTACTTTAGTTTTATGAAAAAATGAAATGAAAGGTTAAGGCCATTTTATATCTTAAAAAAATTTGATGGAAAAGGTCAAGGTCATTAAAAAAGAAACATTATTTTCTTCTTATTACAGAGGTGTTTACCCTCCCGGATTTTCCGTATTTATCCCGGATTTGAGTCCTAAAATACACATTATGGATTCACCTTCCAAAATTACGCTTTTCCGGTTTTGTATCAAAGATTATTTTCTCCCTAGGTTATCGAAGCGCTTTGCATTAGTAATATTTTTGGTGTATCAAAACGCCAGTGTGATTATGATTACTGTTATTCGGATTCTCTCTGGACTTACCTTTACCTGAGTCTGAAAGATGTCTGCTAAAAGAAAAGCAGAAGATGACGCTTCTGATGTTGAGCGTGATCAGGTCGAGATGCCACCCAAAAGAAAAAAGATCTTACAAAGATTCAAAAGTAGCTATCAGGAACAACTATCCTATTCTATTTTTTTAGCTCACCTGAGCCGAAGGCTCAAGTGAGCTTTTCTGATCAAAATTTGTCTGTCGTCGTCGTCGTCGTCGTTGTCGTCGTCATCGTCGTCGTCGTCATCGTCCGCGGCGTAAACTTTTACATTTTCAACTTCTTTTCTGAAACTACAAGGTGGATTTCAATGAAACTTGGTCAGATGCATATATGGGCCAGTGCAATTCAGATTTTTTCATGACGTTGTCCTAGCTCCCAAAACTAGGTCAAGGTGACCTATGGTTCAAAAAAACTTAAAAAATCTTCTTCTCCGAAAGCGAAGATGGTAGAAAAAATCTGATGTGATATTTGGCTTCTCTAGGGTCTTAAGCTTATAAATTGTTCATTTCGTGAAATTAGGTAAAAAATTAGGTTACGCGTTTTTGCGTTTAATTTTAAAAATTTCGTAAAATAGCTTCAAATTGTTATAACTTGACTATATGAATAGATATTGACATGGGATTTTCAGTTTTGACTTTTTCTTGAAATAACCTTCAAAATGGGGTCAAGGTCAAAGTTCAAGGTCATGACCTAGTTTGTAATTTGTGCAGTTTTAGGCTATTTCCTTCAAAATTTAAAGAGATATATAATATCAAAACATTGTTAAAATGTTCAGCATGACAAAATGTAAAGAGGTACAAAGTTTTGTAACTGTATGATAATACATGTAGGAGTTGTTGCCCCTGAAATGTTATTTTTCTGCCAATGAAAACTAAAATTGTGCATTAGCTTGAAAACTATAAACTTTTTGTATAGACATGTATTTTAGAATATTGTAGGTATTGACATGACGAACATTTTGATATATGGCTCAAGGTCATACATTCAAAGGTCAAGGTCATAGGTGCATAAAAAGACTGAAATTGTTAATTATCTTGGAAACTATTAACTTTTTGTATTGGCATGTATATTAGAATATTGTAGGAATTGATATGGTAATCATTCTGTTATGAGATATATACTCAGGTTGGCCATATCCTCAGGTGAGCGTTAAGGCCCATGGGCCTCTTGTTTTTTTTTTTACATTTCTTTAGTAAACATCTGATTTTTTTCGCTGTGACAAATGAACAGTCATGCATATATATGTTGTAAGTTTTTCAGGGTAACATTATCCTTTTAAATGAGTTTTTTGTTCTTTGGTTGTGATTTTTTTACTGTTAATTTGTGAAGGCATTACAATTAACAAATGTGTTTTATTTGTTCAATAAAATTTGTTTTTTTAACTGTCTTGTTAATGTTAGAAGCTGACTTGACACACAATTCTGTATGTTTTATGTATGATATTAGGTCTGTGTCAAAATTTATGTTCAAAATTTGAGATTACTGACAAATGGCCAAAATTACTGAAAAAAATCATCATGATTACTGAAAGTTTCAAAAAGGGGTAAACACCTCTGTTATTATGATAAATACTATATTTGACACAAAACTATTTTCTTATGGTTCTTAATAAAAAACATTTTCTCTGAAATTCTAGAATAATCTGAATATAGATCTTGTTTTAACTCTTGTTTTTACCCCCTCACTATCCACCCACACACCCACATACACACACACAAGGCTTTACATTCAATATCATGGTAATTGCTTGAGCAAACAATTTTATTTTACACCTGATGTATTTTAACAAAATGATTCACAAAGTCAGAGCTAATTTAAGTTGTTGTGTAAAAAATCATTAATTTCCTCTTCTTCTGTCGAAAGATCAAGCTGAAATTAGCATTACTAATATTGTCTACCCACGATAATTACTTTTGATACTTTGTTTGTCTAATTGTAAAATGCTATTGTAAAGGTTTCCTAATTGCAAAGACAATTTCTTTATATGAAGTAGATAAGCTGTACTTCATGCTCCCAATTTTCTACTTAGTTTTAATTTATTTTATTGTCATCAGATTATTCTTTGAAATTTTGAGGAAATGAAATTTTTTTTTTGTAGATTGTCACAACTTTACTGTAAGTGTAAATGTCCTTGCCCAAGAGATAATAAAATTGATTTGAAATAATAATACACCAGAGAACATAATATACTCATCATAGATTATATTGATGTTAAAAAAAAAAAAAAATTGGAGACATTTTTCCCCGGAGGTTTTGCAAGAGAAAATATATTATTTTTACACTATTGTTGGATTATAACAAATTGCAGTTAGGGATAATTGGCCATTTGTTCTGCTGGATAATGTTTTTGATATAAACATGTTTCATGGTCGTTTACAAAACGTAGATTATAAACTTATATAAATTGTTTGTTTTATGTCAGCATTATGTCCCCATGGGGTCGAGATGTTGATTTCAAAGACGGATCTCGGATCAGTTATGTCAATGTTTATCGCTGGCTTGCATGATCGTTGAGATAATACATATTGTTTTCTATAGATCAAAATGTTTTGTTATAAGTTTTATTTCTGTTTAATGTACTGTGTGTTAGGAATAGTGTTTAAAGTCACATAAACATCATTACAGCTTATCCTGTGTAAGAAATATGTTCAAACATTCAAGTCTTTAATATTTCTAACTAAAAAAAATGTACTTGGCAATAACCAATTAATTTATATCATATAATAAATATGTTTACAAGCTTGAAACCTCATTTATAGAATTTATACATAAATCTACAAGTTTTTTTACCATAATTTTCATTCATACTGTAATTGCATGCTTTTAAAACATTTGCTTATTATCAAGGAATTAAGCAGTTTGAAACTATTTATAAGTGGATGAAGTGTAACCATGTTTGCAATGTTAGTTGACCTTTATATTCATTAGAAAATTCTCTTTTAAATAACATATATTTTTAGAGAAATGTTTAGGCTAGTTGTTTCTTTTGGAAAACTATAATATTGACTAAGGGATTTGTGAATCAGACAACTTTCCTTTTTGGTTCTTAAAAATTGGTAATTGCCTTGAGGACTTTTGAAAACTGACAATTAGTTTTTGCCTCTAAATCTAGACATAATTTTGCTGGAACTCAGCTGAAGGAAAAAATGTTTTTTCAAAATTAAAATCGTACTATAAATGTATTTGAGAAATGATAATGTATTTTTAAACTTTTTTTTTTTTTCAGTTAATCATAACTTTGAACTATTTTTTTTTCATCCTTGCATTTCATGATTATTAAAATATATAACCATACACATGACAAAATATTGAATATCCTTAGCTGAAACAAAATATTTGTACTTGTAAGTAGAATTACAAATAACAAATCGCACGGCAAATGTTAATAATTTTAAATTATTTTGACTTCAACAGTAACAAATAAAAAAGTGTTATGCTGGTGAACCTTAAATGTTGGGAATCATGTTATTGGTTTTCAAATATAATGGTGTCATCAATGTCAGTTTCTTCATTAATCACGATAATTCATCAAAAAACACTTTAAAAAATAATTTGTTTATGAAATAAACAACAGGAAAGGAAAATTTTTACTTGTATTGTATTTTAAAATTTGTATAACAATTGATATATGTGTGGATATTGCTGCTGATAGAGTCTTAAAAATATTGCAAGAAAACTGAGACTTGACTTCGACTCTTAAACGTCTCTTTTCTATCAGACACTCCTAATTTTCAAAATATTTTATTTTCAAATTTCCTCTAAATTCTTATACACTTAAAATAATCAAAATTTGTTGGAATACTTCAAAGGATAATGGTATTGCTGTTAGGTACTCATGATTCTTCCAGTAATTTACCTTGAAAAATTAGTTATATTGTCTTCCGGACTGTTTAGTTGAATCTGCCAATTATTTTGGAAAATTACTGGTAGTTATTATCTTCAGGAATTATTGATAAAAAAATAATTTTGAAAAGTAAGTTGTTGCCTTAAGGACTTACAAAACTGACATATGAAAAAAAAATTAGTTACTACCTTCAAGACTTACAAATCTGCCAATTATTTTTAAAAACGTTTTTAATTTCAAGACTAAAGAAACTAACATATTTTTTTTTTGAAAAATACACAGGGTTTGAATTAATTAATTGTTTCAGAAAACAAGTTATTTCCTTTAAGACTGCCATTATTTTGGAAAGTAAGTTATTGTCCTCAAGACTAACAAATCTGCAAATTACTTTGGAAAATTAGTTCTTGGCTGCAAGGCTTATGATTATTTTGGGTATTCAGTTATTGTCTTCAGGACTTAGAATGTGCCAGAATGTTCTTTAAGACAATAAAACAATGATAAAAACATAGGGTGTTGTTGGTTCTTTTGTTTGCATCTTAATTGACATATATTTTATGACTTGTAGCCCTTAATTAATCACTTGTTTTGTTATGATTAGAGTTAATTGTTATTTTTTGTGTATATAGAGCCCTGATTGTGTATAATACTACTTATTAAGCTGGGTGAGTGGGCTTAGAGGAGCTGACTTAAGATAGGATGATAAATATTGGTACATGACTGTTATATATGATAATTAATCTGATAGGTCAATGTGCTGCAGGTGTTTGTATGTTTTTGAGATAATGAGCAGATTTATAGATCATCCAACAAAGAATAAGGAACACACATAATAAAAAAAAAAGTAATACAGAAATAGAATACACATACTACAGAGATTAAGGATTACATGTAATACAAAGATTTAGAATACATATAATACAAAATTACATGTAATACAAAGATTTAGAATACATGTAATACAAAGATTTAGAATACATGTAATACAAAGATTAAGGAATACATGTAATACAAAGATTAAGGAATACATGTAATACAAAGATTAAGGAATACATGTAATACAAAGATTAAGGAATACCGGTACAAGTTATACAAAGATTAAGGAATACATGTTATACAAAGATTGAGAATTACATGTAATACAAAGTTTGAAGAATACATGTAATACAAAGATTTAGAATGCATGTAATACAAAGATTTTGAATGCATGTTATACAAAGATTTAGAATACATGTAATACAAAGATTTAGAATACATGTAATACAAAGATTTAGAATACATGTAATACAAAGATTAAGAATACATGTAATACAAAGATTTAGAATACATGTAATACAAAGATTTAGAATACATGTTATACAAAGATTTAGAATACATGTAATACAAAGATTTAGAATACATGTTATACAAAGATTTAGAATGCATGTTATACAAAGATTTAGAATACATGTTATACAAAGATTTAGAATACATGTAATACAAAGATTGAAGAATACATGTAATACAAAGATTTAGGAATACATGTAATACAAAGATTAAGGAATACATGTAATACAAAGATTGAAGAATACATGTAATACAAAGATTTAGAATACATGTAATACAAAGATATAGGTATACATGTAATACAAAGATTTAGAATACATGTAATACAAAGATTAAGGAATACATGTAATACAAAGATTAGGGAATACCGGTACATGTTATACAAAGATAAAGGAATACATGTTATACAAAGATTGAGAAATACATGTAATACAAAGATTGAAGAATACATGTAAAACAAAGATTTAGAATACATGTAATACAAAGATTTAGAATACATGTAATACAAAGATTTACAATACATGTAATACAAAGATTTAGGAATACATGTAATACAAAGATTTACAATACATGTAATACAAAGATTTAGAATACATGTAATACAAAGATTTAGAAAACATGTAATACAAAGATTAAGGAATACATGTAATACAAAGATTAGGGAATACCGGTACATGTTATACAAAGATTGAGAAATACAGTGAAACCTGTCTATAAAGGCCACTCAAGGGATGTGGCCAAAGTGGCCTTTATAGACAGGTGGCCTTTATAGACAAGTTCTATCAAGGATCATGAAAAATTATTATCTGAACCGTTCTTTCTTATTCATTTTAGTACCCAAATTAAACTGAATAGTGCTAACCATAAAATTGTTTCTTCTATAACTTGAGATTAACCAAAAAAATTAAATAACATTATTTTAACATCAAGTTATTCAACATTTTTAGGAATTTACAAATTCTTTGCACCAAGTTGACCTCGTAACACAAATATGTCTAAATGGTTGATTGTTATATTCTCTCTTTCTCTCTCGCTTTTTTTTTTTTTTTTTTTTTTTTTTTTTTTTTTTTTTTTTTTTTTTTTTTGTTGCTATGTATAGGGGTGTTGCATAGTAAAGTTTTATTCTTAGAACGCTAACACCTGTACCAACATTATTATCTGAACCTTTTTTTTTTTCATTTTAGTACCCAAATTAAACTGACTATAGCTAACCATGAAATTGTTTCTTTAATAATTTGAGATTAACTAAGAAAAAAAAATACATTTTTTTAACATCAATTTATTCAACATTTTCAGGAATTTACAAATCCTTTGCACCACACAGGCCTGGTAACATTAATATGTCTAAATGATCTATTCTCTCTCTCTTTTTTTGCTAGTTATAGGAGTGTTATTGAGTGAAGTTTTATTCTATCACGCTTCGTTAAACCTATTCAAACATAATTAGGTCACTTCAGACCCACATCACACTCTTGCTAATTCAGACTTCAAAGGAAGTTGTTACATAATGAATTACATGGTTTAGTGATCAGAGCAAAGATTATCCGTGTCATATGTAAAGCAAGCATATATATAAATCAAATTTACTGTTTACATATCGTTAACAAAAATAACCATTAATTTTTTTCTGGTGCCGAATTCAATCGTAGTCGGTGTGAAATTGAATTTAAATCGGTGCCAAAAATATATCATTGCCGAAATGACTTTCTACACTGGTGCCGAAATGACTTGATATCGCATCTTGGTACAATTTCCAAACTAACAAAATTAATGTCCGTTAGCGGTAGAACGGCACACACGGTTTATTTCTCAAGATACATTTGCTTCATAGTCTGATAACACAGCTTTGATTAAATTAATTTGGGTTCGTCCAACACCATAACTTCCGCAAGTTTCCTAGTAATTAATTTCCCCTTTTCAAATTTATTTAACAATTCTACTCGCTGTTAGTCAATGCATTCCATTTACTATGGGCAAATGAAAAAACAATATAAAATATTACTGCATGTAAAAAAAAAAATAAATAAAAATGTCAATGTCTAATCGGAATGTAAGCTTTACTCAATATGGCTGCTTAGATACATATAAACAGAAATGCATTATGGGATTTTTTGTTTATGCCGACTGGTTCCGGAAATTTCCGGAAACTGACGAAGTTTCGTAAACATTGCAAATGGCCGCTATAGACAGTTCTGTTGAAGCTTAGGGTCGAAAAAATGGTGGCCGCTGGCCGCATAAGACAGTGACCGCTATATAGAGGTGAAATAAAGAACAAAAATCATCGGGGGGAATAAGATATGGCTGTTATAGACAAGTGGCCGCTTTATACAAGTGGCCGCTAACACAAGTTAGACTGTACATGTAATACAAAGATTGAAGAATACATGTAATACAAAGATTTAAAATACATGTAATACAAAGATTTAGAATACATGTAATACAAAGATTTAGAATACATGTTATACAAAGATTTAGAATACATGTTATTCAAAGATTTAGAATACATGTTATACAAAGATTTAGAATACATGTAATACAAAAATTTAGAATACATGCAATACAAAGATTTAGAATACATGTAATACAAAGATTTAGGAATACATGTAATACAAAGATTTAGGAATACTAGTAATACAAAGATTGAGGAATACATGTAATACAAAGATTGAAGAATACATGTAATACAAAGATTGAAGAATAAATGTAATACAAATATTTAGAATACATGTAATACAAAGATTTAGAATACATGTAATACAAAGATTGAAGAATAAATGTAATACAAATATTTAGAATACATGTAATACAAATATTTAGAAAATATGTAATACAAAGATTGAGGAATATATAATACAAAAATTAAGTAATATACATAATATTAAATTTCAGTAACACATTTTTATACAGTCATTGAGGAATTTATAAAATACAAAGATTTAGAAATTCATGTATTAAGATTAAATAATACATGTAATAAAAAGATTGAGGAATTCATGTAATACCTAGCCAAATTTTAGTTGTACAAAAGAAAAAGTAAAAGGGGAAAAATAAATTTTACAATGCTGTTTCATTGTTTATTACACCCTTATGATTTTTATGATTCATTTCACTTTGCAGTCATCACATGTCTCTGATTTTCATTCATAAAACTATTAATCTAATAGGTGTTTACCTCCTTGAAGACACATCTGATCAACAAGTTGTGACAAGCCAGTTACAAATGTTGTATGGTTTCTGGCTTGAAAAGTAAAAAAAATTCAGACATAATAGAATAAGATTTTATTTCATCACGTTTTATTTGAAGTAATCAACATCTACCCAATGTTTTATCATTGAAAAATGGACCTCCATGCATGTACAACGGAATAAATCATGCAACATGTACACTTTGGTCTGCATTATATGATGATAAAGCATGTGTAGTTGTTGTTTATTTCTTAATTGGATCTTTTCATTTGATGCTTACACATAACAAAACACTCACACATTCGACTGTGTTGTTATATAGATAGTATTTGACATTAATATTTCAGCAAGTTTCTCTTTATTTATGTAACACATGCCCATACCTGGTTATTGTAATGAAATAGACAAATAAATCAGACAGGCGCTGTTACATACTCTAAATTGTTTATTACCACAGGTACACCTGTAGGTCTTAATAAATGTTTCCTTTGCTTAAATATCAAATACAGTTGAAAGTGAGAGTTTATCTTGGTTTATGGCATAGGCTCTGTCATTCCAAATTCTATGTGATTGTTTCATTTACTGTAAATCATTGAATCGCTGTTGCCATTTGTTCAGTCAAAAGTAAAAGGGTTTGTGATAAATTAGGAGAGGTTTATATAGAAAAATATAGATAAAATGGAAGTAGGGATTTCCAAATAAATACGCAAGTTAGCAAGGGAAATTAAAAATACGGTTTTTAACTGTTCTCGTAATTATCACCTATATACTCAGCTTAGTGATGAGGATAATTAGGAGTTATGGAAGAGAATTTGTTTTAATTATGAAACCAATATTTCAAATTGTTACTTTTTGCTCAATAAATAACCAACTATTTCTGAACAAACTTTTAAAAAAAATAAATAAATAAATAAAAAAAAATAAATAAAATAAATAAATAAATAAAAATTATTACATAACTGGATGTTGAAGATTTATTTTGGTGTAAATTGAATTAAAACAAATCTTGATCAATCTTTAAACATTGAATGTGAAATATTGGAAACAAAAAGAAAATTGTTTGTACCCGGTACATAGTAACCAGGGTCTTTTTATCAGTATTGACTAATGGAAGACAATTATGCCTAATTTTTTGTTATAAAACAAAAGTAATAATTATCAAAAAATGACTGTTTGTGACTTTATGCTACTTATGGTGTTATTCACTGTATACATATTATTTCCCCATGTACATGTATTAAAGCTGCATTAAGTTTTCCAAAGAAAAAGAAAAACAGTGCTAATCTAATTAATGATGTTCCTAATGAACAATGTTACATTTGGTTCAATAATAAAAGCTCGAATAAAAACAGTAATTACCCAGCGAGATGCAGCATTTGGGATCTAATATTTGAACATGGTTACATCATCAAAACCCGGGTCATTTAAACACAACTTTCAAAACGGTGAAATACGATAAATTAAACACAGAACTTCGTTGAATTTGTCATTTGTGACTTTAAGTAAGGGATACATAACACCATTTCAAATCTGGATATTAATTAAGGACAATTAATGCAATTTGTCATGTTTCACCTTCGATTCTAGGGTTTTTCCGTACATCCTTGTGCACGCTCCAAGCTCATAATTACCATTGTTAAACATTGACCAAGCGGTCAGAGGATTCTGTTTATTTACAGCTAAAAGAAATGAAATTTTAGAAAATGAATCTCATGGATCGTGGTTAGAGGATACCTATTTTTAAAAAAATATTATTTTAGAAAATCAAAAATTTTCCATATAAGATTTATCTGACAATGAACTACTGTATGCCAATAAAATTCAATGAAAAGTATTTACCCTTGAGTCTTTTCTCATTACAGCTGGGTATTTACCAACACAGTTGGAATAAAAAATGTTGTAGCATTAGTTTACTCAATCTGCCAGAAAGGCTCTAGAAAAAAAATTATAATTCTAATTTTCACTTTTTATTAATGTTCATGCAAAACAAATGGCCACAAAGTAAGTGAAAATCAATATTTTGCAAAATAAATATGAATATGTTTACTGTAATTAAACAATGTATTTGATCATTATGACAAATTTAACACAATTCATAAATTAATTTGTTTTAATAGTGCATGTTATCTCTTAACTTAAACAGTACATATCAATTCTCAATTTTAAATCTGGTTTGCTTTTACATTTTAAATAATCGTATCTTCATGATTAAACCACTCTTGTACAAGTTAATTTGTAGTCCTCAGCCATAAGTGGCCTCAGTGAACGAGTGGTCTAAAGCACATGCTTATGAATCACAGCCCCTTTCACTGCCTAGGTTCTACTCCCACTTGGGCAGATTCTAGAGTGAGAAAGTTTGTCAGTTCACTTGCAGAAAGTCATTGGTTTTCTCCAGGCACTCTTGTTTTCTCCATCATCCCTAAACTGACTGCCTCAGTCTAAGTGAAAAAAAATCTTTACTTGGGCATAAAACACCATAAATTAAATTCAATCCACTTATAGGCCATGAAAAATTCTATGTAAAATGTTTGAAAAATTTATTTCCCATAGTAATGATCAAAATAATTTTACTGTGTAAATTTTAAGATTTTTTTTTCAGTCCAAATTTAACTATTTCAATCACTTTGTAACAACTATGATACTCAGATTTGTATTTTCAGAACAGTAGATTGAAGAATTAATTAATCCGGACAGTTTGAAATTTATAATTTTCTGGAAGTAGCATCTAGCACAGTAATTGTATAAGAACATTGATAAGCTTATAGGGTACATAACTCCATGACATGTGTTTCATGTCGTAAATTGTGAAATTAGACTGTGTGATATATCTGAGTTGTTAAATTTGATTTATTCTAATTTTAAGTTGAATTTTTTAAAATCGGAATTAAACTTAATTTTGTTCAGTTTTATTAGATATAAAATAAAATAAAATGAATGAGCACATTCTAATTACATAAAGTATCATTATGAAGAAGTGTGCAACAAGTTTGCAAGTGCATAACTACATTTAATCATTGTAATTCAATTTTATTGCATAATCTATTGACGAAAAAGATAAAAGATGTCAGAAACATTTGTAACTTTTATAAATAAGTTTATTTCATGTGCTCACTTCTTTGTGATATTTCCAGGAATACCAAATGTAATGACGCTATTCCCTGTCGACATTTTACGATCCAAAATGAAAAATGTCAGAATTATATTTAAATGATGAAAATCACAAACAGGTTGATGACAGAAAAAATATTTCTTGGAAATAACTGACGTCAAGATTTAAAACCCCTAAAATCGCAAAAGTTTATCTGGGCAGTATAAAAGTATCTGTGATCTTTTATAGAAGGAATAGTGTGTGTGTGTGTGTGTGTGTGTGTGTGTGTGTGTGTGTGTGTGTGTGTGTGTGTGTGTGTTGTGATAACCACATCAAAAAAATTCATTGTTATCATAGGTATAGATGTTTGTTATAAGAAGAATATTTATCATTTTGCTTTTTGTATCCATCTAGAATTAAACCATAACCTTTGGCTAATTGATCAAAAATTGCTAACTCTGCAACTTCATTTTTTAAAAAAGCTTTACAATATTGGGTATTCTCTGGGTTATCTGTACTAATTAGGTATCATATCTTCCATGAAATCTTGATATATGTTAGAACTATAGATCACAGCCTGTATTTTAAGGGGTCGTTTGTATAATTTGGCTTTATATTTAATAAAAGATGCAATTCTTTTTTACACATATATCTTTTTTATTACTGTTGATTAAAAAATAATTATTTAAAAAATTACTGGTATATTTTCACATTGACTGTGTAATAAAATTTTAATAAATCTAAATTGCTTAAAATTTGACCTTTACGTGTCGGGGAAATTGCATGTATGATTAAAGACTATTATATTTAATCAGGGATGCATTTCTTTTAATACCTGCACAAAAATGTGTGTGTTGTTAAAACAATTTCAGATGTAAAGTGCATGCATGATAGCTAAATAACACTTCTAAGAAAGCACCTTAATTAAAACCATACCTAGAGAGGGTACCTGCTGCAAAAATATGGTTTTGATTGATCTAAAATCAAGGCATCACATGTCTATTTTGATGCTACAGAACTTGATCGTAATTATTTAGAATCTTTATTTATCACTGATATTGGTACTTAAATTCTCTTTCTCTACTTAAAACTTGCATTTTACACTTAAAATTCACATTTTATTGCATATATCTCAGAAAAATCTTCAAGTATTACATGATTTCTTACATAAATATGATGTTAGGACTAATGTGCTTAATTAAGTATCCGAGCCATATACAAATGAAAAAATCATCTACCTACTAAGAAAATCCATAAATAACTGTTTATTTGTTTTTAAAGCCAAATAGATAATGAGAAACCTGTGGAGAGGTAGATGTAACATATGTAACGATTGAAGAACAAATTACCAACAATCATAAAGAAATAACATTCTGTAGGTGGGTATTATCAAAGAGAAAATCACAAGGTACATATTAAAACGTGGGGCAAATTACTTAATAAAAATCAAAGACCGATTAGTATTTGGGGCAAATTACTTAATAAAATCAAAGACCGATTAGTATTTGGGGCAAATTACTTAATGAATTTTTTAATTAGTTATTTTTCTTGTGATTAAATCTCTGTAAAAACTAAGTTAGCTTACCACTTAAAAGCTTTAAAGTTGTACATGGTGCTCTGAAGATGAGAGGGATTTATGCTGCTTTTTGAGAGAAAGATTCTGATGCTCTTACTGTGATTGCATAATTAAGTACATTAAGATGACTTTAAAACTGATTTAAAGAAACAAAACAGTTGCACAGTTGCAAAAATTGTAATTTATTCTTTGTTTTTTTTATCTATTTATTATTATAATTATTATTATTATTATTATTATATTTTTTCACTAATATAAAATATCAAAAGAATACATAGATCATGGATCTGAATATTACAACTTTATCATACTTTTGGTGATAGTTATAGAGCTACTGGGGGTTTCAGATCAAGTAACTTGTGTCAGATGTAGCTACTTTGTAGTTATTTGGCCAGTGTTTTTCATTTTTGTACTTTTGTTGCCATGCCTGAAGAAAAATTAGGACATATTGACTGGAAATTAGGTCATATTGACCTTTTTAGCTTTTTTTAAATACTTTTGCATGATATGAGTGCATGGAGTAATTATATTTTATATGTCAGGCAAACAGTGATATTTTAATTTTGAAAAAAAAAATGCTTAAATACGATTGATTGCATTTATATTGAAATTCTTTGAAAAAATAATTTTTGGGTTAGAGGGGGAAGTAAAGAATTCTTACTTAACTTTTGAGCTATCTAAAAGGCACCTAAATGGTTACATATACATATAGACACGTTTTTTATTTTGATAAAATGTATGCTATTATCTAATTATCAATACCAGCAGGTGCTCTCATAAATAAACATTTGATATTTAATTACTTGTTTAGACTGTTTCTGATTGATGGTAAAACAAATTTTGTACTATTAAATTTTTTTAACAGGAGAAATGTAAATTTATTCTTGATTAAATAGATTGAATGGCATCTGCTGTTGCCTGTTTATTTCCCTCCATTAACTACAATGGTGGAGAACCATTTTGTTTGTATATTTCCCCCACTAAATAGAAACCTGGAGAACCATTGATATTTTTAACAGGAGAAATGTAAATTTATTCTTGATTAAATAGACTGAATGGCATCTGCTGTTGCCTTTTTATTTCCTTCCATTAACTACAATGGTGGAGAACCATTTTGTTTGTATATTTCCCTCCACTGAATAGGGACCTGGAGAACCATTGATGCAGACATATTTAGCATAATATTATTATAAAACAGTGTGTTACACACATGCAACAGTGATCAAACTGAAAAGTCCATCTAATGATGAAAGCTGTTGGCTAATCACCAGACATTTGATTAAGTATAAAGTTAGTTGGTGATTAATTATGATCAGAAAAAACATTTTGTAAATGGAACTGATGGCATTTTTGGGTTTTTTTTTTTATAATTCTAATCTTTGTTGTCTAGAAAACATTATTTGTTTTTATTTGTATCAAGGCTACAGACATCAGATAATAGAATTTTGCAACATTAAAAGACAAAAAATCATGTGATTTTACAGATTGCTTGCAGCACGGTGATCAGAAGTTTTAGTTAAACTTCACAATATTCCATTTTTGATGCCTTATAGATATGTCTGTCACAGAATGTCAAATATCAAACATGATTGATTTGATTGGTTCAGATTTGATTTATTTTTCATGATTGATTTTGCAAATGTTAAACTTGATCAGTTACAAAGATATATAATCAAATGTCAAAGACGAAAAAAAAGTTTCAAAAATAAAACCTCAAGTTAAAAACAATTAGCAAGGAATGATGGTTAAAGTGTCATCCTCAGTGGTTTTGTTTGCCTAAAATTACTACCGAATAAAGGTAGTTTCCCCTTGAGAAATAAGATTAAATTTCCAAATTTGACAACTAAAATTCCCCAAAAGGCAACAGTGACACACAATCAAATAGTTTAAGTTAAATCCAGTTGTCCAAAACTGTTCTGACAGACAAAATATGTTAGATATTGTCACAATATAAGATATTTGCAATGAATTTCAAAATTCTGAGCATAATATGTGACATAAAAAGGGTCCAAATTTTCCCAATCTGAAAGGTAGAAGGTAGTTTTTAAAAACCATAGCAAAATCACTGATCCTGATACAGTAGATTCCACTTAATTGCATACCGGTTAATTGCATATTCCGGTTAATTGCATAATTTTCCTCTGCACCAAACCATTTCCTATTTAAACAATGTAAAAAATTCCATTTATTTGCATAAAAATTTCTGAAAATTATGCGATCTTGGTCTGAAGTTTCATGATTACAAAATATATTTGCCGACAATGCAAGGTAACCTCGAGAGGTGTTTACATTATATAAACGTGTGTACAGCTAACACCAGGTGAGATATGAAGCCAGTAAATTAGTGTTCACTTTGTAGAGTAGTCATCCAATTGGTCTGTCAATACGCGTTTGTCAGGAAACGTAATTAATTATATCAAACCAATTAAAAAGGGCTATAACAGGTGAAAAATTTGTACCCGGGTCACACAAGTTTTAATAACGATTTTTTAAACTGAAATTTATTTCAATTACATTTTCTAAACCCAGACCTGGTTTTACTGGAACTTCGGTGCTGGGTTTTTTAAACAAAGATTAAATAAAACCAAAAACATTTTTTTAAAATTAATGTTTTTGTTTACATGGTTAAGGAATGTGTATGTACGTTGACTGTTATCCCAGAGCAAGTTTGATAACGTGCATTTACAGTTCTTTTAGCGTAAACTCAATAAATCATACCTCAATCAAATGCTTTATTCTTTATTTATTATTTCCTCTTTAAGATAAACTGGTTGAAATCAACGTTTACGACTGAAAAACCCTTTATGTAGCAAGTTTTGTGGGTATACAGATTCAACATCAAAGACATTTTTTCACTTAAGGAAGTGACGTTTTATTCATTAATTTCATTGAATCAGACCTAGTTACACATAACAAGGGGAATTTCCAATTTATGACTGATTCAATAAACAATTAAAATATAACTTTGTATAAAATAAATAACAAGATAAGACATCTTTCAATTTATTTACACAAAATCTGTTTGAAATTTGATTTTACTGGACATCGTGCACATTGTCAAGCAACTGGATTTTTTCTATGTCACATTTAAAAATAGATTATCATACCGTGAAAGGGAAATAACTCGAACAATATAACTCAGTGCCATGTGCGAACACGTGGGTTTTTAAAAAGAAATAAATAAACAAGAAATACGAATATCGCGAGTGTTAAGCAACAGTGAATTAAATACCAACAGATGTTCCAGTTACATACATGTTCTAGGATTAAACACAGATCGTTGGTCTGAAAGAAAAGTCCACCTATACCATATTTTGGAATCCCATGTAAATACGAGGTTTAAAACGATCAGCTAGAATTTTAAATCTGTATTTAGTAAAGAAAATATACTACAAGTCTTGAGATTTTAATTAATTAAATTTTTTTTTCAATTATCTTTAATTATTTATTTTTATGTCAAAGGAAATACAAATTTTCTGCTATTTCTACAGTACACCGACTTTGATGTCTACTAAAAAAAAAACGGCCTCACCGGGTGTATTCGTCAATCGATCAGCTAGAATTTTTAAAACGTTATACAAATTAAATAAAATAATTTTTTAATTTTTTTTATTCCGAATTATTTATTTCATTTTTTAATTTCAAAGTAATAACTATTTTTCTGTTGTTGATACAGTGCACTATGATGCCTACACAAGTACTAAAATGGCCCTAACCGATGTATCCATCAATCAATTGTGCCCAAGGGGCATTTTCGGTTATTTGCATATTCCGCTTAATTGCATAAAATTTTCTGGCAAACGGACTATGCAATTAAGCGGAATCTACTGTATTTGGTCTATTTATATCTCTGCAGACATTGGATTATATTTATTTCCTAATTAAGCAGTATAAACTGTTTACTGGAAGCCTAAGTTTAGCCTTTGGTTAATGAACTTTTAAAAAAAAACTTGGACATTTATAATTGGATGTTTTAAAATAACTATCCAATAAACAACTAAGATGTTTAGTATGAATTTTCTTTGACCCTAACACACTTTTAGCCTTGCAGCTGTGTGTAGGGTCAGAACAGTTTTTATATTATAAATGCGGGATTTTTCCTATACCAACTGGTGTCTGAATGGGTGACACCTCATTTCGCTTCAGACTGAAAATATTGTTGGAAATGTTGAAAAAAAAAGGTGCAAAACTCATTAGGTAAATTTTTTTTCTTCTTAAATATTAAAAAATATAAAAATTCACAAGTTTGGGAGGCCACATGGTCTTGTTTTGAAAATGGAAGAAGAGGCTAGCAAAAATCAATACCCAAATAAAAAAAAAAAGACCCAAATTCTAAACCAGTGGTGATGACATCTTAAAATATATAAATATTTTGAAGATAAATCATTTCCAATTTTCCTATTGATCAAGGTAAGTCACTTTTAAACATTTCCAACAATAGTTGGTTTATGATATAGAAATGTTTTCTGACCCTACACACAGCTGTGAGGCATAAAGTGTTTTAGGATCAGAGGAAATTCTGACTTTAAGATGGTTAAATGTTCTAATTAATCTACAGATAATACTAAAAATGGCAGATACTTTTAAATATAAAAAATAAAAAACAAATTCATGTTGTGTTATTCTGATCATATAAATTTGATGTTATGGTATCCTTATGATTTAGAAGAGGGGGGGGGGGGGGGTTGGGGGGGGGGGATTGAGTTGTTTTGCCAATAAATATTGATGTTTGCATTTTAGACTATGGATATGTCCTCTATAAATACCATGTTCAAAATTAATGTTCCCATTTTAGACAAAACAAGTCTTTATCCAAGGTGAATGTTCCATTGAAATGTTTGCATACAAGACGTAATGTGTATTTATTCTGGGTGAATAACCTGTTCATGGGGTTAAAATTATCATGGCAGGGCCATCAAACACTCACATTTAGTGATAAGTATGCAAATCTATCTTGTTAGAAGGTCATTTCAGGATGATTTACTGAGTGGAAGGGTGAGGTTAACTCTTTTTAAACCCAACCAATATCTTATCTGTAATGTTTGAATTTCGAAGTCATTATAAAAGTGTTAAGAAATGAAAGGATGAAAGCCATGACTCAATCTGGTGTGATTATAAAATGCCTCAAATGGCATCTTGTATTGGAATATTCCATTTTGTTGTTTTTTATCCCTTGTGATAAAATAAATTCTATTTTTTATAAAAGCAATTGAGTTTTTGGTTTAGGCTGTTGAAGGGATACTTTGAATGACCATTTACATGTAGACAATATAGTCCTTTGTATCAAGGTCTTCTATTCTGTCAATGGAGGAAACTTACAGCTTCAAGAAATCTTACAATTTTAGAAGCAAATTGACAAATTTTCTCAATCTAGGATTTGCTCAAGATGTTAAAAGGCACTATAGAACTAACCAGAGAAATCTAACGTTGAAAATACATGAAAACATTGAGTGTGAAGAGGGCAAGCAGAGAAGGGGCATCAGTTCATTAATAGCCAGTGCAGTTCTATACACAATTAATACTAATGATATTTATGTAATAAACATTGTTTCTGCCATGTTGTATGCAATAATTATTTAAGAAACTTGTATGAATAGTAATAAGGAAATATATTTCAAGCAGCAAAATGGGAAGCTTTAAACTTTGAATAATTTGACCCCCCCCCCAAAAAAAAAAAAAAAAAAAAGAAAAAAAAAAAAGAAAAAGAAAATTAATAAAATTAATAAATAAATAAATAAAATAAAATAAAAAATTAAAAAAAAAAAAATAAAATAAAATAAAATAAAATTTGAAAAAAATGGATGCTTGCTGTTTCCAGAGTGTTTTGGAAGCTATTTCAGATATATCATAATGATTATTGATAATTGGCAGTGTTACAAACACCTTTTGGTATATGTAAATATGCAAATATTTGATGCTGGGTAACATTAATACTTTAAAACCATTAGTAAGTAATTGTTGTTTTCTCTTATATTAACAAATTTTCACTTATTTTAACCATATAATTTTCTTACTGATCTCAATAATTAAACTAACCCTGACTGGGTGTGATCCAAGACTTGAAAGTGGGTAGTGACTGTTCTTTCGCCAAGCACTCAGCATTATGAAATGAAAGTCACGATTCTTTCTGATGGGAACTTAAAATAAATGAGGTCTTGTGTCACAGTAGCCAAGACACGATAAAGAACCCTGCTGATGAGAACTTAAAATAAATGAGGTCTTGTGTCACAGTAGCTAAAACACGATAAAGAACCCTGCTGTATCATGCCATCAGCGCAACACACAGGCAAAATTTCTGCACTTTCGCCTGTAGCTGGTGACATCTTGATATAAGTGAATTATTCTTGACTGGGACATTAAACACCATTACTCAACTCAACTCAATAATTAAACTTAAAACAAGGTCATGTGAAAAAATCTTTAAAGGCTTGGAATCATCAGGGGTCAAAACCACAGGAATGAATTTTCTTGAGTTTGAAGATACCATATAACTATTGTGGCTCCACTTACTTTAAGGGCCTCTGTGGCTCTACTAACTTAAAGTGCCTCTGTGGCTCTACTTACTTTAAGTGCCTCTGTGGCTCTACTTACTTTAAGTGCCTCTGTGGCTCTACTTACTTTAAGTGCCTCTGTGGCTCTACTTACTTTAAGTGCCTCTGTGGCTCTACTTACTTTAAGTGCCTCTGTGGCTCTACTTACTTTAAGTGCCTCTGTGGCTCTACTTACTTTAAGTGCCTCTGTGGCTCTACTTACTTTAAGTGCCTTTGTGGCTCTACTTACTTTAAGTGCCTCTGTGGCTCTACTTACTTTAAGTGCCTCTGTGGCTCTACTTACTTTTAGTGCCTCTGTGGCTCCACTTACCTTAAGTGCCTCTGTGGCTCTACTTACTTTAAGTGCCTCTGTGGCTCTACTTACTTTTAGTGCCTCTGTGGCTCCACTTACCTTAAGTGCCTCTGTGGCTCTACTTACTTTAAGTGCCTCTGTGGCTCTACTTACTTTAAGTGCCTCTGTGGCTCTACTTACTTTTAGTGCCTCTGTGGCTCCACTTACTTTAAGTGCCTCTGTGGCTCTACTTACTTTAAGTGCCTCTGTGGCTCTACTTACTTTAAGGGCCTCTGTGGCTCTACTTACTTTAAGTGCCTCTGTGGCTCTACTTACTTTAAGGGCCTCTGTGGCTCTACTTACTTTTAGTGCCTCTGTGGCTCCACTTACTTTAAGTGCCTCTGTGGCTCTACTTACTTTAAGGGCCTCTGTGGCTCTACTTACTTTAAGTGCCTCTGTGGCTCTACTTACTTTAAGGGCCTCTGTGGCTCTACTTACTTTAAGGGCCTCTGTGGCTCTACTTACTTTAAGTGCCTCTGTGGCTCTACTTACTTTAAGGGCCTCTGTGGCTCCACTTACTTTAAGGGCCTCTGTAGCTCCACTTACTTTAAGTGCCTCTGTGGCTCCACTTACTTTAAGTGCCTCTGTGGCTCTACTTACTTTAAGGGCCTCTGTGGCTCTACTTACTTTAAGTGCCTCTGTGGCTCTTCTTACTTTAAGTGCGTCTGTGGCTGAGATGTCTAAAGTGGATGCTTACAGATCACAGTTTTTATTATTGGCTAGGTTCAAATCCAGCTTGGGCAGATTCAAGTGTGAGACAGTCTGCCAGTCTGTCAGGTGGCCAAAGTTTATTATTTTTCTGAGCACTCTGGTTTCCTTCACCATATCAGAACTGTCTCAGCATCATTTTAAGAATCTTGACTGGGTCAAACACCATTAATCCCCTCCACTCCGCTATCTTTAAAAAGCGATATAATAACAATACAATGTAAACACTTGAGTATTTTCAGTAAAAACTACACTGATATACTGTCCATCAAATAAAAGTGCGAAAACATGTAAAGCAATTTATCAGAACATCGACAAAACTAATTTTTAAAGCAGTTGAAAGCTCCTACTTACTGAAAAATGTGATGTTACATAAATATATTAAGATTTGTTAGATAAAAAAGGGAAAATGAAATCTGAATGTCAATAATTATAGATTTTGCACTTGACTTTTTTATACCATGCTAAACCATCTACATTCTAAAACTATAAATTAACCACATGAATTGAAATTATAATAATAGATATATCAGTTTGTTTTTTTTTATTTCTTAGTTAGGTCATTAATTTAAAAGTTTAACCTTTTTTTTTAGATTTATTATAGATATTTAAGATTTTTAAGGACATAAATTTAGATAATGTATTATATATTCACAAAGGTTTAGAATTATAATTTATTGTCACATTTTGTAGAGATGCCCTTAGCAGTTTGTTTTGCTAATGTACATTGTGATAAATAACTTCTGAGGGCCTTGGTGACCAAATGGTCTACAACAAGCACTTACAAATAACAGTGTCTCTTATGGCCTAGGTTTGAATTCCACACAGGCAAAAACCACTGCAGTAGCTCAGTTGGTAGAGTGCTCGCTCCGTAAGTGGGAGGTCATGGGTTCAAACCCTGACCGGGTCTGACCCAAGACTTGAAAGTGGGTAGTGACTGTTCTTTCACCAAGCATTCAACATTAAGGAATGAAAGTCATGGTTCTTTCGGTTGGGAACTTAAAATAAACAAAATCCTGACTGTCATGGCAGGCATGGCATGATAAAGAACCCTGCTGTTTAATCCCATCAGCACAACACACAGGCAAAATTTCTGCACTTTCGCCTATAGCTGACGACGTCTTGATATAAGTAAATTATTCTTGACTGAGATGTTTAATGCCATTACTCAACTCAACTCCACACAGGCAGACCCTAGAAGGTAAAGTTTGTCAAAAGTCAGTGGTTTTCTTCAGGTTCACCAGTAACTACCTCAATATCAAAACTGATTATCATAATATAAGTGAAAAAAATCGTGAATAGAACGTAAAAAGAAAATAACTCTATTGACCTTAACACAGAAATGTTGAGGAAAAAGTGTTTGTTTAGTAAATTCTTGGAATGATGTTATTTACAGGAAAATATCAACATAAACAATGTACCATCCAATGTATGTTTCACACAAGCATTATAAGTATGAAAATTTCTGCCAGACTCCATTATTCTATCATATTTATTACGGAACTATGATTATCAACATGAATGTGTTTCTTTTCTATTGATACAACTTCACCTAAAGCTGGTGACATCTTGATATAAATGAATTATTAATAACTTGGAGATAAAATCAAATGCAATCAGTTAATCAATCAATCAATCAGTCAGTCAGTTAATCAGTAAATCAATCAATCAGTCAGTCAGTCAATTAGCTAATCAGTTAATCAATCAATTAGTCAGTCAGTCAATTAGCTAATCAGTAAATCAATCAATCAATCAATCAGTCAGTCAATTAGCTAATCAGTAAATCAATCAGTTAGTCAGTCAATTAGCTTATCAGTAAATTAATCAATCAGTCAGTCAGTTAATCAGTAAATCAATCAATCAATTTGTCAGTCAGGCAGTCAGTCAGTTAATCATTAAATCAATCAATCAGTCAGTTAGTCAATTAACTAATCAGTAAATCAATCAATCAGTCAGTCAGTTAATCAGTAAATCAATCAATCAATCAGTCAGTCAGTTAGTTAATCAGTAAATCAATCAATCAATTATTCAGTCAGCCATTCAGTTAGTTAATCAGTTAATCAATCAGTCAATTATTATTCTGTTCTTTATAAGTGATTTTGTGTAAATGCTTTATTTAAAGTCAGGTTAATGCAATGTAGTGAATTGTTTGTTGACAATGAATGAATGAGTTCTCTAGAGTCTTAAAACGAGTTATTTCATAAATGAATAATACATAATAATGGGAATTATTGCTATGATTTATCTTTTTATAATTAATGACATTACAATTGTAATGGAAGTTATCAGCTGTAAAAAATTGATTGCCTTGTTGAATGTGCATTTAAATCATTACTCTTTCATTTGGTCATGTATAAAATGAAGTCTTTTAAAAACTCATTTGTCACTTAATATTTAAGATATAGTACTGCCTAACTAACAAATGTAGGAGTGTCTAGTGGCTCATGGTGGAAAGTACCTAGATGCATTGAAGATGTCATTGTGATTGACTAAAAACATCTCCAATTAATCCTGAGATGGTACACTATTTGTTTTAAGTTTATTAGTTATGGTTTGTCTGGTTTACTGTTGAAGGTCACTCATGGTTTTCTCCACTATTCCAGAACTGACTGCCTTGATATAAATGATATAAGAATCTAGACTGGGGCATAAAACACCATTTTAAATCCAATCCAATACAATCAATCTGGTTCACAGAAACTTTTTCCCCCATTATTTATAGCTACTCAGGTCTATGCATGTTTATGTATATACTTTGGCTTCAGCAGTGGAATATTGTTTTGGATTTGTATTGTATTTGGAAGTAAGGACATTGGTTTAACCCTGTGACATAAATAGGAATACCTGTACCATAAATAAGAGTAAGAAAATATGTCCCCCTAGACATAGAAAATTGGTAGCCTTAGTTGATTCACACTTGTGCGTTTTATGGGAGCTAGGACATGGGTTAATCCCTAGAATGGGTCCCACTAAATAAGACTATTGAAAGTCTTAGTTGATACCATATACTGGAGTTAGGGTATGCAGACCTGTAAATTCTTGCGATTTTTTAGTAGTTTTTATGGGAAATTACCGAAAAAATTAATAATCTTATTATTGTACAGATTCAGCATATTTCGTCTGATTTTTGTCTTAACTGGATTCCTATTTCATTATCTTCACTTTCCCAAACAAGATTTTTTTTAAAAAAAAAAACTAATAAACAGTTGCTTAAAAGACAAGTGTTAAAAAGATAAGGGTTTGGCATGTCTTGGTATGAGTTTATTCATAGATCGGGGCAATCTTTTTTTTTTTTTTTTTTTTTTTGAAAAAAAGTGAATGAACTATACCATCAATTAATAAAAATTATTATTCTAAGTAAAAAGCTTAATATTTGAATTTTCCCCAGTTTTATTGGAAATGTTCTTCTAGTTGTTCATTTTGTTAAATCTTTAAATTTCATTGTTGATCTTGACTGGGATAAATTCCCATTATTTATCCACTGTAATCAAATCTTGTACATCAGTTCTTTCAGTACTTTGATTCAAACATAGTTTATAAAATATTCATGCTTTTTATTGCATGCTACCTGTATCTTTTATCTTTAAATAGATTTATACAATAAAAATAGAATGATAACAGTATAGTCTAGGTAAGAAAAAAGAAACATAATTTTACTTCACCGATTGAAGTTAGATAACTTTATGTATTTTCATCAGACATTCTTGCTGCAGAATACTGATCATATCATTTTAGCATAAGAGATACATTTAATTTTAACTGATTAATGTTAATTTACCCGGTACATTAATGAAACATATTTTACCTGCCCAGGTAGCACATTGGTTAGGCTGTTTAAGCTGGGAGATTTAATATTCTGATAGGAAGGCTTGGATTCAAATCTCAGCAACAATAATTTTATTTTATTTTAAAGGTAATTTTTGTCCCTGTTATATTTATGAGATTTTAGAAAAAAAATTTTCTTGCAATTTTATTTTTATTTGACAAATTTATTTTGATCTGACAGTTATTATTAAAGATTTTGATTTTATGAAAGAATGAAGTACCAATTTGAACATGCACAATAGGACTTGTTTTTAAAGATATAAAATGAAATGTCATTTTAAATGATATAAATGCATAGCATACTCAGTCAACATCAATTTTATATTTTATTTTGATATAGAATTCCTTGATTGAAGATTTATGTTGTCAGCATACATACAGTACTATTGTTGTTAACATAATTCTGCTGGAAGTTGATATCTTCTACCTGTGTTCTCACCAAGGTAAGTTATTTTCTTGTTTTTGAGAATCTAATTTTTTTTTTTTTTTTTTTTTTTGGAAAATTCATTAATTTTTTTTTTTCTTATTGAAGTTCTTTTAATGATTAAAAAAAAATTATGATACCACCATTGGATCACTAAGAAAAATGTAGAAGCTAGTAAGATATTACATTTTGAAAGTGATGATTTTTACTGTAGTAGGTGATGTGATAACGCATAACATCATTTGAGCAAAAACATTCACCGTTCCATTATATTTATTTCATACTCTTACCTATTTCATACATTAAGATGTACATCAGGATGTTTCTGCCAGATTACCCTATTCTACAAGCAAACGTATATGTACAAAATAGGAAGTATCTTTCATGAAAATAAAATTTGCTGTTAAAAATTTTGTTTTTTTAAACATGTGAAATTCCCCATTTTTAAGCAGCTATTATTCTGGGCTGAGTAGTAATCTGTAGTAATAACAGATGAAGAAACTGAAAAATACTTTATTTAAGTTGAATTTAAAATCTGGCCTAGTTCACAGTCACAGTGACTGATAGTAGCAGAAGTGAAAACACTGATACAATTATTTAATAGCCTCTGTCATAACTTTCTCGCTGATTTGTTACAGACAGGTACCTGATTTACGGCATTGTTAATTAGTACAAATTAGCCAAGCTTTTGTTAACACAGTAATAAAAATAATATGACAGAAGTGTAATGTCAGAAACAAAAAAAAGATGAAAAGGTATTTCAGGATTGCTGTTTATCTATATGTAACATTCCAGGCATGATTTTTTTTATAAATGCAGAAATATATGTATCATATACCTAAGGTGTTTAGTTTGAAAAGTAGTATTGGTATATTTACTTCTACCTTTGAGTTTTTAAAATTCAACATTTCAAAAAATAAAAAAAAATATTTATCACTGGCTTGTTGAAATGTGTTAAGTCTTAGTTATTACCGATAAAACATTTATGACACTTACTGATTATGTCCTAAAACTGTTTTTAGACATGGTTTGGTTGAGTTTGGCCTTACTTTGATATCTGTTGGTGGCATTTGCTTTATTTTGATAATTTTGTTATGTCACAGGCTGTATTTTGATATGTTTTTAGTAGGTCAATGGGTTTTTAGTGGCTTTGGATATAGTTTCACATGTTGTTGGTGGCTCTGGCTGTATTTTGATGTGTTCTATGTGGCTCTGGCTATATTTTGATGGTTTTATGTGGCTGTGCTTTATTTTGACATGTTTATGGTGGCTGTGGCTGTATTTTGACATGTTCTTTGTGGCTCTGGCTATATTTTTATGGGTTCTTTGTGGCTGTTGCTTTATTTTGACATGTTCTTTGTGGCCCTGACTATATTTTGATGGTTTTATGTGGCTGTGCTTTATTTTGACATGTTTATGGTGGCTGTGGCTGTATTTTGACATGTTCTTTGTGGCTCTGGCTATATTTTTATGGGTTCTTTGTGGCTGTTGCTTTATTTTGACATGTTCTTTGTGGCCCTGACTATATTTTGATGGTTTTATGTGGCTGTGCTTTATTTTGACATGTTTATGGTGGCTGTGGCTGTATTTTGACATGTTTTTTGTGGCTCTGGCTATATTTTTATGGGTTCTTTGTGGCTGTTGCATTATTTTGACATGTTCTTTGTGGCCCTGACTATATTTTGATGGTTTTATGTGGCTGTGCTTTATTTTGACATGTTTATGGTGGCTTTTGCTGTATTTTGACATGTTTGTTGGTGGCAGCTATATTTTGACATGTTTTTGGTGGCTCTGACTGTATTTTGATGAGTTCTATGTGGCTGTGGCAATGTATTTTTACATGTTATTTGTGGCCCTGACTATATTTTGATGGTTTTATGTGGCTGTTGCTGTATTTTGGCATGTTTGGCATGTTTGTTGTGGGTCTTGCTATATTTTGACATGTTCTTGGTGATTGGCTGTATTCAAAGATATTACTCTTTTTAAGTGAGTATTATCTAGTATCTTTCATACCTGAAATATTCCATGACATTGTGATGACATGCAATTGTGCAAAAAAAAAAAAAAAAAAAAAAAAAAAATCTGTTTTAATATGAATTTTCTAGCTCTTGTGTGAAATCAACAATGTTTTAAGGCATTAGGTATCAGAAAGGAGATATTTAAATAATGCACTAATGCTTTGTCTAGACAAAAATGGGAGACTTTTTTTGGTAAAACTCGGGAAGTCAATGAATGTTTTTTACAAATGTTTGAATGTTTTCAATTTATTTTGAAATCTGAGTCCAACAATAAAAATTTTTATATTAACACAGAATGTTGGCTCACCTATTATTAAAACTTGTATAAGATTACATTATTTTTATTGTGCATATATTGTTTTGCAAGTTCATGGTGAAGTCAAATGGAGCATCAATTTGAAGTATTTTGTTTCCATTGGTGATATTTAATATCTAGTTAATAAGTCATAAAAACAGTCTACAAGAATTCAGAAGTCAATTATGACTTATTTTTTACTGTAATCGCTAGGTGTTGTAATTTGAAATATCCAGGTAACGGGTTCATTGTTGTTTAAAATCTGTATGCTTATCTGTATTGCCTCAAGATGTTACAATTATTTAGAGTTCAAAGTATTGTTTTTTAAATTTACACACACACACACACACACACACACACACACACACACACACACACACACACACACATACATATATCATGCGAAAAATCTAAAAATCCAGTTTTTACTTGAAATTTTAAAATAATTAAAATTTTCGGAAATAAAATTAAATTAATGTCATTTGTTAAATTGCTTCAAGAAATGTATAATAAAGCTTTAATAGCATGATTTGCAATAATTTACATTTTCAAAAAAACTCAAAATTAATACCTCATGGTTTTAAAGTACCTCGAGAAATGAATAGTATAGCTTTGATAGTCTAATGTTGAGAAAATTCATAAGCCTTGAAAACTCAAAATAAATGTCATATATCCTTAAAAGTTGTCAGTATAGTTCAGTGCTCTAGGATTCCCATTTTCCGAACCAAGTGAATTTCTGTCACGGGAAAGTGATAAATACTGGCTTTGATCTCTTTGGGAAAGTGAAATTTATTAAAATATATATTATCTATTATCAAGTGCAGTTCTTTTTTTTTTTTTTTTTACATTTTCCATTGGTAATTGTTCCCCCATGCAACATTGTTGGAACCTCTTCTTAGATTCTCCGTTCTTTGTCTGGCAAAGGGAGATAACTTGTATAGTACATCAGTAGTTTTGTATTTTGCTATAGTTTTGTATCAAGTACAATTTTTATGGGAAAGTGGATTTTCTGTTGTGACTTTCCCGTGGAAAGTTAGTGTAAAGGAAAATTCCTAGAGCACTGTGGTGCCTCAAGAAATTTATAGTATTGCTTTTATAGCATGATGTAAGATGATTCAAATGTCATAAAAATTCAAAATTAATGTAATGTGTCCTTAAAAGTAAAGTGACATAAGAAATGTATAGTAAAACTTTGATAGCAAGATGTGAGATAATTGAAATGTCCTGAAAACTCAAAATTAATGTTATGTGTCCTTAAAAGTAAAGTTACATAAGAAATGTCTAGTAAAGCTTTGATAGCAAGATGTGAGATAATTCAAATGTCCTGAAAACTCAAAATTAATGTTATGTGTCCTTAAAAGTCACTTGTAAAGTGACACAAGAAATGTATAATTAAGCTTTCATAGCATGATTGGAGATAATTCAAGCAGATGTGCTGAAAACTCAAAATTAATGTCGTATGTTCTCAAAAGTCATCTAGTTGTCATCAGAGCTTTAATTGTAATTGGATGTTTACTGCCTTATCTGTGAAAACTTGAGCATCAACAAAATTGATTAATTATGTACAGAGATTGATTAGATACTAAAAAGTTCTACAAGTGACATTAACATACAATAAATCAGTAATTAGGAGAACTGTCTATTTTGGAGATAAATAAGGAAGCACTTTCTTGTATTATAAATGTTTGATAAGATAAAAGAGAATGGATAGAAGTCATATTAGAATTAAGAAACAACTTCAATTTTGAGTGATTGCAGGACAAGTAGTAATATGATTTTAAGATCGTTTCATTTTTGACAGATTGTAGAAGAGATGTAGTGTTAGGCCTGTGGAATCTTTCATATTTGGCTGATTTTGTGTGGATAATGAGATCAGAGCTGGATTTCTACATTTTAAAATCTTAGATATTGATGTTTTGGGAATGAAAATGTTGATAAGAATGTTTGTAGATAAAGCCGTCACTGATATAGGCAGTAGTTGCATTTGTAAAACTTAGCTAGTATCAGATATCTGTGTAAAACTTAGCTGGTATCAGATATCTGTGTAAAACTTAGCTGGTATCAGATATCTGTGTAAAACTTAGCTGGTATCAGATATCTGTGTAAAACTTAGCTGGTATCAGATATCTGTGTAAAACTTAGCTAGTATCAGATATCTGTGTAAAACTTAGCTAGTATCAGATATCTTTGTTAAACTTAGGTAGTATCAGATATCTGTGTAAAACTTAGCTAGTATCAGATATCTGTGTTAAACTTAGGTAGTATCAGATATCTGTGTAAAACTTAGCTGGTATCAGATATCTGTGTAAAACTTAGCTGGTATCAGATATCTGTGTAAAACTTAGCTAGTATCAGATGTCTGTATTAAACTTAGCTAGTATCAGATATCTGTGTAAAACTTAGCTAGTATCAGATATCTGTATAAAACTTAGCTAGTATCAGATATCTGTGTAAAACTTAGCTAGTATCAGATGTCTGTATTAAACTTAGCTAGTATCAGATATCTGTGTAAACTTAGCTAGTATCAGATATCTGTGTAAAACTTAGCTAGTATCAGATATCTGTGTAAAACTTAGCTAGTATCAGATATCTGTGTAAAACTTAGCTAGTATCAGATATCTGTGTAAAACTTAGCTAGTATCAGATATCTGTGTAAAACTTAGCTAGTATCAGATATCTGTATAAAACTTAGCTAGTATCAGATATCTGTGTAAAACTTAGCTAGTATCAGATATCTGTATAAAACTTAGCTAGTATCAGATATCTGTGTTAAACTTAGCTGGTATCAGATATCTGTGTAAAACTTAGCTAGTATCAGATGTCTGTATTAAACTTAGCTAGTATCAGATATCTGTGTAAAACTTAGCTAGTATCAGATATCTGTGTAAAACTTAGCTAGTATCACATATCTGTGTAAAACTTAGCTAGTATCAGATATCTGTGTAAAACTTAGCTAGTATCAGATATCTGTGTAAAACTTAGCTAGTATCAGATATCTGTATAAAACTTAGCTAGTATCAGATATCTGTGTAAAACTTAGCTAGTATCAGATATCTGTATAAAACTTAGCTAGTATCAGATATCTGTGTTAAACTTAGGTAGTATCAGATATCTGTGTAAAACTTAGCTAGTATCAGATATCTGTGTAAAACTTAGCTAGTATCAGATATCTGTGTTAAACTTAGGTAGTATCAGTTATCTGTATAAAACTTAGCTAGTATCAGATATCTGTGTAAAACTTAGCTAGTATCAGATATCTGTGTAAAACTTAGCTAGTATCAGATATCTGTGTAAAACTTAGCTAGTATCAGATATCTGTATAAAACTTAGCTAGTATCAGATATCTGTGTAAAACTTAGCTAGTATCAGATATCTGTGTAAAACTTAGCTGGTATCAGATATCTGTGTAAAACTTAGCTAGTATCAGATGTCTGTGTAAAACTTAGCTAGTATCAGATGTCTGTATTAAACTTAGCTAGTATCAGATATCTGTGTAAAACTTAGCTAGTATCAGATATCTGTGTAAAACTTAGCTAGTATCAGATATCTGTGTAAAACTTAGCTAGTATCAGATATCTGTGTAAAACTTAGCTAGTATCAGATATCTGTGTAAAACTTAGCTAGTATCAGATATCTGTGTAAAACTTAGCTAGTATCAGATATCTGTATAAAACTTAGCTAGTATCAGATATCTGTGTAAAACTTAGCTAGTATCAGATATCTGTATAAAACTTAGCTAGTATCAGATATCTGTGTAAACTTAGCTAGTATCAGATATCTGTGTAAAACTTAGCTAGTATCAGATATCTGTGTAAAACTTAGCTAGTATCAGATATCTGTGTAAAACTTAGCTAGTATCAGATATCTGTGTAAAACTTAGCTAGTATCAGATATCTGTATAAAACTTAGCTAGTATCAGATATCTGTGTTAAACTTAGATAGTATCAGATTATCTGTGATAAAACTTAGCTAGTATCAGATATCTGTGTAAAACTTAGCTAGTATCAGATATCTGTGTAAAACTTAGCTAGTATCAGATATCTGTGTAAAACTTAGCTAGTATCAGATATCTGTATAAAACTTAGCTAGTATCAGATATCTGTGTAAAACTTAGCTAGTATCAGATATCTGTATAAAACTTAGCTAGTATCAGATATCTGTGTTAAACTTAGGTAGTATCAGATATCTGTGTAAAACTTAGCTAGTATCAGATATCTGTGTTAAACTTAGGTAGTATCAGATACTGTGTAAAACTTAGCTGGTATCAGATATCTGTGTAAAACTTAGCTGGTATCAGATATCTGTGTAAAACTTAGCTAGTATCAGATATCTGTGTAAAACTTAGCTAGTATCAGATATCTGTATAAAACTTAGCTAGTATCAGATATCTGTGTAAAACTTAGCTAGTATCAGATATCTGTATAAAACTTAGCTAGTATCAGATATCTGTGTTAAACTTAGGTAGTATCAGATATCTGTGTAAAACTTAGCTAGTATCAGATATCTGTGTAAAACTTAGGTAGTATCAGATATCTGTGTAAAACTTAGCTGGTATCAGATATCTGTGTAAAACTTAGCTGGTATCAGATGTCTGTGTAAAACTTAGCTAGTATCAGATGTCTGTATTAAACTTAGCTAGTATCAGATATCTGTGTAAAACTTAGCTGGTATCAGATATCTGTGTAAAACTTAGCTTGTATCAGATATCTGTGTAAAACTTAGCTTGTATCAGATATCTGTGTAAAACTTAGCTTGTATCAGATATCTGTGTAAAACTTAGCTAGTATCAGATATCTGTATAAAACTTAGCTAGTATCAGTTATCTGTATAAAACTTAGCTAGTATCAGATATCTGTGTAAAACTTAGCTAGTATCAGATATCTGTGTAAAACTTAGCTAGTATCAGATATCTGTGTAAAACTTAGCTAGTATCAGATATATTTGACATTTGAGGTTTAACTAGCTTTTTCACTTTTTTCAGATGTTTAAGGAAATACAAAATGTTGGCAAAGTTAAATTTATAAAAATGTGGAGAGAGAGAGAGAGAGAGAGAGAGGAGAGAGAGAGAGAGAGAGAGAGAGAGAGAGAGAGAGCATTCATTTTGAAAGGTTTTACATGAGAACTCAAGGTTTCTCACAATTGAGTTTGCTGTGAGTAATCTGATGAATATTTCCAATGAAACCTGAGTTTTATCCCATAATTTTTAGTGAGAGAAAATTTACAGACTAATAAATTTTGATAAAACTGCTGTTTGTCAGTTCAATGATGATATATAATATATAAGGTTGCTGGGTTTTGAACTAGTTTACAAGGCTATGGGTGGGACTTTGTGTTCAAGGTAGTTGTTTAAATAAAACTGTTTTCATATTACATTTGTATCTACATGTGATTATATGAAAAAACAGTGTCCGTTTGTCATTTGTGTGTGTTTTCTGTAATCTACTTATAATGACCCTGGGAGATGTCAAGAATTTGAATTTACGAACTGTCGCATCAAATAGGTATATATAAACCTTTATCTTGATCTTAACTCTTGTGACACATTTATCAAAAGATAAAATATAGTCTTACATTTACAAAATATTCATTTGTTATGTCACAATTCTTGACTTCCTTGGCTGGATCAATGATGCATTTAACTTAATAAGTTGATACTTTTGTAAAGAAATTTGTCTGTGGTTTTGAATTTTTAGATGGTCGATATTCACTCTGTACAATTTGGATTACTGTGGTTTCAATAAGAAGGAGTTCGGAGTTATTACAGACAGGTTAATATTTTATATATCTTTTTATAACTGTTTTTAATTAGTTCACCTGGGCACCAGTGCTTAAGTGAGCTATTGTAATCAGTCTTTGTCATGTTTCATCTGTTATGCATGGTTTTATTAACAGTTTTGGTCTATTCTTCATCAAACTTGCCTAGATTGTCTTATTAAAAAAATGGAATCTGCTGGGTCAAAAAGTAGATCACTAGACCCAATCATAATAAAATGCGTGTTAACACTTTAGCAACCAAGCTTTGTTGCAATTATCTTGGATCAGAATGATTTCTTGACAAAGATTAGGTCACATTTATATGATAGTGAGATAGTTTATAAGTATGTAACTAGGTAAAATATAAAAAAAAACATTTTGGGTTTTTTATCTTCATATCAAAACTGGATTTAACCTTCCAAACTAGCCTTGCATCTTTTATAAGCTGATGGGAGCTGTAAAATTTTAATGCATTACCTAAGGCCTTTGGTATTTCACCATAGGTATCATACAGGTTTCATTGCTTTTCATTATATATTATTGTGCATGTTACCTCTTGGATTCCCTGAGTCTTTTAGCTGGATGTCTGTGATATATATGTATATTCTTTCTTGTTTCCATATTAGCAAGTGCTGATGATACTTGCTGTTTGCCTAACAGTGATGGAACTTACAACAACAGCAACAACAATATGGCTGCTTGATCTTATTTATAGATTATGATAGCACTTTCAGATTTTTTAAAGCATCATTTAAGTGTATTGTATTGCTTGTTATTAATATTGATATTATCACTGGTACCTTTATATATGCTGTTCAAAAATGGTTTTTAGGCCTACATTGTTTCAATATTTACCCTTTTTTTAACAGCATTAAATTTAACATTTTAAAAATTACTGGCCTTGGACGTGAGAACCTGTTCAGTGATTTTTAAATCTATAATTTGTTGCCTAACTACCTGGATTTTAATCCTCTTTTTGCAAAACCTAGGATGAAAAAATCTGTGAGTTCAGTTTCCAGAGGTTAATAGTTTTCTCTTGGTACTCCGCTTAACTTCACCATCCCAGATTTGTAAAGTATCAATTTTCCGCTCTCTGCTCCCTATTTTGATAAGATATGATGAATGTTGCTTACTTCCAGAGCACCTAATCTGACTGTCACTTGATGATGCATTGCGTGTTTATTCCTTAAAACTTTAATATTGTCACACATGGTGTTTTACACAATGCTGATAAAAGACTTTCTTACACTTTAATACACATGGGGAATTACAGACACATATAGACTATTTTTATAAAGATAACAGATGATATCTTATTGAGGGAAAATTTTAAAAAAAAAGTTTTAGAAATAAAATTTTATTTTAGTAAACACTGCAGGAATTACAATTGAAGATTGTTGATTCACAAACAATTTTAAATTGCTTGCTGATAGGTTAATCGCAGTTGTGTTGTAAAATAGACTTAAAATGTTATAAAACTGGAATTTATTTGTTTGTTTGTGAAGTTGGGAGATATAAATAAATATGTATTTTGGAATCTCTGTAGGAAACAGAAAATAAGTATGTTGTCATGGTTTTATCTTAAAAGCATGATCTTTTTTCTATATTTATTTTTGTTTTTTCTTTTATAAAAATGGTTACCTCTGTAGATGAAACTCTGATAGCATACTAAGTGCCCAAAAAGTAATCTTCGATAATTACGCTTAAAATGAGTTCATTCCTGTATGGAAGCAGCCATTTGCTATTTGGAATCTAAAAGTCATATTTATATAAGTAATATATATTTAATTATGAGTTGATTGCATTGTACTTTTCCATTATCTGAAAAAATTCCATCAGATAGTATAGTTTATGGTGGTATTACTCGCTCACTCTGATTTAATCATGAAGTGAAAAGAGACTTGCTTGAGTTGACACCTTTGTGGATGTGTTGCTTGTCAATTTCAAGCTTAAATTCCAGTATCTATCTATCTATCTATCTATCTATCTATCTATCTATCTATCCATCCATCCACCTGTCCATCTGCACAGTGTGTGTGTGTGTGTGTGTGTGTGTGTGTGTGTGTGTGTGTGTGTGTGTGTGTGAAAGAGAGTCTCAGAGAGAGAGAGAGAGAGAGAGAGAGAGAGAGAGAGAGTCTGAAGAGAGATCTTTTTTTCAGATGGGTAGAAAAGATAATAATAATGATTAAGAATATCTTGTTCTTGAACTTTTCAACTGGGATTGTATTCTTTGAAGCACAATTGTTTGTTGGTCTGAAAAGATTCTAGTCATCATAAAACTCCTTAAAGTGATATTCATCCAAGATAAGCTAGTGGATTGTTTCATATTGAACTATTGTTCTGTTATACTCATTATACTAGTGGAACCACTTTGCTGGTTTAATGAATTCCTGGTTAAACATGTACAACAAAAACCTTGAAGCATGAGCTTATGGTTTTCATGGTTCAAATCTAACATTACCAAATTACCTATTAATAATAATTTATTTTCTTAATTAGCATTTGCATTCAATAAAAACCATAAATCTAACATACAATACAATAATTTTTTAACCTCTACATAAAGAACACAATGTCAAAAAGAAAAAAAAAAACAACAACAACAACAACAACGCACTAGAGAAATAAGGTTTAGTTATGTCTGATATATTACCGTAATCCTTCTATGTATTCGGACAGATTTTAATAATTTCATTTTCAAGTGTCCGGGAATTTAGAGGAAATTTGAAAATTAAATATCTTGAAAATTGGGGGTGTCAGAATATTTAGAGTGTCTGAAAAATTAGAGACATTTTGGAGCCAATTTTGGGTCCCGGTTCCCTCTCGATATTTTAAGACATTATCAACAGCGATATCCACGCATAAATCAATGATAAAGTAAAATTTTAAATAAAATAAAAGTAAAAGTTACCTTTTGTGTTGTTTATTTCATTAATTATTGTTTTTTAAAGCGTTTGTTGATCAAAAATCACGATTCTCTAAGTAATACACTTCGAGGTTGCCATTTTGTTTACAAGTAAACAACGTGACTTTTTTCATTAACTACCAATGTTTGAGGTGCACCAACATGCCGCTTTCTATTTGTAATTGTCTGCAATCAAATTATTATTATACATCGTATGTTGCATTATTTGTGGATCAAGTTCAGAGAATTTCGTTTTAATCAAATACTCAATATTTTACCATGTGTATGTGTGTACATTTTTAGAAATGACAATGCAAAAATAGAAAAAGTCCCGACTCCCGACTTCCGCAAATAAAAGGTTAAAAATTAAATTATTTCAAATCATATTTCAAACATATTTTAATGTCATTTTTATCTTGGAAAACAGTTTTTTTCGTGTCTGTCGGCTGGAACAATCACATGGTCGTTTTTGGAATTCCCATAACAAACACAAAATGAGAATAAGTGAAAAACCTCACTTCCTGTTTTCATCAGAAAAAATGTCTTTGATGTTGAACAAGTGTACCGACAAGATTCTGTCTTACATGATTTTCTAGGCAGTGAACATTAATTATAATCAACTTTCACTTTCATAGAAAATTAAAGCACTTATCAAAGGTATGATTTTATTTAGTTACCTAAAAACGTTAATACATTGCACATACCTGTTTCACATTACGATGCAATGGCGCCAATACACAATGAAATAAACGTGTGAAAACAATTTATAGTTAAAATAATTGAAAACAACAAAGTTTCTTGATGTTATTAAATCTTTATTTCAAGCGCTCTGCATAACATGCTGCAACTGAGTTTCAGCAAAAACTTGTCCGGATTTAGAGGTAAAAAATTGCCGTCCGAAATTAGAGGAAATTATTAAAAATTATTAAAATTTAAAAATTTAAAAATTAGGGTGTCCGAAAACATAGAGGGTCCGAATACATCGAAGGATTACGGTAGTTTATGTATATTCCACATATCAAGGTTTTATTGAAATTACTCTATATGATAAATTTAAACACCAAAATAATTATAATTAAAAAAGTAGATACAATTACAGTATATTATAATCACTTGGAGTTTTATAGTTTTATAGTCAAATCGTCATAGGTAGATTTACCATTTTCTTGTACTTTTCGAAAAAAAAATGCTCGCCTGAACTCTTTTATGTGTAAATGGAAAGGTGTTAATGGAAAGAAAAAACGATCATTTAGCAGATTATTTTAGGGGGCCTAAATTTTGGAGTGGAGTGGAGTGGATTAATGATGTTTTACGCCCCAGTCAAGATTCTTTCATTTATTTCAAGGCGGTCAGTTCTGGGATGGTGGAGGAAACCAGAGTGCTCTGAGAAAACCACTGACCTTCGGCAAGCGAACTGACAAACTTTCTCACACTAGGATCTGTCCCGAGTGGGAGTTGAACCCTAAATTTTGGAGATTTTGACAAGAAAAGTTCAGTTAAAATTTAAGCTTTTTTTTTTTTTTGTCGATCTAAAACTCACTCATGGTCCACTTGTATACAAAATTTTTATGAAGATTATTTTGGCTATTTATTACTACTGCCAGAATACATCAAAATTTGCATCCCACAAAAATAATCCACTATATAGTATCTATTGGTAATGGAAATACTCAGCTGACTTTAGTTAAGTTAAATATAAAAAAGTGTGTCTGACATTTCCTCATGGATTTTTTTTCAGCTTAAGTCTGAAAAAATACCTATGTGTCAAGCATTTCCTGTAAGGATTGCTTTTTCCAATTCAATGACCATACAAGGTGATAACATATATTAAGTTAACTAATAACCTTTTACAATATCCACTTATAGTTATACTAAACACCAAGGGAGGTTAATCAGCTTTCAACAAATCCTGCTATCAGTTAAACAATGGGACGTGTCTGGTCATTCATAACAAATTATCTTCAAGAATGAACAAACAACTTGAATCTGTCAAATAGACACTAGAGTTTTGTCTGTCACATTGTGCAATGTTTTATTGTGAAAAACATTCACATTGTTGTTTTTGATTAAATAGAAAAGTCTGCGTAATTCAATTTGCAATGTTTTAGTTCAATAAAATGCTGTCTGAAACCAAATGTATTTATATTGGCTATAATTATCATTGATCATGTGACTTATTTTTTGCTTATGTATTTAAATGTGATTTGTGTCATTATGGCTGTTCCAGCAATCAAACATGCATGTCATATGCAAAAGTGTTTGAAATTTCTTTCAGGATAGAAAAACTAAAATTAGATTTTTTAAAAATGTGGAATGAATGGACTGTATGGTTATGGCATTTAAAGCATTATAACTTCCCTTGTTGTAAACCAACAAACAACTAGATACTGCACATTATTCATTTTGCTTTGTCTGGCAATGTTCTTTTTCCAGACAGTTCTATGGTTAATTGATACAAATAAACTTATATTTTATTTGTTCATATTATATTTTGTTTGTTCATATTTGTCTTCCATAAAAAGTGTGGACTTTATCTTTCAAGGTTAACAAGGTACTGTGTCAAACTTGCTACACATATTCACACTTAGATCTTTCATATCTTATTCTTATGGACCTTGATCTAATATTTGCAGCTTATTTCCTATGACATTTTTCTTGGACTTTAAAGGTTGCATGTATAAGTCTTTTTTAGGACAATAGCCAATTGCAATGGAACTTGCCAGCATACCACATGATCAATACCTTTTAACATTTGTGCAAAATGAAATGGATAATGTTTACGTCAAATATTTCGAAAAAAAGTTGGTTATTATGGGAAAACATCACTTTATGCATTTTCATTGCCAATAGAAATAATTGTCCCGTGCAAATGCTATGAGGCATCATATTGAGCTCTGGGGAATTCCATTGGGTTAATTATGATTTTGATGATTTGAGTTCAGAACTCAACCATGAATAGAGTTTACCAGTACAATGTTTTGTTTGTAAATATTGAAACAGGACAGAGTAGAAATGTGTTTTAATATGATACCAGCACCATGTGTTTTTTAACCAATATCTAGACTAAAACAATTAAACATGTGGTTTTTGGTTCTTAGGTACTTAATTGAAATACAATATAGGGTAAATAAAGTACATGATCTAAGTTTGAGTCATGCATGTTATATAAATCAGCTAATCTTAATCTATCATATACTATATGTAAGGAACCTTTATTGCAGACAGAACAAACTTCAAAAAAAAGTTGAATGATGGCAACTCATTCAGAACTTTACGTGGACAATTAAAATCTGAAAATGCTGGCACCTTTTTTCTGCTCTTGATGAAAAAAAGAGATAAAAAGTAAGCATTTTTAGGCATGTTTTAGAGGCAAATTTGACAGCTTTGAGATCGACTACATTAAGTGAGAAGTGTTACAAATATTATCATGAATATTATAAATGAAATAGGGATTATTTATGGCTATCCAGATATCATTAACCAAATGACACGACGACCTGGTCACTGCTTAGAAACTTTAAGAGGTGGTCAACACAAATCTAGACCATTGTGGCTCCTATTTCAGGAGGAAGAATTTAGGTCACTAGAATTTAGGGGCCGCCAATGGATTATTTTTGGTAACCCTAGTTTGTTCTGTAATTTTTACTTAGAGGATGTTTATTGTCCAACTGCAAAAAAAAAAAAAAAAACAAAAAACAAAAAAACAAAAAAAAACTTATCTTACAAGCTTTTATAAAAAGATTAGCAAATGTACATTTTTAAACTTAAAAAACTTAGAAAAATAAAAAATAAGAAATAGACATGTGACAACATGACATTTACAGACAATTTTCAAATTGAAAACCAGAATGAATCCATGGCAATATAATGAACACAACTTAAGGTTCTTTTAAAAGTATAAGGGCTGATTGATTTTAAAACCCCAGAGACTTAAAACTTTAAAATAATTACATTAAGTTTTAAAAAGGTACAGAGTGTTAACCTTATTTTGTTTTTCTTTTTTTAAAAGCTCTCTATCTCTATCTCTCTCTCTATCTTCATCTCTCTCTCTGTCTTTCTATTTCTCTCTCTCTCTCTCTCTCTCTCTCTCTCTCTCTCTCTCCTCTCTCTCTCTCTCTCTCTCTCTCTCTCTCACAGAATGTTCTTGTTTTTGTGACATTTGTATTCTATTCAATAAACAGACTTTGAATATTTAACTAAGAATGATAAAATTACCACATTAAAATCCTAATTTAAATGTAAATTACAGTGTGAGAGAAATTTAAATATATCATGTGCATTGCATTATTATGTAATAGATTTCATCTATCACATGAGATAACTATAAAAAGTGTTCTCTGCAAAGTGTTGATGAAATTGTTTGTTTGTGAAAATCCATAACCAAGCCAATTATTGTTAAGTAAAATAAATAATTATTAGTATCTGTTTGTTTCTTGCTGACTGATAGCAGTCAGTTTGGGCTCGAACCCGGCCAGCTCAAACATTCAGCTTAAAAATTTTAGATACTTTTTCTTGCCTGGTGATCAGCATTAAAAGGAGAATCATCTTCAACTTGGGGAGATCTTAATCTTAATTTATTCATTTTATTTCATTCTTATTGAGCCTGACATAATTTTTTTAATTTAAATCATTTTGTACATTTTAGAAAACACATTTTTTTGGCAAATGGTTTATCAGTTAAAAATCAAAAATTTTAAAATTTAACATTTTAAATAGTTTGTCAGTGTGCAAATAACATTTACGTAAACATACAATATATATGTATACAATGCAATGTTACACAGTATACAGTTACTACAGAAGCTCTCATCTCCTTTTCAAAGTTTTGTCAAAATTAGATAAATCTTTTTGTAATCATATCCGTACTTTCATTTTGTGCAGTTAATCTCATGTTTCAGATTCAAAAGGTAATATGATGTACTGTTTTTTTGGTTCAATGTGTTTGAATTATATTGATTATTCCTCTTAAATGTTCTACTATATCTAAAGTAATTGTAATTGTTGTGAATTTTTTTTTGTATAATTTTTTTTAATGAAAACTTGTTTATTTTTTTAAACTGGTATAGGTACCAGTAAAACTGGTTGGAATTTTTTTTTTCTTTTTGCGGGGATATGGTAATGTTCCCATCAATTTGAAGTCTTATAAGTCATTGTTTTCTTTGCTATCACATCCTGCAAAATACTTGATGAATTGTTGAAGGAATAGGTATACCTGTGAAGATTTTTTATTGGCAATTAATTTGCAACCTGCATAATAGTGTAGAGCATTATTTGATTAAAAAAGATATAATTCATTCTTGATAATTTAATTAAGATATTCTTTTATGGATTAAAAGAAAAGAGAAAACAACATAAAAATGGAAAAACTTTTAAATGTTTAATTTGAGTTTAACGCCAACTGATAAAGCAGATGATTGTGTGATTATCACTGTTATTTATAATCAGGCAATCAAATCATATTTGAAACGTAATGGGTGCGGCTAATCTGATCATGTTTATTGTTTTTATACCTAGAAATTAAAAAATTCAGGCAAGGTCATATGACATGACTTCAATACACACATACAGACCTGAAAGCAAGTTTACCATACATAGAACTGGTCCCGGTTTCACAATCATTCCCGAACCCCGATTTTCCTTAACTTAAATCTGGCAAATTTGAAACCTAGATAATTTTGTTAATTGTTGAAATATTTAATAATTTAAAGTGTTCTTTTGAAGATCGCTTCAAGCTTGTAACATCTGTATTTAGTTTTATCACATTTGTTTATTTGTAACTCAGAAAGAGATTGCTGAAATTGGCAAAATTTAAGTTAAGGAAAATAGTTAAGGTATGATTGTGAAAACGGAGTCTTGTGTTCAGCTGTCAATTTCGATACAGTAAAATCATTTATTGCCACCATTTGTTCCATTAAATTCTGGCATAGAAAAGGAATCTGGGCATAATTTAGCAATGCTTTTAAAAAATAACATTGAAACATTTTTGAACTTCTGAAAAATTTGGTCATCAGCAAGCAGCCAGTATTTTTAGGGCATAAAAGCAAGGTTTTCTTGTATTTTGTCAGTTGTGATCAGTATATTATTGCTGTCAAAAGTAAAAGCTTTTAAATTTTTTTTTTTTAAATACAAAAATTGCATTAATACATTAATTACAATGTATATTGCACATTATCTGACTTTTTGAAAACAATATTTGAGTGTGGTATTAGTACTATTGGAGAGCCAACGTTTTTTTTTGTTGAGTTGAGTAATGGTGTTATATGCCCCAGTCAAGCTTCTTTGACCTTTTTTGAGGCAGCTAGTTCTGAAATGGTGAAGGACAGCAGTGTGTCATTGTTAGTGCTAATTACTGTAGAAATATTTTCCTATATTACAAACCAATAACAAAATTTGTGTATTACATTATTATCAATCCCAACAATTCTAGAGTTTCATGTAGAAACTAATTAATGATGAAAACAAATCTCTCAGCTTTATTTTGATTCTGTCAGCTTGGATTCCCTTGACCCTTTCGGCATATTTTAATAGGTGGCCATACTGATAAGATGTGTTGCAGGTGTAAAGATATTTTTACAACTGTCCATTTCCAACAATTTATTTATCAATAATATTTCTTGTTTTTTTCAATCATTTTTTCTTAATACTTCCCAGAGAGCATTATTAACATCTAATCATCTTAGCCATAGATAACCCCAAATCAAAACTGGTTAGCCACCAGGGACGATGGTCAGTGCGGCTGGAGTAATTTCCGACCTTTAATACAGACTTGTTTAACATCGTTTATAGTAGTCAGTATTGACCACTTGTCAGGGATGCTAACTGGATTGCTTGTAATTAATTATTCTACTGTAGGAATTAACATGTTTTTTTTTATTAACCAAGCCATGATTTTATGTACTGTAATAGAGAGATATATTATGTGTTGAAGCAGTTCACTAACAGAAATTCAAAGTTGTTTTAAGAATTTTCATCACTACGGTAAGTTGTAATCTGAAAGTGTACAGTTTGTTTTAAAAATAATTGTTTAAGAGTTTTTGCTGATCACTTGTTTATAAAATCATTTTGCCTAATTACTGGAGCTGTTTCAGAATCATGTTACGGAATTACAAACATTGTTTCTTTACAATTACTCGGCAGATAAATCATTGATTTTATACATACAGACTTAATTGTTCTAAGTTTGATTGCTTTAATCCACGATGAACTTAAATTCGAAAATAATCAAAAAATCATCATCAATTTGAAAGTTTAATAACATTGTGTTAAGATTTGATGAAATTCTATTCAATTTAAACTTGTTCAACATCAGTTTCACAACAAATTTGAAATAATGCTAAATTCAGATTTAGTTTGATCTGTAGATTAAACTAATCATGCTTTGTTACAACAGACCTTGCAATTTGTAAAATAGAACCTCTGATATTTTAAATACTTATACAAATTCATCTGATTCACTAAAAGTCATGGGTTAAACCACTGACTGTGTCAGTTTCTGCTGTGATATAAGAAAAATAGGTTAGACCACTAGCTGATGATAAACTGTCATGAAAAAAGGGGGATTCGATTTGATCAGATTTGATCAGGTTTGATTTTGTAATCTTACTCATTTTTTCATTGCAAAAATCAAGATAGGAACTTTTGTGAAGATATTATAGGCTTGGGGCAGATATGTCTTGACATGATGATTTCAGTATGGTAGCTCAGTTGGTAGAGTGCTTGTGTGGTAAGTGGGAGGTTGGGGATTCTAATTGTGGAACAGATCAAACCAAGACTTGAAAATTAGTAGTGAATGTTACTTAGCCAAGCACTCATAATTGATAAATGAAGGTCACTGGGTTCTTTAGACGATGCACTATGTCACAGCAGGTGTGGCACCTTCAAGAACCCTCCCTGCAATTGGTCCTAAGCTCTCCACAAAAGTCAAATTCTGCCACTTCACCTATAGCTGGTGATGTCTGAATATAAGTGAAATATTCTTGACTGGGGCATAAAACCCTATTAAATCAATCAATCATATCCTGGTCTGATAAAAGTATGGGCCTAGAACAGATATGTCCTGGTCTAATGAGACTTCAGGATTGGGTGAAATAAATTCTGGTCTAATGAGACTACAGGCTGGAAACAGATTTGTCCTTTTCTGTTAAGTCTACAGGCTAGAACAGATATATACTGGTTTTATATCTACAGGCTGGGAACATTTGTACCAGCTTTGTAAGATTACAGGCTGGAACAGATATATACTGGTTATTCATGACTAAAGGCTGGGAACAAATTTGTATCAGATTCATGGGATTACAGGCTTGGAACAGATATGTACTGCTTGATTGAGACTACAAGCTCAGAATAGATTTGATATAAAGTTAAACATATTGATATTAATCAACATTAGGACAACATAATAAGTGTTTTCGTGGTTCTTTTATTTTGTCATTATTTATATTGAAGTTCAATTGATCTGTATTAACCTTGATTCCTGGTTATTAGAATGTTTGTATTACTACAGTGATCTTTTTGAGTGATGTACTGGAGTACTTATCCAACCCTAAATGAAACATTTCGTGACAATAACTACTTATCAGGTATAACAACTGTCTGTGATTATAGGACTTTAATCAGTAATAACTGTATAGGTGTTTGTATTCAAGATAAAGTTTTTAGTTCAAAATAGATTGAACAAAAGCAAACAAAAAAATGGACAATGACCAATGCAATAAAAAAAAAAACATGAGTAAATCAAGAAAAGGAAACAGTGGAAAAGAAGATAAGAACAACACTGGGAACATGGTCAATAGAGGTTTCCTGACTTCAGACTGGCACTTAATTTAATAAAAATGGTGTACAATAATTTTTAGAAGGTCATCATCCATCACATTTATTTTATAACCTTTGACCCATAAAAATAAACATTAGGAAAATTAAAAATAATGTTAATTTAACAAATAATGAACTAGCAACCTGGAATTTATATGTTTTCTATTACAAATATTATGCTCCTATTCACTTAGTTCAACTGAACATAAATAATTTTTTAAATAAAACATACACTTTGTTTTGGGTGTCTGGGCAACTACAGTTGACAACTATTCATGTAACATATGACATCAATTTACAATTTTCATATATTATTCAAATTGATCATATGAATAAGATTTCATCAATTAAAATCCGTGTGATAATTTCCGTGATATTGTCAAGTGCTATCATCTTATCTACACCATAAGTCTGCTTGTCAATTAAAAAATCATTAAGTTTTAGAAAATTCCATTTTGTAAAAATGATATAATAATTACTGCAATGGAGCTATGAATAATTCAATAAAATTATAATTTACATTTTGAAAAGTGTTAAAAAAAAAATCTGCCTTTATCTATACTGTTTATAAAAAGCACCTTATAATCTGTTGAATTGAGCATTGGGGTGATAATTTAACTGTTTACTTAATACATATAATTTGTCACTACATATCTCTACTCATTCAACACTACACTACTCATTCAACACTACACTTCTCTAACAATGTATTTACTGCATACTTTCTTTCACTCAACACTACACCAACATTCCATTTACTTCACAACTCCATGCCACCACATTCTCCCACTCCACAGATCTCCAAACTGAATTAACTTCCCAACTCTACTACACTTTCTTTCACTTCATAACTCTACTACACTTTCTTTCACTTCAAAGCACTTTCTTCCACTTGACTCAGCTCTAACACTGCATTCAACTCCAACTTGCATTCACTTCACAACTCTATTCCACACTACCTCAACACTGCATTCACATCTTCACTAATCCACATCTCCACTCTGCTCCAACGGTATATACTTCACAACATTCCATACCACTCCAAAGCTCCATTCACTTCACAACTTCACACTACTCCAACTTGCATTCACTTCATAATTCAACACTGCTCCAACAGTAATTACTTCACAACTCCATTTCACATCACTCCAATGCTGCATTCACTTCACAACTTTACACTACACAAACACTGCATTTACTTTACAACTCCATTCCACACCACTCAAACACTGTATTCTTTTTACAATTCACTTTCTTTTAATCCACACCACTTTTTACACTCCACACCACTCCAACACTTCATTTACTTCACAAATACAATACACTTTCTGTCACTCCACATTCACTTTACAACTCACTCCACATTCACTTTACAACTCACTCCACATTCACTTTACAACTCACTCCACACCACTTCAACACTGCAATAACTTCACAACTCCACACCACTTCAACACTGCAATAACTTCACAACTCCACACCACTTCAACACTGCAATAACTTCACAACTCCACACCACTTCAACACTGCAATAACTTCACAACCCCACACCACTACAACACTGCAATAACTTCACAACTCTACACCACTCCAACACTACAATAACTTCACAACTCCACACCACTCCAACACTGCAATAACTTCACAACTTTATTCCACACTGCTCCAACACTGCATTCACTTTACAACTTACTCCACTCTTTTACACTCCCACACAGTAGTCACTTTAAATCTCCACTCTATTCCACTCCCACACATTAGTCACTTTAAATCTCCACTCTATTCCACTCCCACACATTAGTCACTTTAAATCTCCACTCTATTCCACTCTCACACAGTAGTCACTTTAAATCTCCACTCTATTCCACTCCACACAGTAGTCACTTTAAATCTCCACTCTATTCCACTCCACACAGTAGTCACTATAAATCTCCACTCTATTCCACTCCCACACACTAGTCACTTTAAGACTCCACTCTTCCATTCCACACAATAGAATACACAAAGTGTTGTTACAAAGTATTCAGATATTCTTCTGTTCTTATTTGCTTAACATATCCTATGCCAGAGTTAGACAATATTTAAGTTAATATGGATCGAGGTATGGTATATATCAATTCCGGTAACTTGACAATTATATTGTTTTAATTGAGTTTATCATACATATACTGCTTTTATTTAAGGTTATTATCATAAAAATGTCCTGAAATTAGTCCTTATTATAATATTTGTGAATTTTACAAAAAGAATTTTTGTCAGCATAAAATCAAATTAAGTGTTAAAACTCTGAAATAATTCAAAAATGTTACCGTAATACATAAGACATGTCTCAGTTATGACTCTGGGATATTGCAAGCCTATAGGATTATCAAGGCCTTCAAAAAGTTTTATGGTCGTCATTTCAATATTGTTGATAAGTGACATTACTGTATCCAGAATTATCCTGAATATATTTGATGTTTCATAGTTTCATGCTTCTTTCATTCTCAGTTTCGTTTTCACACTTGGCTAGTGTAGCTAGCTAGAGTGAGGAGGTGCTTACTCTTTCAGAGCGCCCAGTCTCACTTCCCAGGTTGAAGTTCCATGTTTACCTTAATTTGCCAGTTTTCATATTTTTTGCTTTGGTTTCTGGATTGTGATTTGAAAAAATTGACCAGTATGTTTTAGTTTAATTAAAACAGAATATTTATAAAATCTGGTTATATCTTCTAACAAATAGAGAAATATGGCTGTAGACCTATGTCAAGCATGTTAAAGTTATAGTCTCAATTTTCTATAACTCATTTGTAATAATTAAGCAATTATTTTTTTCCATCATACTCCAGTTAATGTTCCTAGCTGTGTTCACCAGAATAATGATGCAATTCATCAATATTGATACAGGTAAATTATGATATTGAATTATTAATTTTACGTTTCACTGACTAATTATCATGTAAGAATACTGATAAATGTTTTACCTGAATTTTCTTTGAAGTTAATTTTTATTTTTAAAGTTTGATGACATAATATCATGGAAATCTAAACAGAAAAAATATCATGTACATGTTCCATGAAATCATTTGGTTTCATGGTGTCCAATTTTTATTGATTTCATGGCCAACCTGAATATAATGAATTAACATGGCGTGGAAATAATGTTAAATCACAAATGTTCATGGGGGATCACTTAAAATAAATTTCTTTATTTTAAAGCTGCATTAAGTTTTCCAAAGAAAAAATTAAAACGGTACTAATCTAACTAATGATGTTCCTAATGAACAATGTTACATTTGGTTCAACGATAAAAGCTCGAATAAATGCAGAAATCACAATATTTACCGATCGAGATGCAGCATTTAGGATCTAATATTAGAACATGGTTACGTCATCAAAAACCCGGGTAATTTAAACACAACTTTCAAAACGGTGAAATACGATAAATTAAACACAGAACTTCGTTGAATTTGTCATTTGTGACTTAGTAAGGGATACAAAACACCATTTCAAATACATCCGGATATAAATGAAGGACAATTAATGTAATCTGGTATGTTTCACTTTCGGTTCTAGGGTTTTTTCCGTACATCCGACATGATCCATGCGCATGCTCCAAGCTCATAATTACCATCGTAAAACTCTGACCAACCGGTCAGAGGATTCCGTTTATTTACAGCTAAAAGAAATGAAATTTTAGAAAATGAATGTCACGGATCGTGGTTAGAAGATATCTATTTTAAAAAAAATATATTTTTAGAAAATCAAAAAAAATTCAGAAAATTGATAACCTTAATGCAGCTTTAAGGGGTTAGTGAAAATTACCAAATTTAGTGTCAATAAATTTTTTATTACCAAGGCCCCCAGTTGGATTTATTTTCACAGAACTCAATTTGATGAACTTTTCTTTTAACAAAATTATTTTAAATTGCTGAAACTATGTAGTCCAATGAACATTAATGATAATTCACTAGTATTAATTATAAATTTACATTGAACTATAACCACAGTGCATGCTTACATATCACAGTGCCTCTCAGTACCTAGGTTGGAATCCTTATCAGGCAGATCCTAGTGTGAGAATGTTTGCCAGTTCACTTGCTGAAGGTGGTTTTCTCTGGGCACTCAGTTTCTTCAACCATTCCAGAACTGGCTGTCTTGATATGAAGGAAAGAATCTTGCCTATAACACCATTAGTCCAATCCATCCCAATCACCAATTGGGGCCTCGGTGGCTGAGTGGTCGAAAGTGCGCACTTAAAGATCACAGGGCCTCTCACCACCTTGGTTCGAATCCCACTTGGGACAGATCCTAGAGTGAGAAAGTTTGTCACTTCGCTTGCAGAAGGTCGGTGGTTTTCCCTGGGTACTTCAGTTTCTTCCACCATCCCAGAACTGGCCGCCTCAAAATAAGGGAAAAAATCTTGACTGGGGCATAAAACACCATTACTCCACTCCACTCCCAATCATAAATCCATCATTCTACAAGAATTTTGGACCAAGAAATTTTTATATCATGAAAACAATTGATTGCACAACATATTTGGATAAAAATTAGAATAATCATTATCAGAGGAATGTTTGATAGACCAGAAACATAAAAAAGTTCTAATCCAAATGTCTTAGACCAGAAACATAAAAAAGTTCTAATCCAAATGTCTGTCACCTTTTGTAAAATGTTATAATTTAGTGATTTTTCCCAATAAAAATATAAATTGATTAGGCCTATTTCAAGTACTTAAAAAGACACAATCAGAAATTTGTTTCCATAGGTGGTTGTTTTAATGTTGTTTAATGATGTATCAAATATTTGCAACGAGATAATTCAAATACATTTGTATCATATACAAGTCAATTTACCTAGCTGCGCTCTTCATTAATGATGCAACACGTCAGAATAAATACAGGTATTTTTTTATTTTCAATTTCAAATTTTTACATTTTACCGTTCAATAATCTTATTCTGTTAATTCAGTTAACAGATCATTCTTTGAAGACATTCTTTGATGAAAAATCAAAATTCAACACAGTGTAGAAGTTGTAATTGAACTGAAGGTATTTGAACCACAGTAAAACCAGGTTTAATGTACCACCAAAGATTATTGGTTAAAAAGATAATTGAACCACAGTAAAACCAAGTTTAATGTACCACCAAAGATTATTGGTTAAAATAGATAATTGAACCACAGTAAAACCAAGTTTAATGTACCACCAAAGATTATTGGTTAAAAAGATAATTGAACCACAGTAAAACCAAGTTTAATGTACCACCAAAGATTATTGGTTAAAAAGAAAATTGAACCACAGTAAAACCAGGTTTAATGTACCACCAAAGATTATTGGTTAAAAAGATAATTGAACCACAGTAAAACCAGGTTTAATGTACCACCAAAGATTACTGGTTAAACCAGGTTTAATGTACCACCAAAGATTACTGGTTAAACCAGGTTTAATGTACCACCAAAGATTATTGGTTAAAAAGATAATTGAACCACAGTAAAACCAAGTTAAGTGTACCACCAAAGATTATTGGTTAAATTATACATGGATATACAAAATCTTATTTAAGAAAGGTAGTATGAGGAATTCCTTCAAGACTGCTTTGTGAGGCATGAAGTTAGACACCATAATTTATCAGCCATGTATAAGATATAGCTACTTGAAGGGTTGATATAGAAGACTTAGAAACACCTGATCTCAGTTTTATTTTTGTTGGTATATATTAAATAGGGTTTTTAGTCCATTATGTAGCAATTGAACTGTTTTTAAAATGGTATTTGTAGCTAATATAAATGCTACACCTTTGCATAAAACACTTAATAATGCTATTTCAAAACTGTTTAATTTCATATATATTTTTGTAAGAATATATTTAAAAAGCAATTTATTTTCTTAACTTCAACAATATATTTTGCAATGATTTATAATTAGGAAATATTTCACTTATATCGAGATGTCGCCAGCTATAGGCGAAAGTGCAGAATTTTTGCCTGTGTGTTGTGCTGATGGCATTATACAGCAGGGTTCTTTAGCGTGCCAGCCCTACCTTGACACAGGACCTCGTTTATTTTAAGTTCCCATCCGAAAGAACCGTGACTTTCATTTCGTAATGCAGAGTGCTTGGCGAAAGAACAGTCACTACCCACTTTCAAGTCTTGGTTCAGACCTGGTTGGGGTTCGAACCCATGACCTCCCACTTATGGAGCGAGTACTCTACCAACTGAGCTACCGCAGTGGTAAATAATGCTGATTAGGGCTGTGTGTAAAAGAAATGCTTATCTCAAAAGTCTAATTGGTAGCAAGTGAGGTTGAAGAAAGAATATTTTTATTCAGATTCAGGGTCATGTGTTAAATGGCATTTATAGTCAATATAAATGCTATTTCTCTCAACTTGGAAAGAGAGAGAGAGAGTGTGTGGCAAAATGAAAAAAACATTACAGATTAATTCATTGGTATAATTTAATAGGAACAAATAATCTGTGGCTACAACAAAATTAAAATCCCGCAGACTCTTTCATAAATATGTGGAGTCAATTTCTTGATAATCTATAAAAATAGTTAACTAAGACAATGAGAAAATACAATACAGGAATGTTCATAATGTAGTCATTAGGAATCCAATGGCATGGAAAATAAAGTAGTAGTGCGTCACGAAGTAGATAATAGGGATTGATAGAAGCATTTTAAAACCTCGTTAAGTTTTTTGACTGCTGTGAAAATAACATTTATCATGTTTTATTAACATACTCCTCTGAGATTGATAGAAAGAAAAAAAAGTTATATAACTTATTTACAGATAATGGTGTTTTGTGCAAAATAAATCATGACTTTACTAGATATCTGCACCCAATTTTTGTTATAAATTCTCATGTGAAAACATAATATTGATGTTTTTTCTTGTGATGCTCTATGTACATGTTTCACATCGTTGTAAAAGATGTAGTTACTGGTGGGGAAAAAAAAAAGTAGCAAGTTGAGAAAAGAAGTTTTACACCCCAGTCAAGATTCCTTTGCATATATCAAGAAGGTTAGTTTTGGAATGGTAGAGGAAGCTGGAGTGCCCAGAGAAAAACACTGACATTTGACATGAAAACTGACAAACTTTCTCACATAAGAATCTGTGCAAGTGGAATTTGAACCTAGGCACTGTGATCTGTAAGCACATGGCTTGGACCACTGAGCCATAGAGGCTCCTGTGCTAGTCTCGCGAATCATTTGTCCCAGAAATGGTTTCTCATAAAAAATATAATAAAAATGAAATAAAAATATACAACTTCGCAGTTATACATGTACTGTATAAGTTCTTTAAAAATGAAAAAAAATATTTAAAATACCTAATTTTTTTGCCATCTCTCGTAACAAAGACATTTGACTCCATGCAATTAATATTCAAACTTAAAGCATAATCATTTATATCTTTTTTCATTATTTCACAAAAAATTATAAGAAGAAAAATTATTTTAAATGACAATTTAATCATAATTGCAAATGATGTTATTTATGAGAAAAATTTAAAAAGAAATATTTAAATCACCTAAATAACATGGAAAGGTTATAGAAACCATTTGGATATGGAATAAATTAAGTCATGAGCATTAATTGAAGTCAGAAGTGTGACCATTTAAAATGTGTTAGATTAGTGACAGTTTTATGTAACAAGATATAACTTAATTAAGTGCTAGGGTAATACACAATATTCCATTATTAAGACATTTTAACCCAAAATATTTATGTTAAATATGCTTGTAACATGAAGAGTAAAATCACATTAAAGACCTTTTCATGACAAAATAAAATAAAAGGAATAAAGGAAAATCATTGTTGTTCTTAAAGTACATCTTCATGTAATCATAGAGTACATCTTCAGGTAATCATAAAGTACATCTTCAGGTAATAATAAAGTACATCTTCAGGTAATCTTTAATTACATCTTCAGGTAATCATGAAGTATATATCTAGGTAATTACAAAGTACATCTTCAGGTAATTACAAAGTACATCTTCAGATAATCATAAAGTAAATCTTCAGGTTATCCTAAAGTACATCTCCAGGTCGTCATAAAGTACAACTTTAGGTAATCATAAGTACATCTTCAGGTAATCTTCAATTACATCTTCAGGTAATCATAAAGTACATTTTTCTTGAAGTACATATTCAGGTCATCATAAAGTACATCTTCAGGTAAATAGAAAGTTCATCTTCAGGTAATCACAAGGTACATCTTCAGGTAATCCTAAAGTACAACTTCAGGTAGTCATAAAGTACATCTGCAGGTAACCATAAAGTACATCTTCAGGTTATACTAAAGTACATCTTCAAGTAATCATAAATTACATCCTCAGGTAATCATACATCTTCAGGTCATCATAAAGTACATCCTCAGGTAATCTTTAATTACATCTTCAGGTAATCATAAATTACATCCTCAGGTAATCATAAAGTACATCTTCAGGTAATCATACATCTTCAGGTAATCTTTAATTACATCTTCAGGTCATCATAAAGTTTATCTTCAGGTAATCATAAAGTACATCTCCAGGTAATCATAAAGTACATCTCCAGGTAATCGTAAATTACATCTTCAGGTAGTCATAAAATACATCTTCATTTAATCATAAATTACTTCTTTAGGTCGTCCTAAGTACATCTTTATGTAATCTTAAAGTACATCTTTATGTAATCATAAAGTACATCTTCAGGTAATCATAAAGTACATCTTCTGGTAGTCATAAAAGTTCATCTTTGGGTAATCTTAAAGTACATCTTCAGGTAATCCTAAAGTACATCTTCAGGTAATCTTAAAATACATTTTAGGTTATCTTAATGTACTTCTTCAGGTAATTTTAAAGTACAACCTCAAGTACATTTTCAAGTAATCCTTACAGCAAGTAAAATTTCACTTGCAAAAATTTTGGTAACTACTAGAAGGATGCAATTGACTGTGATTCCTTTGAGGGGGGCCTTACAAAATAAATTTATATCTTATCTGATAAAATGCTAAGATATACTCCTTACTTATTTAGATGTTGCATCTTTCAGAAAAATAGAACTCAGTTTGTGCAAAAAAATCAATAATAAATAAATAAATAAATAAATAAATTTAAAAAAGGAAAAAGAAACATGATATCTAATGGTTATAACTACATAATGGATACTTCAAAATTTTCAAAAAATCTGACTGCTTCCGGGTGAGCAAAAGGTCCCAATGAGTCATATGTTGGAGATATAAAAAAAATGATAGTCATTGTGAATTGAAGCATGACTATGTTATGAAGGGAATCTATAACATGTTGGAGATATTGATGTAGTAATTAAAATAATTTGTCATGGTCAATTTAACAATTAGTGGTTTTTATAGTCCATTTGCAATTTTCATCTAATTGCATAAGTAATATTGAGCTTTTATGTAGCTCATTCTATCATAAGTAATTTAATAATAATTGTAATTGGTGTACCTTTGGGAAAGTGATCTCAAGGCTAACTTAAAAATACCACCGTATTTAAAAAAAAAAAAAAAAAAAAACAGGTGAGCATCAAAAGGCCAATGTGTAATGTCTGTATTATGTTTTAAGTATAATCTGATGTTTATTTCCTCTGTAAGGTTGTGACACTTGACAATTGTTACTTATTAACTAAATTCAGTGACATTATTTGGAGTTGCGTAATGCATGTAATGGAATAGCATTATTAATAAAGGAAAAAAATATCGCTTAGTGGGTGTCATAATTTTAACACTTTAATACTGGATTATATAAGGCAGGGTAAGAAAAATTTTTCTTTACAGAAATTATTTGTCTTATTTTATCATTTTTACAAAACATTTGGAAGGGATATTCAATCTAGAGTTTAAGAGAATTTCTTTTAAATTTTTGGACTAAAATCTCTTTGAGTCTGCATTATTATACAGGTTTGTCAAAAATATACCTCATAAAAATTTTTAAAAACCTGTTATATGACAGCTTATGAATCTTAACTGTCTGTTTTATAAATGACACAAGATATATTTTTAGATTGTAGCAAGTTTTTTTGTCCATAAAAAGTTGTGTTAAATATTGATGTTTTACACCCTAGTCAAGAATTTTTTCACTTATATTGAGGCAGTCAGTTCTGGTATGGTGAAGGAAACTGGAGTGTCCAGAGAAAATCTTGACCTTAGGCAAGCAAACAGACACATTTTATCACACTGCAGGGATTTTTCTGGCCATTTTGGGAAAGGGACTTTGGGATGAAATTGGGAAAATTGTTGACAAAATCGACATTTTGGTAAAATTATCATTAAACTTTAAAAATTTTCACATTGTCAGCACATCAAATATTTTGCCTGGAATATTTACTATTTTGATACATGCTGGTAGTCACTCATTTGTACCAAATCACTCAGACATTAACACAATATCTTCATAGACTGGCTTCAATACAAACATCTGAGAAAGTTGTTTCATGAGTTGCTCCCATTCTACCAGATCCTCATCGAGTATAAATCAAAATGTGCATAAATACAGGTTATTATAAAGATATACAAGCTACACCAAAAATATAGTTTTTTCACTTTTTCTTAAGTTTCTCAGGATCAGCAGGATCATTTGGGAATTTTTCCCTACAAAATTGGGAAAAATGTATGCTTTTTGGCATTGGGAATGGGTCCCTTTACCGGACCCTGTGAGTGGCCAGAAAAATCCCTGCACTGTGATCTACCCAAGTGGGATTCAAACCTAGCCAGTAAGAGGCACTGTGATACATAAGCACATTCTTTAGACAACTCAGCAACAAAAGCCACTTTGTTTATAAAGAATTTTGTAAATTAGATTTGATTTGTTAAAGAATTTTGTAATGTTAATATGATTGGTTAAAGAATTTTGTAATGTAGATTTGATTGGGTAAAGAATTTTGTAAAGTAGATTTCATTGGATAACTACATATAATACCCTTAATGATATGATCTATGGCAATGACTCAAAAATTTTCAAAATTTTACTTTGTTTTAATATTTTCTTTTTTCTTCTTCTTTTTTTTTAAATTTTGATGAAATTTTTCTTGTTAATTAATTCAGAATAATTAAAATTGTAGTATCTTAATAAAGCCAATATTACTGTTTTAATTTTTTTTTTAAACAGAATTAAAAAAGTTAAACATAAAAAAACATGCCACAGCATCAGAAGTGCACAACGTAATTAAGCCCAGAGAAGGCATACAAGATATTTTTTTCTTTCTTTCCTTTCTTTCCTTTTTTTTTTTTTTTTGTTTTGTTTTTTTTTTTTTTTTTTTGTTTTTTTTTTTGTTTTGTTTTTTTTTTTTTTTTGGTTAAAAATATTATGACATAGTTAGTCAAAATCATCATGAAATGTTGAAGATTCTTTAGGTGGGGTTGGTGGTGTGTGATGAAAACATTGCTTATTGGCTTGTAAAGATTGAATTTTATCTAAAATCTATATATATAATTTAGTGTTTGTAAAGAAATGGTAATAAATATTCTTAATTAATTTAATTCACATGCATATACCATATTTCATTTTTTTTTTTTATAAAAAGAATGTTTTCATTTCATCATACCATAAATATTATCATGTTAATATTTGAATCATGATAAATTAGTATTAAACTTTTTATAGGTAATAAAATAATATTTAATTTGACAGATATGAAGATTTTCTGACATATCAAGAGATATTCATTTAAACATCCTGCACATTTATTTCTTTTGTTAATGCTTTTTCAATTCATTTTTGTCAAAATCTGTAATTATTCTTTTTTATCAAAAGACATAAATTTTATATCATATATTTTATTTGTCAATATAACTTGAGATATTTATTACAAGATATATATATATATATATATATATATATATATATATATATATATATATATATATGATTAATTCTTCTCTGAAGATAAAATTTGAGTTATGTTAAGGTAATTTTGAAATGTGTGAACAACTGTAATCTCATGCTTAAATGTCAATCAACAAATATACATTACTGGTCGTCAAAATTATGAATAATTCTATTTAACTCTTTTGTTTTTTAAAATACTTGGAATTTGCTGATGCATATGTATATGAGGTTATTGCAGTCAAATAGTAACATGTTAAAAACACTGGTACGTGTAACTTCAATTTTAAGGTGCAAAAGCATCAGACTTTTATTTAAGGTCAAAAACATCATACTTTTATTGAAGGTAAGTCAAAAACACCAGATTTTATGTAAGGTTAGAAACATCAAAATTTTATTTAAGGTCAAAAACATCATACTTTTATTGAAGGTAAGTCATCAGATTTTATGTAAGGTGCAAAAACATCGGACTTTTGTTAAGGTAAAAAAATGTAAGATTTTATTTAAGGTCAGAAACATCAGATTTTATTTAAGGTCAGAAACATCAGACTTTTGTTAAAGGTGCAAAAACATCAGACTTTTATTTATGGTCAAAAACATCAGACTTTTGTTTTAAGGTAAAAAATGTGAAATTTTATTTAAGGTCAAAAACATGGGATTTGATGAAAAAAAATTGATAAATCGAAAAAATCAGATTGAATGAAAACATTGGTATGATATACTTTGTTATATTTCATGTCAGGGTCATCAGCAATGATGTTGAACATCAATATAATAAAGGTCAAGGTCAACAATAACAGTCAAGGTCATAAACAAACTCCAAAAGCAGGCATAGGTTTGAAATCAAAGTTTATAATGGTAAAAAACACTTTAAGGTTTTGATGAAAAAAAAAAAAAAAAGAATGTCTGACTGCTGGGTACTGTGTTTGTCAACCTGTTTAAGTTATAGATCTGTCGTGTTTCTTTGACAGACATATGTTTTAACAGATTAATTGAGTCATATATTTGTATATCATTATTAGTTTTGTTCCTTCATTAATACATTGTATTGTAAACAACCACATAATTTCATGCCAAGCATTTTAGTTGTTTTCTTACCTTGGTTGATTTCATGCTCCATTTAGTTGTGGCACTTGTTCTTACTTTTGGTAAATTCATGCTCATTAAAGTTTCACATCATAGGTACTTTCATGTTGTACAAAAGTTGCCTGGCACATGATTCTTGTCTTGGGTTATATCAAATTGTGCAAAGTGGGTTGACACTTGTTTCTTTGTTTGGGTATTTTCACACTGTGCAAAGTTAAATGGAGCTGGCATATGTTTTCCACTTTGGGTAATTTCGTGCTTTACAAAATTGGCTGGTTTAAATTTCTCATCTTTAGCAATTTTATGCTGTGTATAATTGGCTGGTCTAAGTTTCCCATATTTGGTAATTTCATGCTGTACCAAATCGGCTGGTCTAAATTTCTCAAGGTCGATGGTTTTCTCTGGGCACTCCAGTTTCCTCCACCATCCCAGAACTTACCGCTTCGAAATAAGTGAAAGAATCTTGACTGGGGCATAAAACACCATTACTACACTCCACTCTAAATATCTCATCTTTGGTAATTCATGCTGTACAAAATTGGCTGGTTCAAATTTATCATCTTAGCAATTTCATGCTGTACAAAATTGGCTGTTTTTAATTTCTCATCTTTGGAAATTTTATGCTGCACAAATTGACTGGTATATGTTTTCCAACTTCATAATTTCATGCTGTATTAAGTTTACTAGCATGTTTTCAACTTTTGGAAATTTTATGCTGTACAAAGTGGGCCGATACATTTACCATCTTTGGATAATTTCATGTATTAAGTTGACTAGCAAGTTTTTAGCATTTGGGAAATTCCATGCTGTACAAAGTTTTCTAGCACATTTTTCATCGTCTTGAGTAAATTTATCCTTCTCATTAATAAATTTCCATGTATTGGAATATACACATTGTAATTGTGAAATCTGATACATTTGTACTTAAATAATGCTACAACAATGAAAATAATAAAAATATTATTACCATTCCATAGTCTGTCAGAGTTACTGCATTTTTATTTTTATTCAAATCATCTTGGCTTCTTTTGTGTGTCATATGGCTAGTATAAAAAGCCCAATTAATAGTAAATGAATTGTGACTTTTGATGTAATGGAATTTGTATTTTGCAACTGCTCAAGCTGTCAGCTTCATCCCCTGCAGAGGCAATTAAAATCTTGATTTGTTATGAATAAACTTTATGATTAATATAGGCCTTTTTGTCATTTTAAAGAGAATATTTATTGGTAATATTCCAGCAAACATTCATTGTAACACAGAAACACAATACAATGACAGATAAACAAATAAATATATTGAACTAAACAATGGTAAGCAATTAACCGATGCTATAGGTGTATTTTAGATAAACATTGTTTAATTAAATTTTAATGTTATGTTTTATGGGTTTTGAATTGTGATGGTAATTTACTGATGGTTGGTTTCTGCCGAGAAATACACATTGGATTTATTACTGGGCCATGATACATTTAGTCTGTGGTTCTGATTCTTGTCTGGTTTTTGTAAATGGTAAATGACTCTGGAAGATATATATATATATATATATATATATATATATATATATATATATATATATATATATATATATATATATATATGAAATTATTATTAATTATATATTCATGTACATTATTTATTTATTTATTTGTTTGTTTGTTCATGTTGTTTATTTATTTATTTATTTTTTTAAATCTGGCAAAGCTAGATTATGCTCTCTTATGGATTATCTTGTGGTAACAAGAAACAAGAAATTCATTTTTGGCAGTCTGAAAGCTCTTTGGTTAATGTTCTCTAAAAAAAGATAAGGTAAGTTAAAAGTACCCACCCTCCCTACATGTGCAAAGTACTTTTTAAAAACCACAAGCTTACTTCTGTACTGTTTTTTATCTTAGTACATGAATACCAGTATAATTTATTTATTTCTAAATTGACAAGCCATAGGCATGTTTGATAACTAGGGTATATTTTGTTTCAAGATTTAAAAAATCGCTGTTATTATGTGTAATTGAATCTGAAAATAAACAAATAGCTCCAATTTGCATTTTGTACCAGTAATGATAGACAACACAAAATACATAATTTGTTGAAAGAATTGAAAATAAAATTTGCATACAAGTATAATTTGAGTTGAATATTTAAAAACTTTACGCTGTTTTACCAGGTAACATACTGATGATATATGTTTCAATATTGAGAAGGAAATTTTGGATAAATAATCCTTGTTAATTGTAACCATGCCACAATAGAGTTTCTCTCACTATGTGCCTCTCACTATTCAGGTTTAAATTCCACTTTGGCAGATCATAATGCGAGAAAGTTTGTCAGTTCACTTGCCAAAGATCAATGATTTTCTTGGGGTACTACGGTTTTCTCCATGATTACGGAACAGCATGACTGCCTCGATATAAGTGAAAGAATCTTTACTAGGGCAATTAACACAATGATTGCCCTCTTCACTTCTTGCAACCTAGTGTAAAAAAGTATGATATATATTGTAGCGGTTTTATAATATGTTTTATATAGAGGTAACATTTTACTGATTATTATATGTCTAAGACAGAATTATTTTCAGGCAGTTCTATAGCATTTTGTCAGTTTTTACTTTCAGATTAATTTGTGAGATTAAAAATCATGCAAAATAATTCTGAGAAAAAATATTAATATCATTTTTTTCGGTAATACTTTCAAATCTACTGTTAATTACTGTATAATGGTTTTTTTTTTGCAAGGCTAAATTTTGGTGTTTATGACAGGAAAAAGTCTGTTGAAATTTTAGCATATTTATCTTAGCCAACCCCTAAAGTTGATGCTGGATGACTATAGAAGTAAAGATTTAAAGCTGTGCTATATTTTTTAACTCGCTAAAGCACAAAGGTCACTCAGCCAAATAATACAAATAACACTTTAGAAGTGAAATGTATCGGCCAGCTATCTACATCAAACTTGCCAAGAATTATCTTCTTGGCATAAGTAAGATTATGTATGTATATGGGTCATGTTGGACAAATATGTAGGTCATAGTTCAGACTGTTGAAGAACTCTGGGAATTTTCTATAGGTTATATTATTTCAAAATTGAGCCTTATACAAATTATGCTCAGGTGAGCATGAAGGACCTTTATAGCTCTCTCGTTGCTTTTTAATCTTTACATAACTGTTATATAACAACCATGGATTGAGTTTAGATTTTTGGTATTTTTCATGATGATAATATTGTTTTTAAAAAGTAAGTTATCACGACTTTTGTATCAATTTAGAGATAATTATTACCTGTTTCATCGAACGATATTTATTTGATATTTTGTTTAGGTTAAAAATACATTACACATGTTTACTTTCAAGTATTACATAAAAGTATGTTATTTAAAAAAAATCAATAAATGCCTTCAAAATATTTTTGGAGTATACAACCTTTTGGGTAAGAAATAAAAATACTCTAAAAAATTTATGCTGAGCAGATAAGGCCATCGGTAGTTTAGAATATTTTTTTTTCTAGTTTTTTATGTTAAATTTGATTATCGTAAAGAAGTTTTCAAGGAAACACCCAGTGTAAATTGATATTGATAATAGTTTACTTATTATTTAAAGATGTTATTTTGTAATAAATTCATCTAAAATGTAGATTAAAATAGAACATAGTTGATTATGAAGAGATTAGTATGTGATTATGATCGTATTTTGTCTGTGTCAAAACTAAGCTCATCATTGTTGTCATGAAGGTTTTTCAATTTTGTCATCCAGGATATTGCTAGTATTTTTAGTTGTGTGTACGTTGTTGTTCAAATACACATATTTTGTTCCTTTGACAATATACCTCAAAAAGACATTTAAGACAACATAATTTACAATATATTTTTATTCTTTATTCCCCATCATAGTTCAAATAGGAATATTTAGATTTTTTGACAACATGGTTCAAATTTTTGTTTTTTGGTCTGTTGTAAAACATAGTTCAAAGACACATATTTTTTCCTCTAAAATAAAGTTAAAATGGACACTTTTTCCATTTAACAACATAGTGCAAATTAAATTATTTTGATATATTTTATATTTTGTTCAGTATAGGTCTTAAATTTTTGTATTACATTGTCATAAAGACACCAGAATATGAGACGCCAGAAATATTCTGGTGAAACTATAGTTGATGATTAAAAAGTAGATATATTGTTTACAAGTGTTGAGATCAAATTTATTCTGTTACAGTTCTTGTTACATGTATAATATTAGAACTCTATTAAATACTGCTTGGTATCCACTTTTTAACAACACCATACTCCACCATTCACAGGGGTCCTTGGTGGACGAGTGGTCTAAAGCGCACGCTTACAGATCACAGTGCCTCTCACTGCCTAGGTTCGAATCTCACTCGAGACAGATCCTAGTGTGAGAAAGTTTGTCAGTTCCCTTGCCGAAGGTCAGTTGTTTTCTCTGGGCACTCCAGTTTCCTCCACCATCCCAGAACCGACCACCTCGAAATAAGTGAAAAAATCTTGACTGGGGCGTAAAATACCATTATTCCACTCCACTCCACTCCACCATTCACAGGTGTTGGTTTTCTTTAATTTTAGTATTCTGCTTTGTCAGTATAGTTCAAATAAACATTTTTGACCATTTGAAAATGTAGTTTAAATAAATATCTATTGTACCTTTGACATTAGTTTGATTTTGTTCATTTTGATGTCGCTTTCTTTTATCATTAACCAATAGCAAAAAATATGTTTCAGAAAATTAAAATATACCAGAACTTTTTGTTTTTTTGTTTTTTTGTTTTTTTTTAGTCTCGAATATTTCAACAAATATATGAATTTAAACAAAATATATATATATATATATGAATTTAAAAAAAAAAAAAAAAAAAAAAAAAAAAAGGTTCCTCTTTGACTTTTACTTTGTATTGTGTAAATACCTCAGATTTTTTCCTTTTGGTATTTTATAAAAACCTCAGTAACAGATGTTTACAACACAAAAATAAAATCTGGTTTTATGTACTATTTATAAGTTTTTTTCACTATATAAATCTTTTTTGTTTTTTCAACCATAAAAAAGATGAATATTTTTAGAAACCAATTCATTTTATTCTCAGTTTTATGTTACTTTTATGCTTAAGAATTTGCAAAATTGGACGTTGAATCTTTAAAACAGACTTACTAAATGTGAGTTATGGCTGCAGTCAAAAGCATTAGTAAAAGGGGTGGGTGGGTTTACTCTTTTGCTTAAAAACCTTATCATTTGTCAGTTACATAAACTTGTATAATATTCTCAATTTTAAGCAATTAAAAAAAAACAACTTCGCATCTAATGAAAGTATATTTTCATGGACCTTATTATGTTTAAATGAAACATGTGAATCTCTTGTAAACTAATTTAAACAAGTAATAAATAAATAAATAAATAATTAAATAAATAAATATGTAAATATGTAAATAAATGAAAGCTCTCATTCAACTGATTATTTCACTTTCTTCCATGTGAATTTTGAGTAACCATTGTAACCGAACTATGTTATATTCTTATGTATTATTTGAATGTAGAGGTTGGTTTGGTCTGTTTAATGTCCTCAGTTGATGTGACTTTTGTTTGTTGAACTATATTTTAGTTGGTTTGGTTTGTTGTACAATGTATATGTTTGGTTTATTGTGTTATTGGTTCCAGTGTCCTCAGTTGATGTGACTATTGTTTGTTGAACTATGTGTTTGGTTGTTTGGTTTGTTGTACAATGTATATGTTTGGTTAATTGTGTTATTGATTCCAGTGTTCCTGGTTTATATGGCTATTGTTAGTTGAACTATGTTTTTGTTGGTTTGTTGTATAATGGTTTTGTTTTGTTTATTTTGTTGTTGGTTCAAATGTTCCTGGTTTATATGGCTATTGTTAGTTTAACTATGTTTTTGTTGGTTTGTTGTATAATGGTTTTGTTTGGTTTATTGTGTTGTTGGTTCAAATGTTCCTGGTTTATATGGCTATTGTTAGTTGAATTATGTTTTTTGTTGGTTTGGTTGGATTGCTTTGTTGTATAATTGTTTTGTTTGGTTTATTGTGTTGTTGGTTCAAATGTTCCTGGTTTATATGGCTATTGTTAGTTGAACTATGTTTTTGTTGGTTTGGTTTGTTGTATAATGGTTTTGTTTGGTTTATTTTGTTGTTGGTTCAAATGTTCCTGGTTTATATGGCCATTGTTAGTTGAACTATGTTTTTAATGGGTTGGTTTTGTTTATTGTACAATGTATGTTTGGTTTATTGTGTTATTTGGTTCCAATGTTCTCAGTGGATGTGACTATTGTTTGTTGAACTATGTTTTTGGTTGGTTTGGTTTTTTGTATAATGGTTTTGTTTGGTTTATCGTGCTATTGGTTCAAATGTTCCTGGTTATATGGCTTTTGTTAGTTGAACTATGTTTTTGTTAGTTTGGTTTGTTGTATAATGGTTTGGTTTGTTTTATTTTGTTGTTGGTTCAAATGTTCCTGGTTTATATGGCTTAGTTGTTAGTTGAACTATGTTTTTAGTGGGTTAGTTTGGTTTATTGTACAATGTATGTTTGGTTTATTGTGTTATTGGTTCCAATATTCTTGGTTGGTTTAGTTTGTTTGCTTTATCATTGTTCTTGCTTAATTTGGATTTTGTTTTACCTTGTTTTGGATTGGATTGGTTGTTGTCCATGCTTTGCTAAATTATGATGTCAAATTCTTGGCATAGATTGGGTTACTTACTGTTACTACAATATACTTTTACTATGATTTACCATAATCAATTACTATTATTTACCTGAAGCATTTACTACCCCTTTGATTTACTTAATCATTTACTATAACTACAACTTACTATGGCTAATATTTACTATAATCAATTACATAATCATTTACTATTACTATAATTTTACCTTTACCAACCACTACTTCTATATAATCTTTACTTTATTACTTCTCATTATTACATCAGGTAGGTATGTAAGATAAGGGAATCTATACGAGTTTGAGGTCGAGATGGGGAAATTCCGATCGAGTGGTCAGATTTTTTATCTGAAACGAGGCTCTGCAGAGAACGTAATTTTCCCATCTCGACGTCAGTCGAGTAATCAATTATTTTCTCGCATATGATTAACGAAAAAATTCTGGAATCCATTCTATTACGTTGCAGGATTTTGCTAGCAGAAGAAATACAAAACACGCAACTATAACAAATGTTTCACTCACAGCAGAATGTGAACCTACATGGCAAAACAAAACAATGATTTTTCTCTTCATATATATACATCGTTTAGTAAAAATGATATTACTCATCATAAAAAAGTCTTTTTTGTCGTTTTCATATAATTTTTCCCACAAAATTATGACCCTTGCCAATTAAAAAAAAAAAATGTAGTCCCGTTCAACTGAGATAGGCTATATGTACGCATGCGGTGTGCGATATGGAAAAAAAATTGTACCACCCATGCCATTCAGTGAGATAAATCTACCACATATGAGAGAATATATATTACATTATACCCAGTTTTTGAGCACCAGTTATCTTACAACAATAATTATATTTCAAAGAATCTAACCTGGCAATTTTACCCTGAAATTGATCATGGAATAGAGTCAAACTAAATACAGTGAAACTTCCGTAAACCGACACTCCACGGGACCGGTCATTTTGGTCGGTTTACAGAGGTGTCGGTTTTCAGAAGTTTGAAAAAACGGATTCGAATCCGGTTCGTTCCAGTCCGTTACCAGGTCAGAATTTAGACAGTTACCGGATATGGCTATTATAATGTTTTCATGTGTGTGGATTCGATCGTGTTTGTTAACACTTACATCGTGTAAAGTGATATTTTAAATGTTATTTATATTTTATTTTTATATTAAACAAATTGAACAATAAAACAATGTGCATACATTGTCATCGTAGTTGTAATACGTAGTTCTTATCGTCTACCAAGATCGGGCCCTGCTAACAATACTCAAGTTTGTGTTATTTTATTTTATTTTTCTCGCCCGAGAAGAAGAGGTCATATCAATCATTCAGATTTAAAAAAAAACAAGGAAAAGAAAAAGCTGTATTGTTTTGCCTTGCATCTTAAAACATCACGCAGCTTTTCGGCATCCGACTTATGTTTTTTTAAATATAAACAACGCAAATTTTTATAAAACGTTTTAAACACGTTTGTTTATTTTAAAATTACATACAATACAGATACATAATAATAATAATTATAATTAATAAGTTAATGTATTTAGTAAACATCGACCGTAGGTAAACAGGTGTTATACATAGCCCGCGGTAATATGAGTTCTCATCACGTGCAGTCATTCGTGTCCATTCAAACATTATTTGTTCCACAGGTAATGTCGGTATTCGGAAGTTTATTTACTGTTAAAGAAACCGATTTGGGCTGACAAATTATGTCGGTGTTCGGAATACGGAGGTGTCGGTTTTTGAAAGTTTTTATTACATCATGTATATAAGAATAAATCCGTCCTGGGCAGACAATGTCGGTTTATGGAGGTTGTCGGTATTTAGAGGTGTCGGTTTTCGGAAGTTACACTGTACATTTTAAAAATATATTCTCTGTTTTGTCTCCCATTGAACTTGAAAACATCTAAACCAAACGTAAAATAAAAGTTTGTATTTAACAGATCAGGTAGTTGATGTAGTGAATTATTTTTAGATAAGAGGTCATCCAGACAGGTTAATCTTGTTGAGGATACTGCAGTGATAACTCCTATTTGTTTATTGATATGTTGATGGTTGGATACCCATTCATAAACCAATCTAAAAATAACAAAGTGTATTATAATGATTTTTTTTTTTCATTTTTTAGGTTCCAAAAAAAACATTCATGAAGTTTAATGTAGGTTTTGAAGAGAAAATTAACTTTTTTTGATACAGCTTAAAGGATTTATAACAGAAAATTTCCATAAATATTGACAGGTAAGTCGTATTTATCAAATTTATTGAAATAGTTATACATTTTTTTGTTTCTTAATACATTTTTAAGTACCTTTTTGTGGAGCAAAAAACAAGTTATCTTTTTTTACCGTGTTATTTTGTTAGTTTCATAGCATTTTGTGTTGATGTTTTCACAGTTAGACCTGATTATATTCACACCTTTACATCATAAATCCATTGCTTCTACACAAAACTTTATGTATCTAAAGTGCCTGCCTTTGGTTTACAGTGCCTCCTAGGTTCATATACAACTTGGGTACCACTACCGTCCAGTAGCTCAGTTGATAGAGTGCTCCCTTCTTCTGGAGGTCTGGATTTGAACCTTGGCCAAGTCTGACCAAGACTTGTGGCCAAGTCTGACCAAGACTTGAACAGAGGTAGTGACTGTACTTTTGCAAAGCAATCGGCATTAAGGGTTGAAAGTCATGGGGTCCTTTAGAGGCAACCTTTGAAACCAAAACTTGTCATGGCAGGCAAAATTTTTGCCAATTCACCTATAGCTGGTGACGTCTTGATATAAGTGAAATATTCTTGACTGGGATGTAAGCCCCCATTAAATCAAATGAATAGTATATACAACTTGGGACAGATCTTGGTGTGAAAAGGTTTGTCATTTCACTTATCAAAGTTCTGTTGTTTTCTGTAATCACTCCTGGTTTTCTCTACCATCCCTGAGCTGAGCTTCTTGATATAAGTGTGCGAATCTTGACTGTGTTGAAAAATACTATTTCCTCCTCTACTCTTTGAAAAAATTAGTGGTCTTAGTGGCCAGAGTGATGTAAAGAATTCGCTTTAGGCGATGGATCATCTAGGTTCGAATTCCACTTGGCAAATCCTATTATAAGAAAGTTTGTCAGTTTACCAAAATTGTCAAAATTCAGTGGTTTTCTCCTGGCACTCCTGGTTTCCTCCACCATCCAAGAACTAAGCCTCTTGATGTAAGTGGAAGAGTCTTGACTGAAGCATAAAACACCATTACTCCACTACACTCTGAAAATTTTAGCTTTATAGGTAATTAATGGAAAATAATTTAATAAGGCCAAATTTAATAAACCCCCCCCCCCCCCCCCCCCCCCCCAAAAAAAAAAAAAAAAATAAATAAAAAAATAAAAATAAAAATAAAAAAAAAATAAAAAAATTGTGGTATGACATTTGATTGAAATACATATATCTTGTTTGTGGTACAACAACATTTGATTATTTGATTGAAATACATATATCTTGAAAGTTTTTTTTTTTTTTTTTTTTTGTTTGTTTTTTTTTTTTTTTTTGGTTTATTTTTTAAAATTTCTTTTGTTAAATACTTAGTGTGGTACTATTTTTTTATTTTTAAATTTTAAAGCAGTTAAAAATAATATTTTTCCTGAATTTACTTCATTTAAAAAAAATGTAAAGAAATAAATCTACATTATATTTATTATGTAAATTGTTAAATTCCATTTACCAGGAATATACAGATGTATAATTTAATGGTCCAATTGTTCACAGTAAGGAAACGTTTCTTTTTTTGGGTGGTCTATCTGTCAGACAGGATATAATTGTTTTTGTTCTGCTTTCTATATTCTCCAAAACACCATGCCTAATGTTCCGGACAGTCATACAATTAATAGAAATAGACTTGGCTAAAATGGTATCATTTATATAGCATACATTATGCTTGTATGTACTTTTGTGAAGTCAAAACTACTTTGTGATCAATTTCAATTCCATTAGATAAAATGTGTATGCTTTAATCGAAACTGACACAATTTGAATTTAGTTGGTTTTATTTCGTTTTGTTTTTTTTATTTATTGCTCAGCAGTTTAAAGGAGATTAAGTGTACATATTTATATATCTCCAGATACTATAAACATGTTTATTTCCACATGTCTTTATTTTTGTTGTACACATTATGAAATCAAATTTTTTTGTGTAATTAACTTTTTCACCCCGTTTTTATGAAACAGAGTATAACATAAGTTTTTAGTATATATAATAAATATATAATAAGTATAATATTATTAATTTTGGCTTTGTATTCTTGTCACTATCCACTTTTAAGTCTTGGGTTAGACCCTGGTCAGGGTTCGAACCCACAACCTCCCACTTACAGAGCAAGCACTTTATCAGCTTAGCTACCACAATGGTTTTTTGTGGAAAGAAAATGGCATAAAAAATAGCAAAATTTATATGTCATGAAAATAAATGTTACAGTAATTGCAAATTTGCTGATGTGATGTAAAACAACATGCTTTGAACAAGCTGTCTAAACTATCCACCAGTACATAAAATGTATCTTTTTTATCTGAACAAATGAATTATTTGACACTCACCTACATTTTGTCGTAGCTGTGTCTTCATATTGATCATTATTACTGATGGAATTCATAAAAATAATAAATCTGCTCTCTTAACAAAAAATTATTGATAGGTATTACAATACATCGATAGCCTAGTTTTCTCATCAAAAGTTAATTTGTTGAATTTATGTTATAATATTGAAACCACTTGATAAAAAATGCCACATTTGTAATAGAAGTAGCTCAAGGTATGATTACGCCATTATTATATCAATACAATATATTTGCAATCAGGTAAAGTGTAAAATGTTGACTGGGTTGGATTAGACTGGACTTGATTTTTGTCTATGTATAGAATATGAAATGAATCAGACTGTATGTGTAAAATGTGGATTGGAGGGATGGAGGTGGGGGGGGGGGTGGCTCAGTGCTAGAATGGTCTGAAGCACATGCTTATTTGATACAATGCCTTTCATCCCTAGGCCGAATCCAACTCAGGCAAATTCTACTATCATTTCCCTTGTTGAAGGAAGGTCAGGTTTCTCCAGGTAATTCAGTGTCCTCCACCATACCAGAACTGCCTTTGATATAAGTTAAAGAATCTTAATTTGGACATAAAACACAATTACCCCACTTCACTCTTATTGTGTAGAGATACAAATAAAGGTGTGTAGTACATGGATTGTACTGTTGAAAAGTGTCCATGGAAATTGCTTGTTTATGTATTTGTTTATTATTTTAATTGTGTTTTAAAGTAATTGAATAATTGCATTCTTGATCATATCACAAAATATAATAATTTGTTACATTACATATATATATATATATATATATATATATATATAGAGAGAGAGAGAGAGAGAGAGAGAGAGAGATATCCTTTGGTTAATGCCTTATCATGTCAACATAAGTTCATTTTCTTACTTAGTCTCAGTTTCTGTGGTTCTAATACTGTAAATCAGGAAATTTATGCGAAAAATGCAACGCCTGTTCAATCGCATTAATTTCTTGTCGCAAATTTTTTCTGGATTTCTGTATTCTGTATATATTTGTTGTAAATTGAGTTACCACCCTTAACCAGAAGTTGTTATTGTAACTCATTTAACGGTAATTTTTTGCTGTTTCTTTGCTACTGGGAGTTTTGCTACAAGTGAAATCATGACTGATACATCAATTTGAACCTTGACTGGAACATCAAATTGAAAGTACAGTGATTATAAGTAATCTAACATTTTAAACTCGTGAGTTGAAGACGAAGATTAGTTGTACACATGCCGACATCCATAGACGTCCTAATTTTGAATGCTTTATTTTAATAAAAACTCCAAGCGTTATATTTGAGTATGTTTGTTTTTGTTTTTTTTTTTTTTTTTTTAAACCAAGCGTTTTTGTTCTGATAATCCTTCACCACCCTAGTTAATTTCAAAAATGGGTCATCGGCACACATCGCTATTTATTTTAATAATGTCTACCGAAAGTTTGTTTTTAACATGTTTATGTATTAAGGAAGACATAATATGATAATTTCTAAGTCCATAATTTAATAATTGCAAGATAAAAGATAGGCAAAAATTTTGACAATTGAAATTTAAAAAACGCATCAATTTCAATACGCATTTTACTTCAAAAATGGCAATTCACATCAATTTCCTGATTTACAGTATTTTCTCACTTGAGAGGAACAATCTGACATCATTTCAGGTAAAACATTACAGATCTCATTGTAAAAACAAGTAAAGTTTGAAGGAGAAAAATATTTGACATTTCATGAGTTTTGTTATTTCCTACATTTAGTAGTTTTTATCCATTGGGATTGTGTTTTTTTTTCTGCTATTTTGTTTCACTAGATTGTTGTTGTTGTTATATTTTTAATATAGCATCAGCAATTTTTCAGCTATTCGGGATGAGAACAAGATTATTAATCACTATGGCTTAATCCAAGAATGATTTTGTGCATGCATGTAATGTGCCAGTGTGTATTATGGCCTGCCTTATACTATGGCACACTCACTGTGGCTTTTTGGTAAGGTGATAGCTCACCCAGTCAGTATGCCACAGACGAGCCTACCACTCCCCCAGGCCATTATCTTGACACCTGGTGATCCAGTTGATGCTTTGTCTTTTTATTGAGGAGTGCCAGATGAAGAAGCAGTATCTCAGATTTTAATTAATCTTATGTATGACCTGGCATAACCTTCTGTTCTTGAGGTGAACACAATGTCACTGAGCTACTGAGGCAGTTAATAGGGGGAAATATTAGACCAAACATCAATAATAAATATTTATGATTGATAAAATTAATTTTGATTTTAAAATTACCAAAACATCAATAAGTCTTATTCTTGAGACTAGTCCACAAGTCCACTCCAATCCAGCAGTTTATTGCATGATTTCAAAAGTCCAATTCAGTCCAATTGTTCTATTCAATCCATATTTTATTATCTGCCTTGTACTGGCTCTCCTTTGACAGTGTCATACTAAGTGCTTCCATATCTAAAAAAATCTCATTTTTCTCAAAGAGTTCAATCCTCAGAATTTTAATTATAGAGAAAAAATGCTTTGAAACAATTGCAGATGGAATTTATTTGGCTTCCAGAAAAAAGTTTTGAATCAAAAACTGATATTGGAGATCATTAACTGCATGAGTTTTATATCCATCACTTTTCAGGCATGACAAATACAATAAAAGAAAAGATGTCAAAAAATTGTGTTAGCCTGATGTTGTTTATAAAGGTTTTTGAACAAGAAGTTTATTTATCTGGCAAATGTGTTGTATTATTTATAAACCAAAAAATGAGTGAATAAATGGATAAATAGATAGATAAAAAAATAAATAAAGTTATATATTTTTAAAAAAGAATGAAAAATCAAAAATAATGTTATATATATATATATATATATATATATATATATATATATATATATATATATATATATATATATATATACAACTAATCCATATTATTTATATGTGATTGAATTATTGATTAAATATTACAAAAAAAATGTTATCTTACAAAACAACTTTATTTTAGATTTTTTTTTTAAAATCTGACTTTAAAAACCCTTTATAAGATTATCTCTTAAAAACAGAATTCTTACACATTCACGTGATTTGAAAATACTGTATGATATTATAAATAAAAAGGATTTCTGTACGTCTTTTCATGCACTGAAAAGTTTTTTCTTTTGTTTTTCTTAGTAGAGTTTCTTAAACTGAAAAGAGGACAGAGAACATGTATTTCTTTGTATAAGGGTCAGTAGTATCTGATTTTGACAAACTAATTTCTGTAAAAGACATTTTTAAATGGTGTCACTATCCCCAGATAAAATTCGTTTCTTTTGTTTCTGAAATATGGGAAAATTCTATAAATATATGCAATCGAGAATACAATCCTTCTGAGACAAATTTATAAAAGGTATTGTTTAGAATCAACAATTTTTATGGAATGTGATATAGAAGTCTAGGAGTCTTTGTCCATCTAACTGTTGAGTTTTATATTAATAAATAATAGGTTCTCAGCATTGCAAAATCCTTCTCAGATACATAGTATAAACCATATCATAACATGATATATAGTAGTCATTTTATCCTATTAACAGAGTCATTTATATTAAACACCTTTTTAATGGACACATCTTTGGATATTGTATAAAGATTCTCACATGACACGTTTCTTGATCTAGATTCTACAGTTACAAAAAAATGACAATTTGTTATCCTTACTGTAGGTAACTTATCGAAAGGTTTTACAAAGTAACATTATAAATGCTTCAAGATAGTAACTACATTGGTGGGTGGATGGGTGGGTAGGTAGGTCATTTATCATTTTTCTGTAAGAAGGTAGGTAGGCCATGTATCATTTTTCTGTAAGTAGGTAGGCCATGTATCATTTTTCTGTAAGTAGGTAGGTAGGTAGGTAGGTCATTTATCATTTTTCTGTAAGAAGGTAGGTAGGCCATGTATCATTTTTCTGTAAGTAGGTAGGTAGGTAGGTAGGTCATTTATCATTTTTCTGTAAGAAGGTAGGTAGGCCATGTATCATTTTTCTGTAAGTAGGTAGGTAGGTAGGTAGGTCATTTATCATTTTTCTGTAAGAAGGTAGGTAGGTAGGTAGGCCATGTATCATTTTTCTGTAAGTAGGTAGGTAGGTAGGTAGGTAGGTAGGTAGGTCATGTATCATTTTTCTGTAAGTAGGTAGGTAGGTAGGTAGGTAGGTCATTTATCATTTTTCTGTAAGTAGGTAGGTAGGTAGGTAGGTCATTTTTCATTTTTCTGTAAGTAGGTAGGTAGGTAGGTAGGTCATTTATCATTTTTCTGTAAGTAGGTAGGTAGGTAGGTAGGTCATGTATCATTTTTCTGTAAGTAGGTAGGTAGGTAGGTAGGTAGGTAGGTCATTTATCATTTTTCTGTAAGTAGGTAGGTAGGTAGGTAGGTAGGTCATTTATCATTTTTCTGTAAGAAGGTAGGTAGGTAGGTAGGTCATTTATCATTTTTCTGTAAGTAGGTAGGTAGGTAGGTAGGTCATGTATCATTTTTCTGTAAGTAGGTAGGTAGGTAGGTAGGCCATGTATCATTTTTTGTAAGTAGGTAGGTAGGTAGGTCATTTATCATTTTTCTGTAAGAAGGTAGGTAGGTAAGTAGGTCATTTATCATTTTTCTGTAAGTAGGTAGGTAGGTAGGTAGGTAGGTCATTTATCATTTTTCTGTAAGTAGGTAGGTAGGTAGGTAGGTAGGTAGGTCATGTATCATTTTTCTGTAAGTAGGTAGGTAGGTAGGTAGGTCATTTATCATTTTTCTGTAAGTAGGTAGGTAGGTAGGTAGGTCATGTATCATTTTTCTGTAAGTAGGTAGGTAGGTAGGTAGGTAGGTAGGTAGGTAGGTCATTAATCATTTTTCTGTAAGAAGGTAGGTAGGTAGGTAGGTCATGTATCATTTTTCTGTAAGTAGGTAGGTAGGTAGGTAGGTAGGTAGGTCATTTATCATTTTTCTGTAAGTAGGTAGATAGGTAGGTAGGTCATGTATCATTTTTCTGTAAGTAGGTAGGTAGGTAGGTAGGTCATGTATCATTTTTCTTTAAGTAGGTAGGTAGGTAGGTAGGTCATTTATCATTTTTCTGTAAGTAGGTAGGTAGGTAGGTAGGTAGGTAGGTCATGTATCATTTTTCTGTAAGTAGGTAGGTAGGTAGGTAGGTAGGTAGGTAGGTAGGTCATTTATCATTTTTCTGTAAGTAGGTAGGTAGGTAGGTAGGTCATTTTTCATTTTTCTGTAAGTAGGTAGGTAGGTAGGTAGGTCATTTATCATTTTTCTGTAAGTAGGTAGGTAGGTAGGTAGGTCATGTATCATTTTTCTGTAAGTAGGTAGGTAGGTAGGTAGGTAGGTAGGTAGGTCATTTATCATTTTTCTGTAAGTAGGTAGGTAGGTAGGTAGGTAGGTAGGTCATTTATCATTTTTCTGTAAGAAGGTAGGTAGGTAGGTAGGTCATTTATCATTTTTCTGTAAGTAGGTAGGTAGGTAGGTAGGTCATGTATCATTTTTCTGTAAGTAGGTAGGTAGGTAGGTAGGCCATGTATCATTTTTTGTAAGTAGGTAGGTAGGTAGGTCATTTATCATTTTTCTGTAAGAAGGTAGGTAGGTAAGTAGGTCATTTATCATTTTTCTGTAAGTAGGTAGGTAGGTAGGTAGGTAGGTAGGTAGGTCATTTATCATTTTTCTGTAAGTAGGTAGGTAGGTAGGTAGGTAGGTAGGTCATGTATCATTTTTCTGTAAGTAGGTAGGTAGGTAGGTAGGTCATTTATCATTTTTCTGTAAGTAGGTAGGTAGGTAGGTAGGTCATGTATCATTTTTCTGTAAGTAGGTAGGTAGGTAGGTAGGTAGGTAGGTAGGTCATTAATCATTTTTCTGTAAGAAGGTAGGTAGGTAGGTAGGTCATGTATCATTTTTCTGTAAGTAGGTAGGTAGGTAGGTAGGTAGGTAGGTAGGTCATTTATCATTTTTTTGTAAGTAGGTAGATAGGTAGGTAGGTCATGTATCATTTTTCTGTAAGTAGGTAGGTAGGTAGGTAGGTCATGTATCATTTTTCTTTAAGTAGGTAGGTAGGTAGGTAGGTCATTTATCATTTTTCTGTAAGTAGGTAGGTAGGTAGGTAGGTCATTTATCATTTTTCTGTAAGTAGGTAGGTAGGTAGGTAGGTCATTTATCATTTTTCTGTAAGAAGGTAGGTAGGCCATGTATCATTTTTCTGTAAGTAGGTACGTAGGTAGGTAGGTCATGTATCATTTTTCTGTAAGTTAGTGTTAAGGTCATGTACCATTTTTCCGTAAGTTAGTATTAAGGTCATGTACCTATTGTCTTAAGGTTTGTAGTTCTATCGAGAAGAAGGTTATATACCATTGTTTTGTACAGAAGTGGTATATAAACCACTGTTCTATAGAGGTAGGTCATATACCACTTCTGTAGGGAGGTAGGCCATATACCACTGTTCTTTAGGTAAGAAGTTATGTCATATACCACTGTCCTAAAGTGTGGTAGGTCATATACCACTGTTCTGTAGGGAGGTAGGTCATAAACCACTCTTCTGTAGAAAGGTAGGTCATATTACACTGTTCTGTCAGGAGGTTGGTCATACATCAATGTTTTAGGTAAGAAGTTAGGTCATGCACCACTGTTCTGTAGGGAGGTAGGTCATATATTAACCACTCTTCTGTAGAGACTCTAGGGAGGTAGGTCATATAGCAATTCTGTAGGGAGGTAGGTCATATAATAATGTTTTAGGCAATAAGTTAGGTCATTCACCACTGTTCTGTAGGGAGGTAGGTCATATACCACTGTTCTGTAGGGTCCAGGTAGGTCATACACCAACCACTCTTCTGTAGGGAGGTAGGTCATATATCACTTCTGTAGGGAGGTAGGTAATATGATAATGTTTTAAATAAGAAGGTAGGTCATATACCATTGTTTTGTAGGGAGGTAGGTCATATACCACTGTTCTATAGAAAAGTAGGTCATATACCTCTATTCTGTAAGGAGGTAGGCCATATATCACTTCTATTGAAAAGTAGGTCATTTACCTCTTTTTCTGTGAGGAGGTAGGCCATATGCTACTGTTCTTTAGGGAGGTAGGTCATATACCACTGTTCTTTTGGGAGGTAGGTCATATACCACTGTTCTTTTGGGAGGTAGGTCATATACCACTGTTCTGTAGGGAGGTAATACATATACCACTGTTCTGTCTGGAGGGTGGTCATATACCACTGTTCTGTTGGGAGGTTGGTCATATTCCACTGTTCTTTTGAAAGTAAATTTAAGTAGACTTGGTTTGCTAAAAAACATATACTCTAATTCAAATATATAAATATCTTCTACTTAAACTAATTGGTGTCTTTATTATTAGTTATTGACATGTTTAAACAAAAACGTACAATTCATGAAAATCTGTCTGAATGTTTAACCAAAGGTTGACCGCATTGGTCACCTGGTGTAAAGTTTATTTTAAATATGATGAAGTGTCTTCAAATTAGCAGTAAATAGTCTGACCTTGTAAAAGTTGCTGTCAGACGCTCAGTTTGGATAATATCTGTTCAAATTAACATGGATGCTATATTCTCTTCCATCTTTTCCCAGCAGGCTTTACATAATAATTTGTCATCAGATGTTAATAATGAAATATGTGAACTATTGAGACACAGACTGTCACAAAATGAACAATTTTAACACTTAGCCTTTCACAGAAAATATGCACGATAATATTTTAATGCAGATGTGTTTTCCCAATAGTGATGATAAATTTAGTCGGAATAATTTGATCAGTACCCATGGGTATTTGTAAAATATTGCAAGTATCCTCAGAACTTATAAACATACAGGAAATTGTGAGAAATTGTGGTGTTGTCTGGATTAATATATTCATACATATAGACAATGGTTAATTGTTTGTTATGATTAAAATGTTTGCAAAAAAAAAAAAAAAAAAAAAAAAAAACAATATGCATAGCATATAGTCTTGCTTTATGGTACTTTCTTGTAAAACTTGTTGAGGAGAGAGAGAGAGAGAGAGAGAGAGAGAGGGGGAGCAGGGAGTTGAATGAAGTACTTTGAAAGTACTTTATATGTTTTTTTCACATTTTTTTTTCATGAATTTGGTGATGAAATTTTGTTCTTGCTAGTTACAATTCATTATATGTCTGCCATTTCTAAAACCTTAATAATACCTGTGTCTCCCAACATAAAAGTAGGCTCTTGCAAAACTTCAACAATGTACTGTTTAGGTGTGAGAGAAATTAAACTGAAAACTTACATTGTTCAAAGAGATAAATATTATTAAGGAAAGCATCTGTTACAAGCTCTTTGTGTTTTTTACCTGTACGCAGGTCTTACCTGTTGTTTAGTTCTCAAAGGATCATCTTACCTTTTTCTGTTTTAAATGCTCCATATCAGGATTTGCATTCAATATCCAGTTATTTACTCTAAACATTCTGATGTCATATTGTTTATGTTTTATTGTTTACGTTTTTTGTCTGTGCTTTGGATATCCATGTCAAAGATGTGCTTTGGATATCCATGTGATGTCTGTCTCTGCTGAAGTTTTATGATATAAGCATATACATAAATCTACATCACCTGCTCTGTAAAATTCTTTGATGTAAAATGATCTGTGATAGATAAGCAATATAGCCTTTTCATGGAGCATTTGTTCCCTCAAAACGACAAATTTCAATTCTTTAATCGGGTTGTGTTTGATTTTAATTGGTTGTTTCTTAAGCAAGTAAACATCTACTGAAATAAAAAGTATTACGTAATACAAAGTCAGATGATGACAGCAAAATAAAGTTATTGAACCTAAAAAAAAATGATGTAAATTAAAGCTTACAAAAACGAACCATGTTGTATTGTTATCATACTCAGCTGGAAAGCCATGTGAGCTTATGGCATATTGCAGTATGTGTATGAACATGTGTATATGTGTACATCTGCATTGTTATTAAAGCCTAGAAGTGTTTTTAATACTTTTAGTGATTTTGAAAGTTACTAAAATACAGATTTTAATTTTAGATGTTTTGTAGCATTTTATTTCTACAGTGAGCCTAAGTTCAAAGGTTAGGGCTATTCCCTATTTTGTAAAATCTATATACAGAACTTTTAAAAATATGAATATTTGGTGCCACTGATCAAAGTTTATAGTGTCAAATCTTGTTATTTGTAAATGCGATTTTTATCATTGAACAGGCCATCATTTTCCAGGTGAGCATTTCAGGCCCATTATCAAACATTGATTGATTTCTTCTTATTTCTTAAGATTGTTATGTTATGTTTGCTACTAATAAAAAGGTTCAAAGTTTTATCATTTGATACACTAACTTCTCACCCACTAAAGTGCAAAAGTTATGACTTTCGGGTAATGGTGTCTAATAAAGTCAGCATGTGTTGCACTTATATGTAGGCCTTGCAGATAGATTTCTGCAGAACAAATCAAATGTAAGTTGATATTAATCTTAAAAATGTTATGTGCATGATCAATACAACCTCAGAAACAATTACATGACCCTTGTGCATGTTATGGTAATAATAACCATATTAAAATACAGTTAGTGTCATAATGAGAGCGATGTTTTAAACACATTATTGTAATTATAAAATATTAATACCCCTTGCTGTTTAACAACAAAATGAAGCTTTTGTTAATGTTATATGATTCAGGTTTTGATAATACAAACTTGGTCATGTTTAAAAATTGTTAAAATATGACACACTGGGTTCTAAGATGTTGAAGACATCTTAAAGACAATCCTGGTTCTAAAATGTTAGACAGGTCTGGTTTTAATATGTTAAAGTGAGATGCCTTTCTGTGAAATGTTAAAGTAGGACAAACTGGGTTTTATAACATTCAGAAATAATAAAGACGGGCCCTTCTGCTGTGAATTATTGTGGTAAGACAAATTGGGTTCTGAAATGTTAAAGTAAGACAGACTTGGTTCTGAAATGTTTAAGTAAGACAAACTGGGTTCTGAAATGTTATAGTAAGGCAAATTGGGTTTTGCTATGTTAAAATAAGATAAACTGGGTTTTAAAATGTTAAAGTAAGACAAATTGGGTTCTGAAATGTTATAGTAAGGCAAATTGGGTTTTGCAATGTTAAAATGAGATAAACTGGGTTTTAAAATGTTAAAGTAAGTCAAACTGGGTTCTGCAATGTTAAAGTAAGACAAACAGGGTTCTATAAGGATCTGAAATGTTAAAGTAAGGCAAACTGGGTTCTGCAATGTTAAAGTAAGACAAACTGGGTTCTATAAGGATCTGAAATGTTAAAGTAAGACAAAATGGGTTCTGCAATGTTAAAGTAAGACAAACTGGGTTCTATAAGAATCTGAAATGTTAAAGTAAGACAACTGGGTTCTGCAATGTTAAAGTAAGACAAACTGGGTTCTATAAGGATCTGAAATGTTAAAGTAAGACAAACTGGGTTCTGCAATGTTAAAGTAAGACAAACTGGGTTCTATAAGGATCTGAAATGTTAAAGTAAGACAAACTGGGTTCTGCAATGTTAAGTAAGACAAACTGGGTTCTATAAGGATCTGAAATGTTAAAGTAAGACAAAATGGGTTCTGCAATGTTAAAGTAAGACAAACTGGGTTCTATAAGGATCTGAATGTTAAAGTAAGGCAAACTGGGTTCTGCAATGTTAAAGTAAGACAGACAGGGTTCTATAAGGATCTGAAATGTTAAAGTAAGACAAACTGGGTTCTGCAATGTTAAAGTAAGACAGACAGGGTTCTATAAGGATCTGAAATGTTAAAGTAAGACAAACTGGGTTCTATAAGGATCTGAAATGTTAAAGTAAGACAAACTGGGTTCTATAAGGATCTGAAATGTTAAAGTAAGACAAACTGGGTTCTATAAGGATCTGAAATGTTAAAGTAAGACAAACTGGTTCTATAAGGATCTGAAATGTTAAAGTAAGGCAACTGGGTTCTGCAATGTTAAAGTAAGACAGACAGGGTTCTATAAGGATCTGAAATGTTAAAGTAAGGCAAACTGGGTTCTGTAATTTTAAAGTAAGACAAACAGGGTTCTATAAGGATCTGAAATGTTAAAGTAAGGCAAACTGGGTTCTGCAATGTTAAAGTAAGACAGACAGGGTTCTATAAGGATCTGAAATGTTAAAGTAAGGCAAACTGGGTTCTGTAATTTTAAAGTAAGACAAACAGGGTTCTATAAGGATCTGAAATGTTAAAGTAAGGCAAACTGGGTTCTGCAATGTTAAAGTAAGACAGACAGGGTTCTATAAGGATCTGAAATGTTAAAGTAAGGCAAACTGGGTTCTGTAATTTTAAAGTAAGACAGACAGGGTTCTATAAGGATCTGAAATGTTAAAGTAAGACAAACTGGGTTCTATAAGGATCTGAAATGTTAAAGTAAGGCAACTGGGTTCTGCAATGTTAAAGTAGACCGACAGGGTTCTATAAGGATCTGAATGTTAAAGTAGGCAAACTGGGTTCTGCAATGGTAAAGTAAGACAGGACAGGGTTCTATAAGGATCTGAAATGTTAAAGTAAGGCAAACCTGGGTTCTGCAATGTTAAAGTAAGACAGACAGGGTTCTATAAGGATCTGAAATGTTAAAGTAAGGCAAACCTGGGTTCTGCAATGTTAAGTAAGACAGACAGGGTTTCTATAAGGATCTGAAATGTTAAAGTAGGCAAACTGGGTTCTGCAATGTTAAAGTAAGAACAGAACAGGGTTCTATAAGGATCTGAAATGTTAAAGTAAGACAAACTGGGTTCTATAAGGATCTGAAATGTTAAAGTAAGACAAACTGGGTTCTATAAGGATCTGAAATGTTAAAGTAAGGCAAAACTGGGTTCTGCAATGTTAAAGTAAGACAGACAGGGTTCTATAAGGATCTGAAATGTTTAAAGTAAGGCAAACTGGGTT